>BNST01000983.1:0-90075 GCA_019650275.1 Xylocarpus granatum
GATGTAAGCGCGCGCTTTTTGATTTAGAGGTGGAGTTGATGCTTGGTTATTAGTTAAGGAGTTCGAAGGAGAGTGTGTTGAAGCATTTGACGACGCATAATGATTAGGGGGACGCGATGTGACGTCCTGCATGTTGTAGTGCCAGAAGACGAGAGCTCCACACATATAACCTGCAATGGAAATGTTGAGCTTCATCTAGTATCAAGTTCAGAACCAGTGGAACTTCACCATTTTTTGTCTCTGGAATATATGGGAACCTTAAGAAAGATTGGTTGGCGCAGGTTATCGTGGTGGAAGGTGAAGGGGAGCGAGGATGCGCGTGTTTTGGGGGAGGCATTGTGGGTGTGTCGTGTAGGGTGGGAGTGGAGGGCAGGATAGGGGACCCAAACTTATAGCGATGCCAACCACCATCAAGCATAGTTTCATTTGCTTCTCAGTCCATGGACATTGCAGAGACTCCCATCCAGTGTCGTAAGGAAGCGATAGGGATGTCAGATGGCGTGCGTGAGACTTCACCGGCGCCCCCGATAACACGAGTTTTGTGGTGTGTTGGGCCAAAATTAAATTGGTGACAACTTATTAGAATCACAGAAGAACCTGATATTGGTGCACTGAATTATAGGGTTGATCTGAAAGTGAGCAAAAGTGTGAGAGAGACAATTTCATTTTTTAGGCATAAACCTCTAGGTCCTCCTCCACTGTGTTCTATATGTAAGCACAAGGCACCTGTGTTTGGTAATCCTCCCAGGTGGTTCACCTATGCTCAATTGGAGCTTGCTACAGAGAGATTTTCCAAAGCAAATTTCCTTGGGTGAAGGTGGATTTGGTTCTGTCCACCGTGGTGTCTTAACAGATGGCCAGGTAGTTGCTGTCAAGCAACATAAATTGGCTAGTTCCCAAGGTGATCAAGAATTTTGCTCAGAAGTTGAGGTTTTGAGTTGTGCGCAGCACCGTAATGTTGTGATGTTGAATTGGATTCACTGTGTGGAGGATGGAAGAGAGATTGTTGTGTTTTATGTAATACATTTTGCAATGGGTTCTTTGGATTTCTCATCTCTTATGTGTAGAATTTCTTTCTGATTCCTAAAATTTCTAGTTATTTTCAGCTATCTTAAGATGTTTTGCTCGCGAGCGCTGTTTGTTCTGTTTAATGGAAGGATAAGAGAGGAGAGACTGAAGGTAGAGTAAGTGGGAAGAAAAAAAGAGCAGAGAATGGAGGTAGAGGGCAACGAAGGAGAAGCAGAGGAAAATAAATAAATCCTTCCTGTCATTTGTTTGGTTGCATAAATGGAAAAGATGGTGAAACGAAAGAGTTGTTACTTTCTTGGTTCAATATCCACTACGGAGACAAGGAAAGAGAAACATTTTATGCTAATTTTACTTTATACTCTCGTGCTTGAGTTTCATATATTTTGCCATCTGTGAACTTTATAAATTGACGAGCATAAAGGAACTATTGTATTGGATTGTTTTCTTTTTTGCCCCTCTCATTGATTTATGGAAGGAGTGGATTCTCAAATAGAAAGGGGACTTCTTTTTCCTCTTATCTTCTTCTAACCAAATAATGGATATGGTCACTCTCTCTCTCTCACTTCACCCTATTTCCTTTCCCTCTATGTCTGTCCTACTAAAACAGAATGTTAACAAAATTCTGCCATAGATGTGGTTGCCTAGACACCCCTCATCACATCTTCCAGATTGACAGTGCTAAACTTGATAAATATGTTGTTACTTATTAAAAGTCTTTTGGTTTGTTATTGACCTTAGACTACCAGAATACCCTACAAGTTGATGGCTAAATGTTTTGAGAGACCATTTTCATTTTTCTTTGAATTTTTCGTTGGGTTATTTTATGTGCCCTATGCCTTTGAAAGAGTGTCCTTTTTAATTTCACAATGTGTTTTACAAAAGTTTGTCTACTATTACTACAATTGTTTCTTTTAAAATTAAAACTATTAAACAGTGACAAGTAATAATAGTTACTAAGTCACATTTTTCTTTAGTTGTTATATTTTCCTTTATCCAGAAAGAAGTTACACAGGACTGGTCTGAAATGGGAACGACATCGTGACATATTAGACTAGATAATACTTTTGAATTAATAAAACAAATGAGCAAACCATGTGGTGTGTTGGGTCCTAGCGGCGAAGAACTTAAGTTATGATGGAGCTGGTGGGGTGAGGTTGGGGCATGGATGTAGCACAAGAGATCATGGGAACTGTGTTGCCAGTGCAAAAACAAACATGCCGTGGGAGCTAGCGTTCGAGGGTGTGACGATATCCTTTCTTATTAAGATGTCGAGTAGGTTGTATTGTCCTACCGTGATCAATAGCCCGCCACCTAACAAACACCAATTACTTGTCACTTCATGATTTGAACCATTAAGATGTTCATTGCTCTTATTTGTCCTCATGTATCAAAGGACGCAAAAAAGATTATAGTTTTGGTTTGTTGTAGGCATGAGATCTGGTGAGTTGTGAGCGTTTGTCAGACAACACTGGTGGGTTGGTCATTGGCTGTAGGTGGGATAGTTTGTGTTTGTGCTTGGTTTGTTCATGTTGGCGAAGGTGTAAGTGTATGCGCGACCGGATTTTGGGAGGTAAAAATGATGTACAGCTCCATTGACTCCACTCTAGCTATCCCAATAGAGATGTTCCCCAACAACAACTGAAATTATCTCTATATTATTTGACACTTCAACGGTTTGGGCAGACAATTATAAAGGACCATAGCTAGACGGTGGATCACACACGCGGGTGGGGGAATGGAGAACACCAATGGGAGTGGAAACAAGAGTAATTGAGCGAACGACATTTTTTTTCGGTTAAGGCATTGTGGGGTAGCGGTGTGGTTAAATGGGTGTCAGGCTGTTGGTATCGTGGGTTGTGGAAAAATCTGGCCAAACAAGACAAGGATCCGTTAGATGTAGGCAGAGGACGACTTCTGGATTTACAATAGGTTATGTAGCTCCAGAATATGCTCAGAGTGGTCAAATCACAGAAAAAGCTGATGTCTATTCCTTCGGAGTGGTATTGGTGGAGCTTGTTACAGGAAGGAAAGCTATGGATTTAAGCCGGCCCAGAGGTCAGCAGTGCCTCGCTGAATGGGTATGGATTATATGACTTTTTCTGAGTTGGCAATTTTACATATTGGTGAAAGTTGATCACAATCTATGAAAGATGGATTAGTGTATCTTCAGTGTATCTTGCCAACCACAGAATTATATAGTGTTGCTGTTGACAAAATTATGATTTACACATTATCTTTTGTCATTGGCTGATTACTCATGTTCCATATTTGGAATAGGCACGCCCTTTACTAAAAAGACATGCCATTGACGAATTGGTTGACCCTCGCTTAAGAAAATTTATTCACTATAGCAAAATGAAGGTTATATGGCATGTTGAAATTGTGCCCCCCTGTGATCGTGTAAGGATATCCTCACTCAAGGCCTCGTACTAGCTATTCAGCGCCTTCCGCCACGACTAATCTACCACACTCATACACCTTTTTGTGTACAAACCCCCCCATCTTGATTGTGAGGCTTGGCTCATTCAATGTTCTTGGTGGTATTGAATCAGGAAGGTGTTGAGGGGGAGAGGGAGTGTCTGCAGGAGCACATAGCGCAAAGGGCCCTTTAACACACCTAGGGGTTTGTCGTGCGCGAATCCAAGCGGTTATTGGTGGTGTGGGGTTGCAATGTCACCAGAGATGAAGGTGTGGGGAGGAGTAGAGGAGTAAATTTTAAGCAAAGGATGTATGAGTTGTAGATTACCAACCTGAGACATACGAGGCCTTGAATGAGGATCCTTACGGATGCACAGTGAGGAAATTGGGGGGGGGTGTTCAACATGCCATGAGGGGGGGTGAGCTCATTTTGTGAATAGCGGGAATGGTTATTAATGAGAGGGGTTCAACCAATTCGTCAATGGCATGTCTTTTTAGTAAAGGGCGTGCCTATTCCAAATATGGAACATGAGTAATCAGCCAATGACAAAAGATAATGTGTATTAATCATAATTTTTGTCAACAGCAACACTATATAATTATGTGGTTGCAAGATACTTACTGAAGATACAATATATCCATCTTTCATAGATTGTGTATTCGAATCTTTGTTTTTCACCTAATTATGTTGATAATTGCGACTTTCATTGTTAATTTTTAATTTATGTTTTATATTCTTTAATACTTTCATTTCAGCGATTGGGGGCGACTGTGCTGTGTTTTGGGCTGGTTTAAATCCATAGCTTTCCTTCCTGTAACAAGCTCCACCAATACCACTCCGAAGGAATAGACATCAGCTTTTTCTGTGATTTGACCACTCTGGCATATTCTGGAGCTAATACCTATGTAAAAGATAGTTTTGTAATTCAACCTGTCTGTTGGCAGATAAAGTACAAAGTGAAAAACCATTAGATGTTTTACCCAAATGTTCCAATTACTATTGTTTCCACTCCCATGTCTCCATCCGGTTGCCACCTTGCTAGTCCAAAATCTCCAACCTAAGGTGCAATAATTGGAGATCAGTTTGAACATCTCTATTGATACTAATGAGCAATGAAAAGACACATTTTAGGTGCATATTACTTGCAATGAAAGAAACAAGATTCATAAGCCAATGCAAAGTGTGTGACAGTATAAAGTTGCTGAAAAAAATTATAATTTTTTTTTTGTTTGTAAAGAGGACAATGTAAGAGCTTGAACGATACTAATAGTTTCAATATCATGAGTGACAAGAATGTTGTTAGGGTGCGTTTCACTGTGGACAATACAACCTACTCTATTTTCTTTATGAAGGTATCGCAACCCTCGAGCTGCTCCCACGGCAATTTTTTTCCTGGCAAACCATTCCAATGGATCTCTGTTACATCCTGCAAATCACCAGCTCTATAATTAAGTTGTTTGGCCAGAAAACTGTTCTCATTTATAATCAAAAGATCTAGTATAACATGCACGATGTCAGTCCCAATTTCAAGACCAAGTCGTGTAACTCTTTCTGAGGTGAGAGAAAATGTTTTAACAAAAAAAGAAAAAGTGCCTTAGTAACTATATACTTGGCACTAAGAGTTTATTTTAAAAGAAACAATTGTAGTAATAGTAGACAAAATTTTGTAAAACACATTGTGAAATTAAAAAGGACACTCTTTCAAAGGCATAGGGCACATAAAATAACCCAACGAAAATTCAAAGAAAATGAAAAATGGTACCTCTAAGAAAACATTTAAGCTACCAATTCAACTATAGTAAGTAAGGTAAATTCTGGTAGTCAAGGTCATAACAAACCTAAAAAACTTTTTTAATAAGTAAACTATTATCAAGTATAGCAATGTCAATCTGGAAGATGGATGAGGGTGTCTATGACAACAACACTACGCAGAATTTTGTTAACATTCTGTTTTAGTAGGACAGACATAGAGGGAAAGGAAATAGGGTGAAGTGAGAGAGAGAGAGAAGTGAACCATATATCCATGTATATATAGGAATATAGAAAGCCATAGTTGTATAGAGGAAAAAGAATGTCCCCATTTTATTTGAGAATCCACTCTCTTCCGATAAAATCCATATGAGAGAGGCAAAAAGAAAACAATCCAATACAATAGTTCCTTTATGCTCGTCAATTTATAAAGTTCACAGATGGCAAAATATATGAAACTCAAGCACGAGAGTATAAAGTAAAATACTCACCGACATAAGAATGTAGTTGGGTGTTTAGATTTTATAATTTCGGGGTGTTGCTGTGGGTGTATAGTGTGGATGTTGTTGTTGTGCTTTTTAGTTTTGGTTTTTTTTCTCCTCTTTTGTTGTTCTCGGCATAGTGGTGATATTGAAGGAAGGAGGGAGGGTGAGTGTAGGGGGTGTAACATATGGCTGGCGTTCACCGATTCACTTTGTGTCCGGTTGTTGTGAGTGGTTTCGGGGGGAGAAGGGCGCAGGAATCGAAGATGACAGGAATGGAGGTGGTTATATTATTTTCCTCCTCGCTTCTCCTCGTCGTATCGCCCTTTACCCGCCAGTAGTGCTATGGCTCTTTTGGATTCTTGTCCTGCAGCGATTGTGACTGTACCGTGCAGTCTTGGGCTTTAAACTCTCTTAGTGCCGTTCGTCTTCTTTAGCAAAATCTAAGAGAAGAAATTAATACATTTTAGGGATCAGAAAGAATTTACCATAGAGATGAGAATCCAAATGTACCCATTGTCAAATGTTTATCTTAAGCCTCAGAAGTCCGTTTCCTGCCTCCACATCAGAACCCAATCTAGACATCAACACATTACGTGTCTGCGCCACATCTCAAACCTCTCCTTTCATATGCTTCTCTGATGGCAAAGAGATGGTTCTGGGATTTCACCTTTGTGGGAACAGCCAATTTATTGATGCGTTTGGGATCTTTAGTCAATCTACAGTTGGGCTAGTATGTAGTGTGTTTATTAGTGAGGCAGGGCGGTAGCGGTGGACAGGAACCAAATCTCACCGTCATGCCAGAAATTTGGGAGTTTTGGAAAAGTCTCCTCTGTAGAAAGCTCCAATGAGCATAGTGATAGGAGTGGAACCTTATGCCTGGGGGGGAGGGGGGTGGGGGTAGTGTACATAGAGCTGAGCAGGGTGTGCCTTGGGTGTTTTCTTACACTCATAGAATCCCACCACAAGCCTCCGACGGACGAGCGACACACTGAGCGTCTTATTGCCACCCTCAAAAGGAGAATGGGGAGGAGATGTGTGGGTGTCTGCACGCGTATGTCTATTTCGCAGGACGTGTTGTTTGCTCACTTTCAGATCAACCCTATAATTCAGTGCACCAATATCAGGTTCTCGATTCAGAGTTGATAATTTTTCCAACAAGAACTCGTACGTGGAAGTTAGAGCCAGATCATTGGTTCTTTTTGAGCTTCCCTCCAATTGTTTTAAGAATTCATCACTAGAACTGAGAGTCTCAGCCATCCATGGCTGGTATTAATGCGTATGATACTTGTTTTTTTTTTGAAGATTGCAATCCATGAATTTTCAATATCTGTTTTATTCTATGATATCCAGGTTCACAGAAAAGATTCTTGTCTTTCTTTCACTAAGATAAATGGATACGATTCTTTATTTTAAGGTTTTCCCATATATTCCAGAGACAAAAAATGGTGAAGTCTCTTCGTGGTTCTGTTTAACTTTTTTTTATATCAACGATCGAACACGCACCTCCACCACACTTCACACACATACCCATATCGCACCGCCATCAATCGGCTGACCTCAGCCTCCCTGGATACCATGCAGCCGAAGTACACACACTTTATTGGATTTTTTTCCCTTCCCTTAAAATCAAATACATATGCTATCCGTCACTTTATGCTGTTGTATGGCTTTGGCACAAATTTCAAGAGCTGAAGGGACCTTTGGGGTGGGCGGAGAGTCGGTTTCATAATCCACAACAATCATGTGTATTGCATGTTCTTCGATGTACAGTGCTATATCTTTTCTCATATTTTAGGGTTTGGGTGTGTCGACGAAGGAACTTCGTTAAAAATGAATCAAGTGTGTATACATATTGATAAAAACTAGCAGCAAAATGAAAGGATCAAGGCAAATTCTGGGTAGATAGGTTGCTAATAGAAAAATTCAATTAGGCTAATAACAACATTGCGAAATCAACAGCCCACAAGACTGCATATTGCAGTTCAATAAAATGTATGCAGTAAACTAAGATACAGTCCTTATTGTATGTCATACAAGGAAACAAGGTTTCATCACTATTATCACCTATCCAATATAACCCAGTTTGATTGAGCTTTCTTGGCTTCAGCAGCCACTACTCCACATGGTGAGCCCACAGAAAACTAAATTTTTACCCTGACATTTTATCTGTTAAGAAAATAAAAATAAGGAACAATGCTCAAGATTAGACAGGGAGAAGTTAAGAATTGAACAATATACAAAAAAAATAATTAAATAACAAGGAACTTTCTAGGTCAAAAACAACCATGTAGGTGGCGGAATCATAGCCCAAAGCAGAACTGACAATATATCCTTTGCATCAACTGAAATATTCCTTGACAGGGAAGCTTCCTAGTGCCAGTGGATACAATCACAGGTGATCTTGAAAACCCCCAATGTCTTTTACACTGGATAAAATTGTGCTCCCATAATATAAAAACATGGTTCAGCGCAAGGCGGCGTGGAAGGTCACTTGAAGGAGCCTGGGCAGGATATGAAGAAAGGATAGGTCAAGGGAAACACGTTTACGTGTGAGAGTGGGCGTTTTGTTGAGTAGGAGCGTTTGCGCACGTAGGATGTGTGGGTGTGGTGGGAATAGGCATTGATTTAGCGGGTAGGTTATGTGGTTTGGTTTGAGGGTACGTGGGGGTGGGTGTTATCGTGGGGGGGTCGAGGGTTGATTTCGGCGAGTTGAATGTTGTAAGCGCGTCATATAAAGATTACAGAGAGGGGTTTTTTCCTTTTTGTATGGTCACGATAGTATAGTCCTGTAGGACATGTTCCAAAATCGAACGTGAATTGCGCAAATAGACCTATTCAGTGTTCACTTGAATATCTGTATTTGCATTTGCCCCTAAAGGTGTTTCTGGATTGGAATTAATCAGGTCACCACATAATAGAACTGAAGAACATAGCAGTGGCCATGAGAGCAAAAGACATTTTGAACAACAAAAACCACACTAGAGCTAGACCTCCACCCTAAATAAAAGAACTCAGACAAATCGGAGTCATCATATAAAATGAAAGCACAAACCAATGAATCTTGTCAAGCAACCTAACAATCATACAGAATTAGCGGCAGGAGAAAGAGTGGAGAACAATTAGAAGACGGTACAGCCAAAAAGCAAATCAAAATCCATTTCAACGTTATCCGACAAACAATTATAAAAGTAAACACGTGATA
The DNA here is from genome assembly GCA_019650275.1 of Xylocarpus granatum. Lineage (NCBI taxonomy): Eukaryota > Viridiplantae > Streptophyta > Magnoliopsida > Sapindales > Meliaceae > Xylocarpus > Xylocarpus granatum. The sequence goes on from BNST01000983.1 coordinate 8,885, forward strand.
TTACAAGGGAAAAGAGGGAAAAAGATGAGATGGAGAACGGACGTAGGCTTGAAGGGAAGAGAGCGGTCACTAGGTTCTTATTTTGTTTTGATTCTATTCTTCAGTGTAGAGTTAAGCGGGGTGGAAGTATATATCTCCAGGTGAACAATATGGAGTTTCAAAGCCCATCACATTCGAACCCAAGGGCGTAGTTCTTGAATTTCCCTCGATTGGCTTTTATACAGGCATACAATTACTTTATGACTTTTGCACCTTTCAAATCGAGTGAAGACAGCGGCACATGGTTCATGTGGTTGTGAAGTATTTACCCGCACTAACCTTTTTAATAAAAAAAATCAAAACCAGGAAACCCATCAAAATTCTCCACTAAAGAGATCCTTGAGCACCAAAAAGATCGCCATTCCTACAGCATATGATATGTTATATTGCATTTTGTTTTTTGAATTCGCATTTTTTTTTTTAATATCCTCCCTAATGATATTTCTTTTATTTTGTTTATATATATATATTTTGTACAAAAGAAAATGTCAAAATCTTGTTGGAATACAAAAAAAAGAAAAACTTCAAAATAAAACGCGATGTGGGAGTAGCGAGAGTACGTGCGATCACAAGAAGGTTTGGTGTACTTTTCAACAATAGAGAAACAGTTCTTTCCGTTAAAAGGGACGTGTCAAAACTCCAAAACCGTAACCCATGTTGACACACTTCTGTAAAACCCAGTTCCTGCATCATTAGTAACCTTCGTGTAGCGCAGTTTGTGTCTCTTCTGTGCAATCGTAAAGTGCACGTTGAAATTAAATGAAACAAAAACATAAAAAGTGGAACAAATAGCAGAAAAATGAAATTAAAGAGAAAGATTATTTGATTAATAAAAAAAAAAAAAAATATTATTATTATTTTACTATGTGACGATGTGGTCATGAGCAAACCCCAATTGGACTTTGTAAACAATTGTCGTTTAGTTTTCTTTAGTTTAAGTTTTTGTATTTTTGGGGTACCCTCTTAAATACTCACGGATCAGAGGCCCCCTCCGCTTTTGGCTATAGTGAGTTCGCAAAACGTCCAGAGAGGGTAAACAGGGGAAAGGGTTAAAACAAAACGACACTCTATATTTAACCATAACTAATACACTTGGCGGTGTCACACCCTCTGCCTACAGCCACTTCCTCGCCTGTCATTTAGTGTTTTGTGAGACGATATTTTTATATTCTGGGAGTATAAGATTGTGGAGCGGGAGGGGTGTAAAGGACGTAATGAGTGTGTGTTGCACTAATAGTGTTGGATTTTGATTGATATTTGTGGGTTTGGTGCTTTTCCACTTGTTGTATTCTACACACCATCTTTTACAAATGGTTGAGGCAAGGGTTAGTCAAACGAACTGTCATTACCAAAAAATAACACGTATCGTCTTCATTGGAAACAACTTAGTAAATTTGAAAATTTAGCTTGATTTTATGTTTATGTAACATTAAACAAATATTTTAACTTTTATTATACGTAAAATACTTTAATACTTGTAGAAATATTTAATTCATGAAGGTACACTGGATTCGTGTTTATACTTGTAGGCATGCATGTGGCTCAAACATGCACAGGCACAGACAGCATTGTCTGACTGTGACTGACGGATTCAATTTTATTTTGTTGTTTATTATCCTTGGATATGGCTCACCCATCGTGTTGTACCGGTAGAACAAAAGGAGACCTACAAATTCCACTATTTTTATAAAGGAGTCATTTGTGATTATTAGGTTACGAGAGCAGAGGACAACATCCAGTACTTGTTCACTTATTTTCTGTGGGGCGGGGAGAAGGGCTTCAAGGGAGCATGACAGGAAACTTATCTGTTTTTGACCCTCTCAAACGATTGTCTGTAACACTATTCACGCACGTATCCTGAGAGCTTAAGTATTTTTTTTTTTAATCTTTATGTGTTCATCTGCATCTACTCCGGCTACAAGGAGATGGGCTGTTTTACGGTTACAAATGGATGATGGGTCGCTGGGCTCTCAACCCCACCCACCCCACTATATATATCCCCTATTTACTCTAAAATCAAAACTAAATCTAACAATCCCGCCCAATTGCCACAACCACAAGGACAACAAAAGTAGTTCACGCCGCTATGGCCAATTCCTACCGCTCGTTTATGCATTGCATTTCTGCCAACATACCCTTATCCCCATTCATCCCCCCCACCTCCACACACACAACACATCAAAAACAACCAATACAAGGGAAGAAGTTGTGTGGCACGTATTGAAAGGATTTTAAAAGTTGGGGGGTAGGTGCTTTTGCTTGTTCTTTGGAGTTTTGGCGGAGCAGAGCCCAAAAGAATTTCCATCATCACTAAAGCAGTAAAGCTTCCCTGGCCTACCGCACACACCACATTATTTCTACTCACTAGCCAGCAACAACCGAATAAAAATGTAGGATGTTCGGGTGTCCTCGCTGCTGCGGGCGTGCTAGTTCGTGGCCTTGCCTTCAGGGGGCCAAGTTTTGGAAGTATGGGAGCCCGCGCCGCAAACTGACCAACACAAATCCACACAACATTTCATCGGTTGTATGGACTGTGAATGTCATGCAATCTAACTGTTGTGTGTTATTTGAGTCTTTCTTTCTTTTCTTTATTTTTTATTTTTTATTATATAAATTTATTACTTTACATGGTCTACCAACATGGCAAATAGAAAAATCCAAAAATTTAAAAAATTTAGTAAAACTTTGTATTCGGATTTGGTTCAACTTTAATGTTGGAACCCTAAGAAATGCGCGCATAGGGAAGCGGGGTGTTGAATATATTTTTTTTTCCAAGGGGATGACGTTGTGTGATTTTATTTATATATATAATTAAATAAATTAATATATTGATTTTTAATTTTTTTATTTGATAAAAGTGTAATAATGGGAGGTGGGTAATTTAAGTTTGGTGTGAGGTGGGGTGGGTGTTTGGAGGAACATTATTTTTTTCGTGGGGGGTAAGGAGGGGGTTGTTGTGTGGTGTGAGTATAAACGGGGGGGTGAAGGAAGGAAGAATGTAAGAGTTGGAGAAAGGTGGTTTTGTTTTAGATAAAATTTAAAATAGTTAGTGAGTTTATTTCAGATTTTACAGTTTGTAAATTTTAAACCAGTACAAAAATATATGTTGTTTCAGTACAAGAAAGCAAATGGCGCACAGATGAATTGGCTTTTATGGCTAATTCCTGTGGTTTGAGGGGCAATTTGGTCCTTGCATTAAGAACTACCCTCTGTATAAAAGGGCGCAGATAACGGTCACGTTCGTCCCAAAAAACCCACCCATTCCCCCCCCCTTGGGTTTTGGCCGGGGTCAAGGTCGGGCCCCCACCTTTTTTTTCCCCCCCCGGGTTTTCTTTTCGGTCCAAGCACACAATAAACCTGGACGAGATCGCAGGCGGAGTTACGACCACTGCCAACTTAAGCTGCTATGATCGGACTAACTTATAAAAAAAAAGAAAGCAAAAAAACAAATAAGCGAATCAAAGACACGACTACCACATGTGTATCAGGGTGGGTGCAGGGATGCAGAAGTGAGTGGTGGTTATATACCCCGCCTCTATCCTAAGGGGTCTCGCACACACCGCTCCCCGATCTTCCCTGGAGGGAGGGTCTTAGGCACACTATATCTCTTCACAATTTTAATCGGATTTATAATTGGTTTATTTTTCTTCTTCTTAGGCTTTAAATTCTGAGCACCCCCCCGCTGGAGGTTTGCGCGCCGATGATGCACGATTGGAAAGGGCGAGCTTATGCAAGCCTGGTCAGGGTTGATGGGTGGGGTGCATGCTGCGGCAGATATTATCAAAAATCAATCTCGTCTGGCGTTTGATTTGGTGCTGAATGCATTTGCCTGGTAACGTAGGGTGCGCCAACTAGTGTGTTTGGTAGTTGATGGGCCCGGGGATGTAGTAACCTACAGATGTGAGACTATGAGAGTAGTTCTGGAGTAGACGAGGGGATGTCTTTGGTTTATGCGGTTGTGTTTGTGTGCTTTGCAGATTTTTTTGTTTATATTGTGGCTGTTTATGTGTCTATATTTTCTATTTTTTTTGGCTTTTTTTTCTGGTTTGTGACCGACAGATTGGGAAGACTATTCACTTGGCAAGGAAGGGGCGCATAGATATAGGGTTCAGAACCTCCCTGCTACATCGGGTCCAGGACTTTATGAGCTTGGCATAACTGTACATCGCACTGGTTTAGGGCGTGAAGCTGAGAAGCTTTACTCAGATGATGTGGTTGTGGTTTATCTTGGACAAGCTGATAGTGTTAGAACACGACTCCAGTGTTATGGCCGTAGTGGTGCTCATTTGAATAAAGCTAATGAGGGGCTTGGATTTTTCGATGATGTATTCAGTAGAGGTCACTCCCTTGTGTATAGGTGGACACCAGTAAGTTCATCTCTTTCTCCTTTTGAGTTTTGAGTAGCTTCAATTTGCCCGTTCTATAATTTCTTGGTAGATTGCAGAAACAAGACTTCTTCCTGTTTTTACCCTCGATAATCACGACTTTTAATGTCTTGAGAAATTTGAAACTTGATTACTGGAATATTTTCAGATCAAAGACCAGTGATAAGGTTGATAGATGCTCTGAAACATCTTTTTTATTTTATGATATCTGTATTGTAGATGATATCATGAAGATGTTTTGTTTCTATTCTCATCTACCACTACCACCAAGAATTCTGCACGTCAAAATGCATACTTTTTCACTGGTACTAACTGGACTGAACCTACTCAAGGAAGCAGTAATCCTAATGTTATCCCATATAATTCAAGGCTTGCGAAGTTGGTCCACAGTGGGGTTATTCTATAAACTCTCTACAGATACATTGTACAGCAATGTAATGAATCAGAAACAAACAGGACAAAATTAGATTGATTGATAAGTTAATCTTACTTGTCAATCACTAACATTTAGCTATGGGGAAAGTCTGAGGGCTAGTAACACAATATTTCAGATGTTCTGTGAGTATGAGTTTCATTTTCAGTTCATGCAATTGGAAGAGTGCAAGTATTTTTCATTCTATCAAATGTCATCATATCCATACATATTTCAAAAACCAGTTCTTGAAACTTGAAATTGCAGTTTAACACTGATGTTCAATGTTTGGTTTGATTGATCTTGTTGAGGGTTTTAAATCTGCATTTACACACAAGCACAGATGTATGCATTTTGATGCCTCTAACCCTTGTATACAAGTAACAGATGTTTGAAAATGAGTTGTATTCAAATATTTATTATTTTGTATCAAACTCCTACCAAAAAGCAAAAAAACGAAGTAGAATGTCATATCTTTTGAGTGGTTCATGGTTATAAATTTACATCAGATGTTTGAATGCTTCGGAAATATTCCGTTTAAATTTACATGAATCGATGTTTGAGTGCTTCTGGTTATATTCCGTTGGTATGCATGAATGGAAGTAGCCCTACCTGCAAAGCTTGGTTTATAGTGTCTCAAATTGATTTCCTTTCTTTTACATTTTACTATGTTAATGTTTGACAGATGAAAAACAGGCGAGATGCACTGAAAACAGAATGTGAGCTTCTCAATACATTTGACTATGCATGGAACACAGGCTGTAACTGCACACGTCGCCATTTTGATGTCCGTCAGAAACTCGATGAAGTTTCTTCAAACAATATCCAATTTCCTAAAACTTTCAAGAAGCTCCTGTATTTCAGTCAAAAGCCAGCTGGTATTAAGATTCAGCAAGCAAGCTGCCTTCAGAGAGGAATAAATCGAGCACTGATGACTGATGACACGAATCACAAATTCTTGTCTGATGTTTTTAAGTTTATGCAAATCGCGGCCTAGGCTAGTGATGGATAAATGTGGTGTGGATGATGATTCTACCAGTATTTGTGATCCCTAGGTGATGGTTCCGTCTGTAAAGATCACCAGTTGAAGGAAGAAAGAGGTGCTCTCAACATAATGTTGAGGGTCAAGTGGGTCAAATCCAGTTTAATCCTTCTGTGGTTGTAGAGAAGTTCTCAGTTGGCGAGGGCTTCAGTTCCATCTGTGGAGTCATCTTGGATGATGGCAGTCTTTGTAAAAGACTGCCAGTTCAAGGGAATAAAAGGTGTGAAGAGCACAGATGGAGAAAAATTAATGGATCCAATTCTAACTCAATAAGGAACATCACAATATGTTCCTGATATGGTTTTTGATTCCAATGCTTCCAGTGTTTCAAATTCTTCTGAAATGTATAGAGCTGGAAGTGTACAACCTCGAGTTTCCTCAGATGGGGCAGCAACTAAACTGCACTGTGATACTATATGCGGAGTGGACTTAGGTTTGGGGACTTTCTGTACCAGCCAACCTGTTAAAAGAAGAGTGAGATGCGAGGAGCATAAAGGGCTGAAGATTAATGGGATCAAATCTAAATCAACTACACAAAATGAATCCAATGTGTATGATGCCAGTTCAAATTTCATTACATTCAATGATGGGAACAATTGTAGCTCTGTATGTGGAGCACAGACGCGTAATGGTTCATATTGCAGAAGGGCAGTTAAGGGAAATAGCAGTTGTTGGCAACATTCAAAACAGGCACTTGTTATGGGTTCGACAATTAGTTCATATAATGACTGGAATTATGGAGGAAGCTCCGTCTGTGGAGCGCCTACACGCAACGGTTCTTATTGCCAAAGAACAGTTAAGGGCGGTGGAAAGTGTTGGCAGCATTAAATTAAGACGAAGTGTGGTGTTACCTTATAGAAATAATTCATCCATAAGAGGGCTCCCTGCAGTGCACTGCAAGTACTAAGAGAGCTGTTTGAGTTGTAACATTGTGTCTGCCCCTGATAATTCACCGGGCTTTTAGTTAGCAAGTTGAGGCCCATCTGATCAAAAGTAGTCATGCTCTTGTAGTTGATATTGAATATTTATTTACATCAGTGGGAGTCCATGTGTGCATAATGTAAACATCTTTTTAACTATTAAAAAAATATATTTATTATGTACTTTTAAGTTAAACACTGTGTCTAATTCAGAATTAGCTCCCCTGCGATTTGAGAATATTTGGCCAAATTCACAAATTCTCCCTTTGACCGTCCACTTTGAGGATAAAGTAATAATTATAAATAAATAAATAAAGATGATCTTCTGGTTGCTCTTCTTTGTTTTCCCAGTATTGAGGAATGCAAGCATGGCCTGACAATGTCAATCCCCAATGCACAATTTCTCATTCGCAATCGTAAAATAAATTTCTTCGCATTTTGTTTTTTGATGTTCACCATTTAGATAACAAATAACTACTGAATAAACGATGAAATATAAAATATAATCCAATCTAAATAGTTGAAGCAGCAGCAATTACTTGGCGTTGTCCGTGAAAGCCAATATGTGAGAAGAGCAATAGGAGGCAGTGCCGGGTCCGTGGCACACTGAGGAGTGAGAATGGGAGTTTGTTGAAGTGAATTGGTGGTTTGCATTAGGGATGGGGTTGAATTAGAACTATAGATCTTTGGTTTATACATTTTTTTATTCTCAACGTAAAAAAAAACTTTTAAACTCCCTGCTATATTATGAACACACACAAGCGCAGCACCTATTCAATGGAACTTCTATTTATCAAAAATACTTGAACGCATACATGAAATTTTTGTTGGAAGTTTATGCAACCAAATTAAATGGTTTTGATATTGGCTTATTACATGTCAAAATGGTTGAATTTGATGAACAATGAGATAAACAGTTATTGATAAATAATGCGCGACATGAACAGTACTCAGTAAACAATGATTGAACGGTACTGAATTTCTAGAATCATGTCGTTTGATTTTCGTTCAAGTAAGGTGAACAACGTCATACCTTAAATATTAGTTCCTTAATGCCATTAGAAATCATAATAGGGGCCAAATCTACGGTTTAATGTCACAAGCATTTTAGGTGGACTGTTACATCAGCAAAATCAACTCAAGAGGAGAAACCAAAGGGTGAGGCAAACAATTAATAAAACACTACTGATCTGCAAAGCCACTCTGTGCTTGAAGCCAAGTTTCATGATTAAAGAACTAAACTTTCAATGTAGTAATTTGATCGTTGAAAAGCACAAAACAAGTTGCCATGATGAGTAAAAACATAAGGGAGCAAGAATCTAAAAGAACCTTGAAAACAAAGTAAGGAACAAATTTTGACCCATATCAGCTACAACTGATCAAATTCAAACCCACAAAATGCAACAAATCATACACAAAAATGGGTAAATTGAAAATGAAAATATACCTTAAAGAAAAAGTCACTACCCCATATCTAATCCAAGTAAGGAGTCAAAAAAGAAAAGAAGAGAGTTGATCACTTTATGTTGGTAAGATGTGTGAATAGTAAAATAAAAATTTGCAAAATGAAGTTGGTGAAGAGAAGTAGATCAAATAAAGAATAACAATATGATGTATAAAGAAAAGAAACAAATCTATAGATCTCGTAATACTCGTTTCCTTTAAAGAACCTATTTATTCTCACTAGTCTAAGGATGCACGTGAGTTAAGCAAATACACCTTTAAAATAAAATAAAGTATTTATTTATTAAGTTGTATATTTAATCGAAAATAAATTTAAATATTTTTAAATATTTCAAAGTTTATTAAGAATCAATATTTTATTTTTGTAAAAAAATAAAAAACATAAAATTTTGATGTAAGAACATATAAATTTTTAACGTAAAAAATTTTAATTTTTTTTTATATTTCAAAATTATCTCTCTTTTTTCATAAATATGCGTATAACCCTTTGCTTTTATTCATGGTATCCTTTCATTTATAACCATTAAATTATGTTTAAATTAATTTAGGATATAAATTACAACAAAATATGAAAAAAAATATATCAAAATGCCATGTCTATTCAATCCAAGTTGTGGCTTAATACTACAGTATTGTATATACAACATATACAAAGTACCGAGCACTGTAACCTAGTGTTGCAACACCAAATAACATGCATTAATTTGAAAATCATCTCCAACAATCCTCCACCATTTTCAAAATAGATTCAATCTTAGGCATAAATGAAAATTTCTTTTGGACTTAAATCTTCACTTAGGTAAAATATATTAAAATTGATTAAGTAATATGGTAGGCAAACTTTGAATCAACTATCTTATACAATCAACCGAACATATCTCATGCATAAGCTTTCTTATTCTTTTAACCGACATGTAGATTATTAGTCTTGTGTCTTTTAACCTAGTTTCATAAGCGCTTTAGTGACCAGCCACGTTGTATAGAAGGCCGCACCACTTCCGACACTCGCATAGGTGTACTTTAACTTAAAGATGCCCTGTAACTATGTATTTTAACATATCCATGTCATAAGTCCATTAAAAATGAAATAGTTTATTCTTTCTCAGTTTACTATTAAGTACCAAACACTTTACCTTTGGGATGCGGCGTTTAAATATTATACTGCTTGCAATCATAACTTATGATGTATTTTACTCATTCAACATAAGATCTTGATGTTTCAAGTGTTGGGTTGAGTTTCCATCATTAGTGATATTTAATGCTGGCTTTAGTTCCATCCACTTTGAAATTTTCAAAATAATATCCCTTAGCAATGCTTTTAGTTAAGGGGTCAACCAAATTTTGACTAGAACTTACAAAGTTAACTGTGATTACTCTCTTCAGTAATCAGTTGTCTCATATATGCATGTCTTAGACCAATATATCTAGACTTACCATTATATATTTTACTATATGCACTCGACAATGTTGTCTCGCTATCACAACGTACAGACACAAGAGGCATTGCATTGGTTTAGGCCATATAGGTATCTTAATTAACAAATTCGTTAACCATTCAACTTCTTTACTATATGATGTTAATGCTACAAATTTTGTAGCCATGGTAGAATCTGTTATGCACGTTTGTTTCTTAGAACCTCACGATATAGCATCTCTACCAAGCGTAAATATCTACCCACTTATGGAAGTAGGATCATCTCGATGCTAGCATTCAAGAATCTTTCCAATATGAAGCTTGCTAATGTGTATCATTTGGATCATTAGTATATTTACGAAGCTCTTTAATAACAAAAGCTATATCTGGTCTTACACATGTCATAGCATACATAACACAACCAATAACACTAGCATATACCAATAGATCCAATTTAATTAAATGATTAGATTACTTTTTTTTATTATTTTATAATTAAATTATAACGATGTATTATGAAAAAGTGTTGATTTTTTTATTTTATTGTTAATTTGTAATTTATTTCTTTTATTAAAATTTAAATTATTTTTTAATTTTTTTAAAAACTTTTAACAAGATAATGGTGCGTGACATAATTAAAAATAAATGATTAAAATTATATCTTAATAAAATTTATAAATTAATTTTATATTTTATAATACAAATTAAAAAATATAATCTTACTAATTTATTATTAATTATATTATATATTAATATCTACTTAAATTTAAAATATATATATATAATTGTTTTTAATTAATTTATAATTTATCGTTTATATTTCAAGTTTAATTTGTCGTTAACACATATAATTAATATTAAACAAATTATTGTGCATACAATCTTTGGTTATGCAATTAATTGTAATTCTATTAAATCATCTAATTCTATTTATGGATTAGACATATTAGTACGTAGCATTCCAAACTCACGATAACAACATACGATGCAGGACAAGTAGACAGCAACATTCCCACCTTAATCACATCGTCCTAGATTGAACCACAATATTTTGCAACATACCAGACTCCAGGCTCTCGGTAATACCACAGGAATCCGGCGGCCGAAATATTTTCGCTCAATGGGACACGTAGGGCAATTTGAATGAGAATAAAGCCACATATCTATACAAGGTGCATGATAAGAATGCAAACATCGTGCGTCACCCTCTTCGAACTCACACAAACAAACAGCAGACGTGCCATCATCGCCCGCCAAGCCCGTACCCCTTCGTATTTATGGGCCGGAATGATCCGGGCCTTCGAGTCCTCGATTCTGTTCGGCGTCTCCCCGGCACGAGATGTCCTGGTTGCTGTGGGCTTGGGCAGGACTGGTGGAGATTGCACCGACCAACGGCGACGCAATGGTAGATTGTGATGACAAATGCCGCCGATCCAGCTCATCAAGAGTAATTTCTTTCTTCTTATGTTTAAGACTTCTTTTATAATCTTTTTCAAGAGAGTGGAAGTGTATTAATCATAAAAGAAACAACAATAAACTCATCCATCTTTATGTTAAATTGATCAAGTATGTGCATTATTTCATGACATTGTCCAACCACATGCCTACTATTAACCAGCTTATATTGAAAAACTTTAAAAGTCAAGAATTTCTTATTCGCAGTCTTCCATCATGTACTTCACTTTCAACACATCCAAAATAACTTTGGCTTTGGACTTCTTGTGGTGTTGATGAAATTTCTTATTCGCAGAGTATTGGTGGAATGTTTGAATAATAGAATAGAAGTTGACGGGTGGAGAAAATAATCTTGACGTAGGTGAAATAAATAATAACAAATGACAACAAATAATGTATAAAGAAAAGAAATAAATTTATAATTTTATTATGTTCGTACGTATATATAATATATATATATATATATGTATATGTATATGTATGTATACATATACACAAATACATATAGATATTAATTTAAAAATTATCTCCAATATTTTATGTAATGGGATCTAATTTTTTTTTATTTATTTAAAAAATAAACTTATTTTAACTTTGGGCTCCACGTGGGTCCGCCGTTACCTACTACAACAGCAGTTGAGATCCCCAGCCCTCGCGAGTTTTCATCTCTAACTTGGAAAATATCTGTAGGTAACAAACACGACAGGAGACAGATAAGAAGTAAAATTCTTACGACATCGTTCAGAGATGCCCTCAGGTGAGCCCAGGTACCCATCTCCGCCACCAAACTCAACAATAGAGACATCCGCCGGTGATGACGAGGCATGGGTGTGGGCCCAGATCAAAGCCGAGGCCCGCCGTGACGCCGAGTCGGAGCCGGCTTTGGCCAGCTACCTCTACTCCACCATCCTCTCCCATTCTTCCTTGGAGAGATCGCTGTCGTTTCATTTGGGGAATAAGCTCTGCTCCTCTACGCTGCTGTCGACTCTATTATACGGTCTCTTTCTGAACACTTTCACCTCTGATCCCACTCTCCGCGCCGCTGCCGTCGCCGATCTCCGGGCTGCGCGTGTTCGAGACCCTGCTTGTGTTTCCTTCTCTCACTGCCTCCTCAATTATAAGGGCTTCTTGGCTTGCCAGGTATAATTATGGTAGAATTGCTAATATTGAAATTCGTTTAACTATTAATTTATCTCTGTAACAAAATGATAACTTGAAGCAAAAATTGAATTGCTAAGACATTTAAGTTTGTGCCTTGGTCCTGAGTGTAAACAACAGTTATCTTATAGCAAATAACAATGTCGATATAATGGTCCATCTCTATCTGTGTGGTTTTGTTTTTTTGGGTCTGTCAAATGCTCTTCTGTTTTGAAGCCCATTTATGTGGATTTTCTTTTAATGCTTAACTGAGATAGATAGATGCTATTACCGAAAGCATTTATCCTTAACTTTCTGCAAGAGCACTTCCAAACATACTCTTAACATCTGAGTCTTGGAGTTCAGGGAAAGTATTGGCCGTCTACTGCCACCGATTTGAGTTTTGTCGTTGGGCTGAGTTTAAACAGCTGCAATCTAGGTCACTCATTATGATTATTTACAAGTTTCGCTGCTGAAGGAGATGTACATTTCTATTTCTAGGAGACATGCTTCATTTTATGAATATCCTAATAGCAAATCAATTTATTTGAATGATGTCACTGTTTACTAAAGCTTTCTGAGTTTTTAGAAATCGGTGGCACGTGTAAAAGGATTTCAGTGTGAAGTATCAATTCAGATAGACGAAACAGACCTCTGCCATTTTTTGCTATATCTTCATTTATTTTAACTGCCTTTCCTATTGGGTTATTGCATTAGGCTCACCGAGTAGCACACGAGCTCTGGACTCAGTCAAGGAGACCTCTGGCATTAGCTTTACACTCACGCATCTCTGATGTATTTGCTGTTGATATACACCCAGCAGCAAGAATAGGGAAAGGGATTTTGTTTGATCATGCAACCGGCGTGGTGATAGGCGAGACTGCAGTGATTGGTAACAATGTGTCTATTTTGCATCATGTTACCTTGGGTGGTACAGGGAAGGCATGTGGGGATCGACACCCAAAGGTCGGAGATGGGGTGTTGATTGGGGCTGGTGCAACTATATTAGGAAATGTGAAGATAGGAGAAGGTGCAAAAATTGGTGCTGGGTCAGTTGTAATGATTGACGTGCCACCAAGAACCACTGCAGTGGGGAACCCAGCAAAGTTGGTGGGAGGAAAGGAGAAGCCGTCAAGAAATGAGGAATGTCCAGGGGAGTCCATGGATCATACTTCCTTCATCTCTGAGTGGTCAGACTATGTTATTTGATCTCACTTTTGTTTTTATTATCATTCATCCTTCATCTTAGTGGTCAGACTATGTTATTTGTTCTTTCATTTGTCTTTATTATCACCTTATGCAAATATATGCATGCTTGATGTTACAATGTTGAAGCTGTTGTGTATTTTTCTCTTTTTGTCTAGCTTTGACGATCTGTGCTATGTGCTTAGGCTAGAATGTGTTGTAGAAGAGATTGTTTTATGAAATAGTCTGAAACCAGAATGAGAAAGGTACTAATGTCAATAGTAATAATCAGAATTATATAGTATTTTTGAACCCGTAGAATGATAGAATCTTCATTTATTAGCGCTATTGGATTTTACTTCATTATTTAGGCTCTCCAATTAAATAAATGAGCTAAGTTCAAGTTTTAATCTCTGGATTTCAAGACAAGCTTGAGCAACAACTGTGATTGATTTGTTAGCGGATGATTGTTGGACAGAAATACTGGGTGGGAGGAGTGACATTCTTCTGATACTGAAATCTTGGATTAAACAGGAATTTACAGCAACTTATTCTACATAAGGGAATTTGTTGCACTCCTTTCAAAGCTTCTAAGTTCTTGCCAGCAGTATTAATACAATTGTGGTGAAGAACTGCCAACAGCTGTTCCAATTTTAACGCATAATACCAATCTCAATTTTACAGTAGGCTATAAGCTACTAACCACCTGAAATTTGGGCAAATCTCAGACCAACCCATCATTTATTTTTTTTTATTTACGAAAAATATCATATTATCTACAAATTCTTTTTAACCCTGGAGATAAGTATATTTGTTAAAAATGATTGTTTTAAGAATAAAATCAAAATTAGTTATTGAGAAAATTTTATAATATGAGTGCAACATAAACAATTAGAATCCGTTTACAAAGTATCCTCTCATCTCTTTCATCCCAAATCTGCAATGAACCAAATTCGTGCCATGGCCATCCTTGAATGGCAAGCACCTCTTTGATTGAGAAAGGTAAAGGAAAGATAACATCACATTCTGACAGCAGTTATTTGAAAAGGATGTGTAAAAGAATACATACGATGAAGATATAATTTGTCCATCTAATATAACAGGAGTGACATTTTTAGATCCTTTGATCTACTGCCTTATCTGGGGTTGTTATTTTTTCGGCTTAATTTTTGTGTGTTTAAGGAAATCCAAACAGGGCAGATGATTGGGTGTGGCATTAAATGCAGGAAGCTGTATTATCCTGACTTGATGTCAAATAGTACAAATAAATTGAATCAAGTCTTATCCAGGGATAGTTTTAAGGAAAAAAAGGATTGATCTAAAATCTTTCTTTTGCATTAACAGCTAAGACATTTGTCTTTTGGTTACTTGAAAAAATTATTTCCTCGTTTATTTGTAAGCTATAATGTTTGTGAATTTGAATTTGAATAAAAGTACAATTCCTTTTACGGTTATATATTCTGATATTTAGGGTCTATCACATGTTCCCACAATGAGTGGAGCCTAGTGGTTCATTATGTTTATTGATGATTGCACAATGGTATGACGAATGAAGAACAAAACTGAAATGAACTTCTTGTTTCAAAATTTTCATAAAATGATGTATGCACACAATACAATGCCCAACCTACATTTCTTTGTAGTGATAGTGGATCATGTGTTTTAAAGTCTCAAGGTAGTATTAACCAAACCACCTATTCACACATACCTTGACAAAATGAGGTCGCTAAGCCAAAAAAAAATGTCATTTATTGGCAGTTGTTCAGGCTTCACTATTAGAGGCTCGTATGTTAGTATCTTACTAGAAAGATAAGTTGATGCCTATAGCATATTTAATTAATATGATGTCAACCAATATTATTGATTTTCGCACACCATCCTAAGCTCTTGCTAGAGCCATTGTTGCTTTAAGTCTCTTAAACTTACCTTCCCATGTCTTTGGATGTGTGGCTTTCATTCATCTTCACACACATCAATGCAACAAGTGGCAAGCTCTAGCATTCCAATGTGTGTTTCTTTGATATGCTCTACATAAAAAAAGGTACCGCTGCCATCATCTTCCTACACATCGCATGTTTGTTACCTTGGATGTTGTATTCCATGAAAACTCCCATGTATTTTCCATCTAAGCCTGATCTTTAAGAGGAACATCCAAAAGAAGATCAAACCCAAACCTATCATGAAGGTGATGTTTACATTTGCCAAGCTATAACTACCACCTTTGATGCTAGTGAGAACACTAATAAAAGTCATGAAGTGAGTGATGAATTGGAAAATAACGGTGATAAAGGCATATCTAGAGAACCCACATATAAGGCTCTTGTGCCCCAAGCAATTGAAACATCTCCACACCCATTACTTGTAAAGGAACTTTGTCTAGTAACTGAACCTGTGAAAAAATAATAATAATAATTGCCACAATGTCAAACAAGAGGTATTCTTAAACCCACATACGAACTTAAACTCTCTAATAAAGCTAAATATCCTATGGTTCTTATGCATCTAACCATCATCTCTCGAAATCAAATTAGTTATTTGTCAATCAACTATCTATTGCATTTATTCCTCACAATGTGTAGGAAACCTTTATTGACCCAAGGAAGAAAGCAGTTATGAATAAAGAGGTACAGTTATTGCTAAAAAATAAAACTTATAGCTTGTTGATTGTCCACCAGGAAAGAAATCTGATGGATATCGATGGATTTTTACTATAAAAACAAAGCAAATGGCATAATTAAATGATTTAGAACAAGGCTCGTAGCAAAGGGGATACACCTAGGCTTATGGAATTGCTTATACAAAAACTTTTCTGACTGTGGCTAAAATCAACAAAGTTCATGTCCTATTGTCTCTAGCTACGAACTAGACTAACCATCACAACAATTTGATGTAAAGAATGCATTCCTACATAGCGAGGTGTTTGTAGAAGTATACGTGGATCTTCCACTAAGATACGTGATACCAAAAATACATAGCCAAAAAATGAGCAAATTAAAGAAATCATTTTATGGATTGAAACAGTCTTTAAATGCTTGGTTTGGAAAGTTTACAAAGTCTATGAGAACATTCGGCTATCATTAGAACAATTCAGACAACACTTTATTCCTAAAGAAGCAGCAAAATAAAATCACTGCAGGAAATGATATTGTAGAAAGAAAAAATATGCAGAATTACTAGTTGAGTGAGTTTGAAAGCAAAGATCTGAGTACCTCAATTTGATAAAGAAAATACACTTTAGACTTGATCTTGCTTATTCATTAAGTGTTGAGAATCAGTTCATGCATAACCTTAGAGACTAACATACGAGTGCACACTTATACAAATTTTGAAGTATTCAAAGGCTGCTCCTGGAAAGGAATTATTCACAAAAAATGTACACTATCAAAATATAGATGCATATATCAATGTTGATTGGGCTAGAGCAACCGATAATAGACGATCTACTTTAGGATATTTCACCTTTGTTGGAGATAACCTTGTGTTATGTAGAGAAACAAGAAACAGAAGCTAAGTTTAGAGAAATAGCACTTGGAATTTGTCAAGCATTATGGCTACGACTTCTCCTAAATGATTTGGGCTATTCACCAACACAACCAATCCAACTCTACTGTGACAATAAAGCAAGATGTGACATTACCCATAATTATGTTCAACATGATCGTACAAAACATCTAAAGGTGAATGGATTATCATTAAGGAAAAGATGGATGAAATAATTGTTGAGCTTAAAAAATATCCGATCATAAGGTCAATATGCTCACCAAGGTAGTTTCAAGACAGGTATTCTCCCAATTTGTAGACAAGCTAGGCATGTGTAACATCCATGCATGAACTTGAGGGGAGTGTTGGATCGAGATTTGTGCAATTATCTTGGGAGAATTTTTCCTATCCTAGAGAGATTATAGTTGTAAATTAGTTATAATCTAGTTGTGTTTAACTTGATTATTGGTTCTATATACTTTGATAAATAAGAACCTGTACTGTGGATTTTTAACATGTGAATGAAAATATAACTTTCCAAGATTATGGAGGTTATAGAGAGAGCTAGTCATTTAAATAAAGCTGATGAGTTCATTGAAAGAATGCCATTTGAGCCCACGGTAGAAGTTTGGGAGGCTCTTAGGCATTTTACTCAAATTCGTGGAGATGTTGAACTTGAGGATCACATTGAGTTGTTGGTTGATCCTAATCCTTCCAAGACAATAGTTAACAAAGTTCCATTGCCTCCAAGGAAGAAGCAATCAGCATTTTACATGCTTAGGAGAAGAATTGAGTGACCTATACAGAGGAGAGGGAGAGGGAGAAGGATAAAGTGATCGAATATCAATGCACAGACCTTTATAAAGAAGAGGGGAATGAAAACATGAAAGGGTTAAATGGACGGATAAGGGAAGCAGGGCAGGTCGTAGACACAAGATATGTACTTCATGACATTAACGAATAAGCAACAGAAACCTTGTAATATCATAAAGAGTGTTTAGCAATTATTTATGGTTGAGAAAGTTTCAAAGACAGTCTTATCACATTAATATAAATAATACGATAGAATTATTTAATTAATAAAAAAATATATTTATTTATTAATAATAAATAAAAAAATTAAAAATAAAATTTATAAAATTTTTTATTATATTAATTAAAAATAAATTTATTTTTAATTTTTTTTATTTATTATCAATAAATAATTTTTTTATTAATTAAATAATCATATCACACAAATAATCCAGTTAAAATAACTCTTAAAATTATTAAGAACCTTAAAATTTACGGTAAGTGCTATTACGTGGAAAAAAAAGTAATTTCAACGTTTCCAGGGATGGTAAATGCTTGTAGAGATAGAGATTATTTGTAGAGATGTTAACACTACGTCCATTTATGAGCAAAACTTGACATCAATGTCCCGCGCAATTATTCATTGCTAGCTGTATAGAAAGGAAAACCAAATTAATTCTTGATTACTTACTTGGGAGTTGTACATTATGCTTGTACTTACTTTAAGTATCATTTCAATGTCAGTCCAGTAGAATGATCAATTTAGTTTTGTGTCCTACGCATTACAGACAAAAGAAAACAGAAAAAAAATCCAAAGATGTCATCAAAAAAAAACTGACAAAAAAAAGTCCAAACATGTCACCCTAGGATCTAAATCCAAAACAATACATCGGTTCTCTTATGATTTTCTGCTAGTATTCTACATTTGAATTATTTGAAGGTAGCCAATATCTAAGGGATACCATTACACACTTTGGTATGCTGGTCTATGAAAACAATTAACTAGATAACTCAAATTACATAAACAAAACATCATATGATAAATAAGTAGGAAACATAAGCGGCAGTTATTGAAGCTCGAAGATGTCACTAGATAGCTCAGTTACCTGTAAAGAATCTATTTTCACAATCCAGTTGAATCAGAACTCTTTTATTGAACATTTTCCTGTTAAGTACACTTTTATCTTGTCCACGGATGGTAGCATTATTTTACAAGGGGTAAACCACTCAGAAACGTGTCAATAGTGTTAGGCAGCTTCCCTTAAATCTGTGAACCAGACCCAACCTAAATGTTTATTGGATGCCAGAATGTCATCTACATAGACTGAATACAGCTTGAAAGAACAGAATGCACATATTACAATTGGGATTGAATGGTACAAATCAATCTAAAATCACAATTCAGAAGACAAAGCAAAGCTTCTGATGACTTTCGTAAGAATATTTCTACAATTTAACAATGAGTTAAATCATTATGAAGAGTGAAGTGATGGTTGACTATTTCTCTTGTTTGTCACCACTTCTATTACAGCTTCATCACGTCCTGGAACTCTCAAGAATGATTTCATAATGTCATAAACTGTAAATCCAATTGCCACAGATGGCACAACCTGGTGTATATACGATTACATCATTAGCCACTATTGAGGGAAGTACAGTAAAACGACAGGATTTTTGTACCTTCAAATAGTTGATGCTGAGACCTGAAAATAATTGCTTCCATCCTTGCTTTTGAGCAATCATAAAAAGGGTTTGCATTGTTCCTCTTGACTCTGCAGTATTAGATGGCAAGAACCTTTCAACCTAACAAGATTAATTTCCCTTGTTATAATTCTGAAAACCCACTTTTGATCTACATTCCAACTACGTGGGAAATAGAAACCTATAGTACAATTACCTGCATTTGCCTTCTAACGACATCAAGAGGGTATGTGAAGGTCTGACCCAATAGACCTGCAATGGATCCGCATGCAAGTTTCACTGATATATCTTTCTTGTGCTCCTCGGGAACATGGAGCTTCATCTCCTCATAGAAGTAAAATTTTAAACCAGCATATGGGAAGATTCCATAGAGGGATGGAGCTGCCAGTTATGTTCACACATTAAAAGTGCAAGGATGCATAGTTATTACTGGAACACATAGTAACAGAAATTCTTTAAAAAGGCTGTTTTCATGTCCACACCTGCACCACGGTAGAGACCTCGAAGTCCAGACTCTTTGTGAGTCTTATGAAAACAATCAAGAATTCCTCCGTAAATTTGTTCTGCACTAACTGCTCCTTGAAGGTTCATTTTTGGTGAACCAACTATCTGCATGAGCAACTCCTACTTAGCCACGTTTTGAAATGGAAAGAATCCTGAAATTAGAACATCCCTGTAATGCATACTTCAATTCTTTTCAAGTAATTGGCTGCCAATAATTATAGGTGTAGCTGCAAGGAGAGGCACTAAACCCTGCAAGTAAAGTGCCGCAACCTTCACCAGCACTCTTGGTAAAAGAATTTGGCAACTCAATGTTTACCTCTTGGCCAAACCCAAGTGTAGTTCATCTATTGAATACATTTGTTTATTATAGTCACTTATTATTACTTTGGAGGGGGAGCAGGAGGCTTGCAGGAGTACACAAAAATAAATATATAATTACCTGATAAGCCAATTTTGTCCGAACTAGATCAAGAGGATAAGTAAACAGCACAGCAGTTCCTCCAGCAAATGATCCTGCTATTAGATCAAGTACAGGGCCTCTCCCAATGTCTGGAAAACTCATGATAATCCATCTACGGTATTGTTCATAAGCCATGTAATGAAGTGCTGCATATGGAACAATTCGAGCAACACTAGCACCATTTCCTCTGTATCAAAATCCCACAAATTAAATATTGAACTGTAGAAAATAATCTGCAAACCTTCAAATAAAATGCATTGGCTTGGAGATCCACCTGTAGAAACCCATAACACCTTCTGTGTTTGAAATCTTCTTAATGGCTCCAAACAGTCCCATGCTATGAAATTCTGCTCTCCTGGTCTGAAAAATATGAATGAGTAAGTTCCTTGTATATTTCCAGGCTTAGTTATCAATCTCTAAATCAATCCAACTTCACATTTCTAGTACATCTCTAGATTCAATGCACTTATGCAATTGCATGATTCATGTTTAATGTCAAGTACCATTGCCCTGTGAATGGAAAAATTCTTGGGCTGACAAGCAAAAGAGAATAGATTTGAGTCTTGAGATAGCCACTTTGGGGAAAAATGATCAACAGTAGGATCCCATATTTTAACAACCCTCCCAAGACCCAGCCTTGGCATGAAGGCAATAAATGACAACTTTTAGTGACTGGAGCAAAGCCCAAAAACATGAAAAATATTCCCAAAAAGAAATGAATGATAAAATGGAATCCACTATCATAGACAGAAATGTATGCCATTTGACACAATAGAACCCCTGGATTGACGTACAAATAGATTGGCTGTTTTAGTGTCCAACAGAAGTCTACATTGGTACCAATATGAGAAAATAACAATTTGTTGGAATTTCTCATAACATATAAATAAAGCTAAAAGATTTTTAATAAATTTTCTATTCAAAGTCATTTCTTTTGAGGCAGATCTTTTGCTATCATAATAGGGCTACCTTTGAAAAATAAAAAGTTTGATTTTATCATTTCAGAGTAAACCAACATAAAATCAGTCCATGCCTTAAAATGAGCAAATTATATGATAACACATAATATTTTATAAAATTCACAATACTAATCATGAATGTTGGTTCAAGGAGTAATGACCATGGGAAACAAACAATTCAAGATAAACAAAAAGTCGCAGCACATTATTGAGTCAACAGTGCTAGTATTTTTTGGTACACACTTGCCTAGATAACTGAGGAACTCAATTCCAGGAGAATGGACACATCTAATTGGTTAATCAACACTTATTTCAGTCCGACTATCCAAAAAAGTCACAAATTTAGTGGTACTAATTTCCCAGTGGGCGTGGCAAAAATCTGATGAGCTCGATGTGTAACTTAATTTTAGGTGCATTAACTCTTCATATTAAGGAACATCTATTTCAACTCCAACTGTCACAAATCATTTTTGACACTTGCCACAATACATCAAAGGGAGTGAAGATCAATATGGCGTCAATGCCCGGGACAGTACCAACTTACTCAATTACCATGTACTATGAAAGGGTGTCAAATTTCACCTGAAATAATTGAATCATCATTTGAAAAAATAAGCACTTTGAATTCAAGAGCGTCAATAGGACCCAAGCCTGAGTCCAGATTCTCACCAAGTTAAATTATCACCAACAGTAATCCTAAATCCAAAAGCGCAATAAAATCCAAAAGTATAATCAACAACGACCATTACAAAACTATAACAGACTTACAATCAAGAAAAGGAAAAAGAAAAAGAAACCCACAAATGAAAAACAAAAAAAAACCAATAACAAAATGAAGTAAATGAGTACCTGAAATAAAATCTTGACGCGCTCAAGTGGGGCAACAGCAGTCTTGGCTAACCCACCAGCAACACCACCGGCAACCAGCTCTTTTGCAAAAAGAGGCATGGCGTCTAATATCCCATCCAAGAAAATAACAGTTTCCCTTTCTTCTCCCTTCTTCGCCATGATTAGATAGAGAAGAAGAGAGAGGGTAAGTTTTGTTTCTTAAATGTTGGAATGTGTTGATGAAGAGAAAATTTTAGCTTTTGAGCAGGGGATCAGAAGAGGAATGAAGAGTTGAAACGTTTCTTTTGAGCTGGTTTTTATAAGTTATGGGCATACGACACGGTCAGAGGAAGCCCACGTCTTGTTTGGCTTTTATTTTTTTTATTATTTTTATTTTTGTTGTGCGCGCGCGCGTGGTGTGTTACAGAAGGCATTCTATTATTGGTTGATGAGTTTTTTTTCGATAAAATAATTAAATTAAATTACATTATATTTTTCATTCATTTTAAGCCAACCACAAGTCACTACAATTAACCATTTGTACGAAGGTTGATTATCAAATTGGTCCCTGTATTTTGCAAAGATAACAAACAAGTTCAAACATTTGCATGTGTATCGAATTCATCCTTACATTCAACTCTACTAACCAAGAACAAGCTATTCAAGGATAATACCATTTTAGGTCACAATACCCTTTAGTAAAGTTAAAAACACAATTACAAGGTTTGATGGCACTTTTACAATTATGTCACACTTAAATAGTAAAGTAATATTTATTTACTAAAAATTAAATTTTTATAATTTTTAAAATTATTAATTATGCATTTTATAGTATCACCCCATTCACAATTTATCTATTGTAAGAAATATTTATCATTATTGGTTTGTAAATTACACGGAGCAATTGATTGTTGCTCTTCGTACAATCTTCTCTTTTACACTTTTTTTCTACTTTACCATTGTGCTATAAAATCTTGCTCTCATTTGATCAAATTTTGTAGACTGAATAAATCAGAATACCAAACTATGACACCTCAATAATTGAAAGTAGTAGGCCAACTATTCAGAAATAGATAGAAGAAATATCCAACAGTGAATGTATAACCGGACGAAAGGGGAGGAAATTCCGTTCTTTTCATGGCCACTAATATCTTGACCACCAAAACAAAATGTAGGAAGACTTTGAGATGATGCAGCAAATTAATTTTAACTCTACCAATTACAGGATCACAAGACCAAGCATCTAGCACAAGCCAGTTTATAAAAACTATATAAACAAAGTGCATTTAGTTGTCCCACCCCTACTGACTGGTGAGAAACACAGAATTTGAGGAATTGCTTCAAGAGGATACTGGCATTCTCTGAGAATGAGAGTCATGAGTTTTCAAATCTGGATTTGTCACTAGCAATGTTTTTTTCCAGTGGAAACTGTGTTGTTGATAAGTTGGAGTAGGACCTTCTGAAGCTCCTCTGCATTGCTCCATTCATGGACTTCTGCCTTGATAAGCATTCGGTTACTGAAAATGAGGTCCAACAGAGGATAGTTCTTCCTTGGCATCACATAGTCAACATTTCTGAGCTTCAATGTTGGGCAGAAGTCACCTCTTCCGTCTCCAACATAGATAAATCTTTGTTTCTCAACATCACTAGCTGAAGTGCAAATATGTTCAAGAACCATACCCTGCAATGTAAACCATAATTAGAACTATAAAATTTTAGATGAAAAAACAGATATGGGCAAGGTAACAAGGAACAAAATGTTGCAAAATAGCAACATAAGAAGGACAATGACTAAAGCTTCATTATCTCAACTCAAGTGAGTAATAATTAAACCACCCAGTGCCCTTAGAAGCAACCTGGTAGACATATTTTTACTGAAAACACACGAAACCAATTGGACTACCACTTGTTTGTCTTCATTTCTTTCCTTCTTCATTGTTTTCCCTAAGCTATCAACTGTTTATTCAGACTACATCATGAATTTTCTAACATCTGGACAAGAGGAAAAAATAAAAAGAAGAAGAAAAACCAAAATCGATTTCAAATTTCCAACAGTGAGACAATATGAGGCAGAACCAGGAATTTCCAGCACGAACTCACAAAATACTCCAGCTGATACATAAACTGGTTGCAAATGAAAGCAATGAAAATATCCTAAGCACATTAAGCCCTCCTCTTTTAAGAAGCAGGTGCCATAAAAAGTAAGTTGGCAACAGCTCTTCAGCTATAAAAATCATACCCCCGCAGAAATATAATGAACATTTTATACAAATGCATCTAAAAAAAATAAAAACAAAACTTTATAGTTATACTTGTTGCACTTCACATGTAACGGCTTTTCTTTCCGAACCATATGAAACATCTGTTTTCTACCTTATATCCCCTATAAACAATATTAATAACCAAAATATGACTATGTTGGATGGAAAATCATATCATATCAACAAAGTCTTATAGTCTTATAAGTAATACAGATACTGGTTGGACTACATGATCTCTAAAATTTTATAAGTTTTGTTTTTTGATTAAAAGCAAAAATAGATTTCATCCCAAACTGTATAATAGATTGTATTAAATCAGAAAACTCAAACTTCAGCAACCACAACCATCAATCAATGATCAGCAAACCTTACAAAGGTTAATTATATTCATAATAATATAACCGTAGAATGTAAAACAGACATAAGAAGTAGTGCCGCAGGATTAAGTTTATTAAATTACCTTGCAAAGATTTGAAGGGCATAGACTGCAACCATGAGGAGATAAGGTAGAACCATGGTAAGGCAAGATCCTTAGCCTTCCTTCTGGATTGACAAAAGTTGGGTTTGTAAAGATACCTGAGAAGCAGACCAATAAACCATGGTGTTCCATGATTGTCTCGATGAAAAACTGATTTGCATCACTAACTATTTTCAAGTGACATCTACAAGAACCACATTGCCACGTAAAATTTCATCAGTACCCACACCCACCAAAACAATGTAAATGATGAAAATTGACAAAAACAAAGAAACCAGAGGGAAAACATTACCCGAGAGAATGGGCTGATTTTATAGCTGCAACTACTCGCGAATCCAGTGGGCACTGTCTCAGGCAGTTTGCAATGTCCTCAACAGTTTTTCCTTGTGAATGAAGCTCCTTCATCATCCTATCCTAAAATAATTTAACATAACAAAGACAGTAATAATCTACAATTCGTGGCAAAATCCCATATTCAGAAACGTCTTCAATGGTCATGTCAGATAAACCCAAATAAATAACCTTCACAAAAGAGTTGAGACATGGAAGCATAAATCAAGTTCTCTACTCGACAAGTTCACAATTTTACAAAGCACAAACACAAAATGGAAAGAACGTTGTAATCTTAAAAAAGGAAAAAGAAAATTACAACACGACACACGAGATAAAACTTGTTATATAATCAAACATGAGAAGAAAACTGAGAGCACAAACCATGAGAGAGTTCCAAGGCAATGTAGAGCGGAGCTGATTGAATAAGTGGGTCAGGCCCATCTGGGTCACCACCCAATTGTCGCTATCATTATCGATTATGGTCCGGTCAAAGTCAAAAACCAATACGGTGTCCTCCATATTGTTAAAAGAAGAACCGCAGTTGTTTTCAGGCGACCGGAAATAGCGCCACCAAAGGGAAAATCGCAAGAGTAGTTGTTTTGACGAATCAGTCTTCTTCTTTTCCTTAAATATGAGTTGGCGAAGAAATGGTTACTCTGGTGGTTAGTGGTCGAATCCGTTGATTTGATGACTGACAGTCAGAACAACTGGCCCAGAGTCCAGATTCTTTTTTAACTCAAGACAAGAATTGTCAGCCATAATTAATAATAATAACTGGGTTTTCTTTATTTCAAATAACTCAAGTTACATAACTCAAGACAAGGCCTGTAATCCCTTCAAATATTATATCAAATATATATATATATATATTCATTCCAAACTTAATAATAATAATTACAATTACATGTTAATGTCATACATTTTAATTTCTGTAATTTTAGAACATTTCACATAACTTCTAAATTTTTAAATAAATATATATATATGTATTAAATTTGGCTCAAAATTATGATAATTATTGTCAAAAAAAAAGTGAAATAAACTTACAACATAAAATTATTTCGCCATGACTGATTTATTGGTGAAAAAGAAAAATTTTGATTTCAAAATTCTTTTACATATATTTATATTTATTTGTGCTTTTTTGTAATTGTAATTGGAAAATAAGTTACTGAAAAATTTTTTAAAAAAAAAGAGAGAGAATTTGTTTACTTCTATTAAGAGAAATTTTTAATTTTAAACTTTTAAAAATAAAATTTTCATTAATAATTAAATTGTATGAAATGTTCTTATTTTATTTTTACAAGATTATTATTCTGTTCATCTAAGAATAAAATCTTAAAAATTTTTATTTATTAATACAATTACACAATTTTGCTAATAATTGTGGTTGACAGCAAAACAATTATCAAAATATTAAAATCTATATTGTATAAAAATTTTATTAGTAGAAAAATTTATTTGCTAAAAAACAAATAATTAACTTGAAAAGGTAAAAATTAAATAAAAATATGAAATAAAATAATACATAACATATAAAAATTAGTCAAGAAAGTATTATTTTGTAATCTAAAATTTTAGAAACTAAATAAATCATTTGATAAAATATTTTTTAAAATAATTAATTAAAATAAATTATTATTATTATTATTGGTCATCATAAATAAATAAATAAAACTGTCTCTGTCAGTAAATTTACAAACAGAATTAAGAAAGTTACTTCAACTACAAATGAATTGAAATTGCAGTTGAAAGTGAAACTAAATATAGATGCTTGGTTGGTTATCTCCCTATGTGTAACACCACAAAATATATATATATATATATATATATATAAACAAAAATTAAAAAAAATAAAATAAATCTTTGCATCATCACAAAGTGAACCATTCACAAGTATTATTTCTGAGACTATTCTTAAAGTGAGACGCGGGTCTTTATTGGTTTCAACTTCAATCCCATACTTTCTGGGGAGAGGAGCTCCGGGTAGATACAAGATGGGCTGAGCGGGCTCCTTGGGCTGTCACTGAACTGGCACGGTCTGTACAGCCCGTAACCCATAAAGAAGTATTCCATCGGTATCAGCATTGCATGTGGCTGCTCTTCTGTTACCATTGATCCACAAGCTTGCACCTGCAAACAATTGCCCATCATCCTCCTTTACATCTTTTCAATACTTCTTTAAACCTACAACTCAAGTTGTCCTGTGCACGTACAGCACAAAGTTTGAACATGGTGGCCACATGGCCCATTTGCCAATTATCACCAACCAAGATAGAATGCAAAATATATCTATCATTCTCAACATATTGTTCATAACCTCTTCTTTTTAAAAATATTTTTTAGAATTCAAATACGCACCAAATCCTTGTCATGACAGTGATAATTAAACTATCTATACAAACATTAGTACATATAATGGCTACATACCTCAACTAAGGCACTATATCTTTTATCCAATTTTGAGATCATATGGAGAGCCTCAGAATGGAAAGGGGAGTGATCCCCAACAAATATAAGGGTACGACATCTTAGTCTCTTCAACCCATTGGTAATGTCAGGTCTCCTGCGTGTTGGTTGATAAAAAGTTTGAATTCAATTTTAAGAATCTTAACCTAAAACTGCTCAACAGAGAATTGAAACAGAAATAGAAGAATGACCGTAAGTAACCCTGGCACTGCGTCGTTACCTTACCTATTAATGGCTTGAAGAAAACGCAAAACATTAATGCTTTGTCTCTCATCCAATAACTGGAGAAACAAACAAGTGAAAAGAAGGCAAAAAACTGTTAGCCTTCTAGAAGCCACCATTTCACAAAATAATGAATAAGAAAAAAAAGTAATTCAGGGAACAATAAAAATAATTTAAAAAGAAAAAGAAAGGCTCAGGGACCAACTCTTCTACATGCTTGAACTATATCAGACTCTGGAACTTCAGCAGTACCTCGAACTTCCTGTTACAGATAATACAATTACATCACCCAATCTTCCCCATTGGTAACAAAATATGAGGCTCAAAGAAAGTAAAATTAAATTTCCAGGGCACAAGTGCTAGAATACCTTGCTGAAATACCGCTGAAGCAAAAACTCCTTAAGTAATCCACACATGCCATAGAAATACAGCAAATTCGACACCACCTAAAGTTTATAAGTGAACTTATTGACATGGCAGAAATAAAGTATGAACACTTACATGTAAGGATAACCAACAGGATCCAAAAACAAACCTTGTTATACAACCATTCTGACCAAGAGGGTGCTTTGCATAAAGGAGACACAAGTATCAAACCAAGAACACGTTCTCTATATTTCATCTGCAATGGAATCCCTTGGTCAATTTACTAACAAGGAAGTCATACGGAAAATATTAATCAGTGCATTTAACGAGGAAGTATACCGCAAATAAGGTAAGGATATAAGCACCCGCGGTTACACCCATGCACATCACTGCACCAAGTCTGAAAAGAATATTCATGTCATCAGAAACTGAAAGTAGCATGAATCCTCACATATAGGAATTTCAGGAAAAAGAACAAAAAAGAAAATAAACAATGTGCAAAACCATACCCAAAGTAGTTGAGAACCTCAAGGATCTGGTCAGCCAAATCATCAACAGTAGGTGCAGGATCATCTGGACAAATTGGAGAAGCTCCCAACTGCAAGAGCTCTTATAAAAATGCGAGAAAGGAAACTCTGTAAATAATAGAGTCCAGAAAGGAATGTAAAACTAAAATAATCTAAATGGCAAAATAAAAAATTATAAAATTATGCTCAACTGAATTAACTTACTGACCTCATGCCCTGGAGGACAAATATGGTATATGCAGAAGTTGTGAAGTAGCATGGAAGCCGCTTCAGGCCAGAAAAATAATCCTTGGAAGCAAGACATATCTGATAACCACATAAACATAACAAGGAAGATATAAGCCACTGTTAGTTTGCAGTTTTTCATACAGTAATTGAGGAACAAAGAAGCTTCTGAGTACTAAGCCGTGCTGCAAATGTTAAATGATGCACCTATAGCCACAACAGGGAAAGATGCATATAAATACAAAAGACGCTAACTCTCAGATTACTAAAAGATCCTAATGTCTCCCATCCCAAACAAATGACAATAGATTAATAAGAATGGTCTATTAAACTTCAGACATACAAGATCAATTAATTTTTTACAATCACCCGCAAGAAACAAAGAACACAAGAAAGCATCTGACACCATTATACTTACGATTTAGAGCTAAATCAGGATAAGTTATTAATGCAGGCTTGTCTTGGTCTCCATAGATAATTACAGACACCAAACCACAGCCAGTTTGTACATGATGTTCCTGAGAATTTTTGAAAAACTCATTACTTACAGACAAATAACTGCAGTAGAAAAGAACAAAGATGATAAATTTCTAGCTATTATCAAAAGAGAGAACATTTCAAAACAGCTCAACTACCATTATATTTCTAATCACTTCAATATTTGCTCAGCAAGAATTGCCTTCTGTAAAACAAGAGCAATCATTTGCCTTCTATACATCATTTAAACAAAGGAAAACTAAACTTTATCCAGATGGAAATATTCCCCAAAAGTGTCTTCCATGTGCACTAACCCCTTTAGGGCAACCTAAAGGAACTTGATAACACCAAATGAACATAACTTTGCAAAAGACTTAAACCAAACAAGAACAACAACAGCAACAATAATAATAATAGGTGGTTCCTGAAATCAATCATTGTATACTTAGAAAAGCAATGACAGGTTAAAAGGATGGAAGGGAATATCTTGCATTCAAAGAAGGTGCTGACTTTAAACTTATATACCCAATAAAGAAAATTTTAAAAAACAAAATAAAAATAAATTAACAGCTAGAAATCAAAATATAATAAAAAAGAAAGAAGACAACAAAAGGCATAAAACAAGGTTTTCAAGGGACTGCAACACAAGTTGAATAAACCCAACAAATGGGTTCACTGAACGATCCAGCTTCGTTCGTCATAAAAAAAAACCACACACAAGAAGAAACGAATAAAGCCAACAACGAGAACAATTCGCCGCGGCCATTTTACATAAACCAAATCACTCAGAACTAGAGTCTCAATAAACAAATAAATCTGAAAACAAGATAATTTAGCACAGAGAAAAACTCAATTCTTTTACAAACAAAACAGCTACCATTTCTTTACAAAACAAGACACAGGACAAAATTGGTTAAATCGCAAACTGAGAAGTAAAGATTAATTCCATATCCGCTAAGAACGATATGAGGATGACTATCTCCACCGAAATCTTCAATAACTCCAAAATAAAATCCATGAGACGAAATTAAATAAACGACAGCGTATCTCAATCACAGAAATTGTTAACCAATTAGAAAACTTACTTTGCCACTGAGGTAAATCTTCTCCATGTTAACAGAAAAGGAATCAGTTGCCTCAGCCATGGCCGCGGTCCTATGCGTCTCAACGAAAGGCCTCTCGACAAATTGGCCTCTGTTCGCTTTATGTCTCCCTAGAGCTTTAATCTCTCTCTCGCTCTCGTCTTTTTAAGTTTAAATTTTCATTTCTTTATGTGTCTTCGTTTCAGAGAGATTTAAGGCGTGAGTCTAGTGGTGTATATACGAAGCGATTCTAATAATTCAATTAAAATAACATTT
Source organism: Xylocarpus granatum (assembly GCA_019650275.1). Taxonomy (NCBI): domain Eukaryota; kingdom Viridiplantae; phylum Streptophyta; class Magnoliopsida; order Sapindales; family Meliaceae; genus Xylocarpus; species Xylocarpus granatum. The sequence continues at coordinate 39,778 of BNST01000983.1, forward strand.
AATCCATCTCTCTCTCCAAGGAGCCAGGGAGGGTTAACTGCTAACTTAACCTCCACCGACGGTTTTTTATGACCTTTACGTAACCAACGTTATTTCAATCTTTCCTCCACTACTGTCTTAAGTCCGTTTCTTTAACCAACGCCGTTATAATGGCTATTACGGTAAATTAACTGCCATCGCAACTCGCCAACTGTGTCTTGCCACTACTCAGCTACATTAATTTAATTATAGAGAATTATGCATTTTTCAAAAATAAAATATTAATAATTGGTTGTGTGAATTTAAGTTTCGGGGCTGCTTGTTGTTGTTGTTTTTTTTTCCAAGAAATAATTAATAATAATAATAAAGGAAAATAAAATTAAAAGACGAGCGGCATATGGTAGGGCTCTATCAATTCGTTTGACTGAAACAGCATTTTTTTAGTAGTGTGTCACGGAGGTCGTAGTGATGTGTACACCTGTCATTGGATTGGTGGGTCCCATTTGGTGTAGGGCCATAGCCTTTTTCTATAACCTTTATGCTCTTACAGGTGGACTTGTCATCGCATTATTGGTTTGGTGTAGGGGAGCTTAGAAGCTCCCCTTAAAACATTACAAAAGTTGTGGCGTTTGCTTACTTGCCGTTCCATTTGGCACTATTCGTTAATCATGCGTTGCTCTTTCACCTTCATGTTTTATTTTAATAATTATTATATTATAACAATTATATATATATATATATACGTATATATTTTTATCAATAGCCTTTATATCAGTTTTAATAATAAATATTCAATAATTAAAATAATAATTTCAAAATAAAATTTTTAAAAATATAAAATTTTTATTTTTTTTGTTTTATAAATATATATATTTAAAAAAATTAAGATATTATAATTATTTATTTATTTTTAATAATTTAATTATTATGCATTTAAAATATTCTAAGAGAGAAAATCAACCGTGATTTCGAGAACGAAGAATATAACTTCAATGCTATGAAATTCTGGCAAACGTTATTTGCATTGATTAATTGAGGGTTTATTATAATTATATATCTATAAAATAAATTTTAAAATAAACACCATATTCTCATATCAACTTTGTTACTTGTAAGAATTACTCAATTGTGAAAACAAAATGGAAAACAGAGTCTCCTTGTCTTGGGCAACTTGATAATGATAGGAAAGGAAACCAATCCACGTGGCTGGGCATGCAATTCCCAAGCACCGGCAGCCGGAATAAATAAATAATAAATAAAATATTGGGCATCACCAGTGAGGTGCATGAATATGGATGATTTAATGTGTTATTTCATTTTTGTCAACACGTAAACATGTGAAATTGCCCTTTAATTCCCTTTCAAGCAATTTAATTTATTACACCGTCTGTGAATTCTTTTTTTTCATTTAAATAAAGCCAAGCCGCCTGGAAAAGCTAATATTTGTCCACACTTGTATCAATTTATATTGAGAAAAGTTGTCGTGTTCATATCAATTTCTAATGAGTAGGTTGGAGGATTTGGTTTGGACAAATATAAATTTTCAGATAAATCAATGTTATTTAAAAAATTTATAACAAATTTTTTTTTATTATTTTATTATTTTATTATTATTTACTTTCTTTAACTCGCAACATCATTTTATTTTTAAAAAATAAATAAATAAAATTATATCACAAATAAATTTTTTTATCAACGTGTTTAAATGTATCATTTTAGGTAATTTACATTATTTTGGTGTTGTTATTCTAGTCCTAACATAAAGTACTTTATTTATTAATTATTTTTTTTGATAAATATTTTTATATTATAAAACTCTTAAAAATTATTTAAATATAATATTATTAATATTTATTTAAACTAAAAATTTTACTTGATGTAAAAAATCTAAATATAAAATCAAAGATATTAAATTACAAAAACAATAATATATAAGTGAACTAAAATTTAGGTGAAAGAAATGAATTATTATAAAAAAATAATATATAATAAATTATTTAAAAAATTATATTAATATTAGACGTGATAAAAAAAATTTAAATATTTTTTATTAATTAAATAATTTATTGAATATGCTTTTCTCGCATTCATAAATGTGATAAATAATATGATGTGACTAAAAGTGTGAGGGTCGGTAATAAGTGTGCGGGACTTGTGGCAAGAGTACACAAAATTATAAACGAGGTTTAGTGGTAAGAGTACACATTGATATGCGTACACTTTTGGTTATTTTCATATTATTATTATTTTGCTGGGTAAAAAAGCATAATGTCATTTCTCGAACACTTCAAAAGGAAGAAAATTAAAAAGCTTTTGGTTTGAAGGATAGTATTACGCTAATATATGTTTCTCTTACTTATTTTCTTTTCCTTCTCATTTCTTGCACATAAGAAAGGCAAGAGATGGTGATGACATGAATTTGGACAATTCGTCAGGTACACACAAGTTCACTAGTCATTATAGCATGATGGCAGTGTTGTTGAATTATTGGCCCACCGATATTGAGTTTCCATCTTTATATTATTCTTTTGTTGATGATAAAATTCTTCTTGTTGGTAATTTTTCTTTTTGTTTTGTAGTATTTTGTGTGATTTAAAACATGATTTTTCGTTGACGCATTTTCCAAGTTAAAAATATCAACAAGCAAAATCCACTTCCTCAGCTTCTTAGTGTAAAACGAAGATATAAGAAGTGTAAATGTGTGGTCGACAATAATCCTAGTTAAGCCAACAATGTTTTTGCTGGACCTGAAGTGAAAATATTGCTTAAAAGAAAAAAAAATTAAATAGTAAGTTTAAGAAAATTATATCGTAATCTTTTTAGCAGAATTAGTGGTGAAAATATTGGTACTAAAAACTAGAAACTCAGTTCTCTGGATGTTGGTTTGCAAGTATTGACACACTATTGCTACCACATTTAAGACTTAATTCTCTCGCACTTGGCAAACACAGTTATCACCAACTGTCACCATTGTGGACATTTGATCAAAGATAGTACTCTTGACACACACACACACAAAAGACAAAGAGCACAAAGAACGCGATACTTTTAGAGAAAGAAAGTGCAAACTAAAATGAATGACTAATGACCTAAGAAGCAACAACCTGCGTTGTGCTATTCATCATTCCCTCCAATCAATCACCATTGTTTGTAGCTTTTGTATGGGGTAGAATATATGTATATGGATGAGTGCTGAGAGAGAAATTCGTTTGGATTTTAGGTTTTTGTTCGTGTAAATATTTGCATAAAAAAAGAGGCATAAATGTGGGATAAATATTTTTGAGCGTTTTGTCGCTTGAAAGACCAAATTTGTGTATATTTAGGATTATGTGCTCGAACTGTGACTTCGCTTAGTAAGTGGCGTGTTATGGGTGGGACCTAATAGCAGCAGCAGCTTGATCTTGTGAATTCACGTTTGTCTTCTCGGTTTTCATCTAGGGCATTGGTGATAGTAGAAAAATGACTAGGTTCGACAAATCTGACTTCCAGAACATCTCAAAGGAGTCTTCTGAACAGTTGATGAGTGATCTAAAACTCCTTTACCTAGGATTTCTACTGACTGGGAAGCTCGGAGCAAACTCCTCCTCAGTCTTTAAGAAAAGAAATCAGTGTGCGTAATTAATGATCGTTAGCACGAAATTGACCAAGTCCCACCATCCATTACTAAAATCAACCTTAAGAGCCTGAGATCGTAATTTTCCATACTCGAGGATTTGATTTTTAGATTAGCAAACAGAGGGGAGAGAGCTAGTGAATTGAGAAACCGGTAAGATTGCATTCTTAGAAATTCCTTTTAAGCTCGGGGTTGAGACTTCATCTTTCAACCCTTATATTCTCAACTAATTAGGTTTAGCTCTCTACTGACTCAAATTGAATGTCTTACACATTACCATCAGCATGTCCATACTATGAAGTAAACTTTGCAAGAGTTGTGAAATCTATATGAGCAAAGAAACAACCCGATCCAAAACATCTCCTTCTAGAAGTAGCGGAAAGAATGATGGCTTTCCATAGGAAGGAGGATAATGGAGTCAATTCTTAGGACGGGGGACACACCCCGCTAAATTTAATGACACCTGGTGTATCTAACTTCTGTTCTTTGTGTGATTGTTCACTTATTTTATCTGCTAATTTGAGATCTCTGTTCTTTGGAAGTGCATCAAGACTCTTCCTTCCTTCCCGACTTTGAGAACATCAGTGTTAGCTACTTCTATCCTGGAAATGTTTCTCGACTACAATTACTCTCCAAAAATTGGGCCTAATCATTACAGCCACCTTACCAATGGGGTTGGCAAAAATGCTTAGGTAGTGGGGTTGGGAGACGATTCCATCTCCGAAATTAAAATAAATAAATAAAGAAATGGGGCAGACATAAAAATATATTTTATTAAATTACATAATTAATTATAATTTTAAATTAGGTTTCAGCATATCAATATAAGATTAACAAAGGGAGAAAGAAAATTATAATTTATTTATCACGTAATGTATTATTTTATTAATATTTTATATAATTTTTTTTATTATTTAATGATACTAAATAGGGATACGACGGGAATATGAATCCCTACTGTAAAATAAGGACAAAAAAGTATTTTTAAAATAAGAACAGACGAGAATGAAGATATCACTTTTAAAACAAGAACAGGGATGGAGATGGTCGTCCTTAGCCTGTTATTATCCCTACTCACCCCAGTACTTAAAAAAAGACAAGAAGGTAAGTATCAAGTTTACCTCAGAACCTCAGCACGGTATTCTTATGATTTATATATACACATATATACAGAAATAATGGCTCTAAGAAAAATTAAGAAGAAGAAAAATAAGGCCTTGCAATGGGCATCTAAGGAGATTTTAAAGATGGGAGTGAAATTGCAAAATTGTGGCGGAGAAAGAGAAAGCAAGCATAAAGGCCAAAGCGTCGAGAAATAGGGTAATTGTAACCTCTCAAGAGGAAGAAAAGAGAAAACTTCTTGCCATGTCTGAACATAGCATGAGCAACAGACTGTACAGCACAAGTATCAGGGAACCAAAAATAGCTTGTTTCAAGCACATGATCCCCTCGGTTCACTCAATTGAGACCTATGTACTCAAAGACTAGTTGGGCATGGTGGATAAAGACTCTCCTTCTCGGTCTTACCGTGTTGTTGTCATGGACTTTATGACCAATGTATTTTTCTTCATCAAGATTTTGGCTCAAACTCTTTTCTAATATGTTTGTTAACTTGTAATTTTGTTATTTTTCGGGGATTCATCTCATAACCCATCATTAATATCAGATTCTCTTGGTTATTAATGAAGGATCATAGACTTCAGCTCTCAAGTAGAAGTAAATAATTTTCAAGGTCAGCACAAGAAGGGGAATGAGAAGAATGACCTTACAATGAGAAGAGGTGACGGTTTTGCACTTGAGTTGGCCAAGTTGAGGAGCCTAATTGATCAACTTAAACAAGAGAATGGTAAACTAGATGCAAATATAACCAATTTCTGTGTAGATCTCATCCATGCTCGAGTGTCTAGAACAATGGTCGTTAAAAAGTCTCTAGTTCGTGAATTTAGAGAACCCGTAAACATGTTCAATTGCCGATAGCTGAAGACGAACTTAACATGGACAGATGAGATTCTTGCCCCAGTTTACTCAACTAGTTGAGGGTGACGACGATAATGCCAAGGATGCCGTTGAGGAAGTTGGGGGCGAGAACACTGTCGCCAACCACGAGAGGCCGTAGAAAACCAAAACACTGGTGCCGAAGAAATCAACTTTTAGCAAAACAACATTAAAGACCCAATAAATAGTTCAGGTACCCAAGTGTTTGAAATGAGACCCATGATGTGAATATCAACAATTAGATTGATTTTTTTTTAACTTTGTTTCTTTTACTAATAAAATTTCTATTCTCTATTTGTATTTTCTTTGTTTATTCCTCGGCGCATTATGAAAGATACCATTAAGAATAAAAATTTTTATTAAGTAATTGACCTCACACCTTAACACTTTGAGTACTCCTTGAACTGTTGTGACTTATTATGCCTGTAGGTGTACAAGGATTACCAAACCTATATCGGCTTGAATAGACTTAGAGAAATCTTAGTCATGCATGGGATTGAATAATTTGGCATATTTGTGGGCCTGTAAAGATTCTTGGACTTAATGTATGATGAGCCCAACCGACGCAGAAGACCCCAAGAAGTACTGCCGTTTCATCATAATGCCGACGTGTCTTACACCAAGTGATGATCTGAACAGTTACTCATTGCCCGGTTTTATAATATTCCTCGGTAACGATCCCACGCTGGGGCATGGTTGACATTGAGTCTGAAAAATCAACTGCGGAATAACCACCTTCAGCAGTTAAATCTTCTTTATAATATGGTAGTAACATCCGAAAGGCCAAATGTGAAGGTAGGAGACGGGTCAGTCGAATCATCCGCAACCAAATTAACTGCTCGAATAAAAAGTTAGGGATCCGTCTTTGGTACATAACCAGCATGTTCTGGTATTTTTTCATACTAGTTAAGAATTACATTAAATGTCATCAGAGGATAGCACGTGAAAGTCATACAAATATTTCACCATCAAAGAACCATTGCTCTGTTTCCACATATTCATCAGAAAGTTGTTCTTCAATTTCACCCTCACCACTCCCAACATTCATTACTGACAGAAGGAAACCTCTCTTTAGTTGAATCATAATTGTCAGCAGAGAGATCATATTTGAGACACTTGATCTTTTTCTTCTTGTCAGAAGTTTTCCACTCTTTCCGTTTTCTCACTCACATCATATTTAGTCATTTTCATTGAGAAAGCAGCAGTGATAAAAGCTGCATTCGTGGCGGATTCGTTGATCTTTTGCACCTCATCTTCAGCTGCCTCTTCCTGGTTATCAATGTAAAAGAGAAGATCGCCATTTGCTCCTTTCCTCACCACTTTAGATGATTGATGCTCATAGTCCACTCTGGAGTTATCAATAAGTAGTTTTGCATGAGATTTCAAGATTTTATTCTTAAACACTCTTATCCCTTGATTCTCAAGACTCAGTAACCACCCTTGAGAATGAGAGCAATTTACAGCTTAATATTTGAGAAAAAGGATTAATTATAACATCGAAGGTGCAGACACAATAGATACTCCCAGGGATAACTGGCATAAGAGCTGTGCTTACTTAAAAGAGCTTTAGGCAAGGATCCAGAAGATGTACTTGCTCTTTCATCAATGCCAACCTGGTTTGCAATCCATTTGATGGTTTGAGAAAACTAATTTGGAACTCGAGAAGGCACTTGAGAAAGATATAGCTCTCTTCTGATCTCCATCTTCCCTGTAGCATTCCTGAATGGTGAGTACAATGAGGGGCTTCCTCAAAATATCCTACTGCAATATTCATACATTCCCTACCTTAAAAGCTCTAAGGCTTTATCAATCTTGTCAGCGCAAAACTTTTCATTTGTACAGCCAGTGGATGGGTTGCTCTCTCAGGATTGAGCAATGAATATTCCACCAATGTAAGAGCATCATATAGACTTTTCCTCAATAAAACTTCATTTTTGGAATCCTGCACATAAATTTGTCCATGAGGAAAAAGTTTAGAAATAACTAATAATCATCAGTGAGATGCTTCCCATGACAAGGTAAATATTTGGGCTTGTAAACAATATTGATAGCACAATACTCTAGGGAATGAATGACAAAAGGACCATTTTTTAGCACTCCAAATACTTGAACAGCCAACATTAAAACACTTGCAGTCTCTAATAATTATTTCATAACTGCTTACATTTCTCCAGAACTAACTTCTATACTATTGAAAGATCCCGTGATGTATGACAACATGCAAAGACGAGGTTGGCTAAACTCAGTATATACTACAATGCCTTATTAACCCATCTAATAAAATTATGGGAATGAACATTAAACAGGAAAAAAAAATCCAAACTAAGGTAGAGATGCAATGTACACTGAATTTTCAAACCCAATTTCCAGAAAGTTCCTTCTTTTTTGGTTCCATTCTGGTGAATCTTTCTGTCATCGAACAGGCAAATACTCATATCTTAGCTATCAGATTATGGGCACTCTCTTTCTTGATAAGATTGCATTCAAGTGACCACCCATAGCACATATAAGCACACAAGCATTACTAAGTGCGGAGACTATGCTAAGAATAAGAATAAACCATGTGGATTGGAGAAATAAATTTGTTCCTAGAAAACATACTAACCAATAATTAAGTCAAAGGTAAAGTTGGCTCCAACAGCATAGTCACAAGGATCTCTGGTCAGCACAAAGAACATGAAGAGACTAATCAGACCACAAAACATACAAGAATCAATTTTACACTAAAGAGTACACATCATACAATATGCAATACACAAAATTATTGGATCAAGTTCCCTACAGCACGTCTTTATTGACATTATAATACAAACTATGAAAAGAATAGCTAAAGTGTTCACTAACACGGGTTTTGAGCAGAAAAGTATAAAAAAAGGGTGAAGAATGAATAAGGTAAGTTGAAGACAATAAATTTCCCACCCAAAACAAGGACCTTTTTACGCAAATATATGAATAAATGCAAGGTTATTTGTCAAATATTTATACAACCATGGCTCCAGAAATAGATATATCTGAATTATGGAGATTAAAACTATCATTCCAAGAGCAAAACTGCAAATTTAAAGAATAATAACCAAAGAAGTAAATGTTTTGAAAGTTAGTTATGGAGCTAGCGATCCAACTCGTCAATCCTTTCTCCAACTCCGCTCCTGCAACTCCGACCACCACGAAGCTCGACCACAATTTCAACCAAAACACCTCGACAATCACCACCCTAGCCAACTAATTCACATCAGACACTCCATCACCAATCTCTCGACAAATTTCAGCATTTATGAGTGGCAAAAAAGACTATAAACTCTCAGTTTTATCCATCCACAAACCGGCCAGTTCCTTCATTGGCACAATCAAATTGACATCACTATCATCAATTACATCGGTTTGGCCATTCAAATTTTTGCAACAACACCCACTTATAAACCCAAGAATCATATCAATCAAAGACGTCATCTGTGTCATCACTCTCTTCTCTCGTTTTGAACTCAAGTCTCTTCTTTTAAATTCAACAGCAGCTTTTTACACACCTCAAAAACAACCGGAGCCAACAATGCAATGCCTGTTGAAGAACTAAACGACCCCAAACAAGCTGAAATTAACTGAAACAGGTCTTTCATGAATGATAATTTACTCAAAGGATCGTCATGTGTGAAACCACGGCTACGATACGTCAAAGCCGTTTGGATCAACATGTATTCAAGATGTGGATCGATATTTTCTTGTATCAATTCGTAGAAACTGTTGATAAAATGTATGAAATTTGGGGTTTCTTTTCGAATTTCAGCTGCAAGGCTCTGCATTGATTGGGTTAGTGGAAGATTATAGTTTTCGCTAATCAAAACATTGGGAATTTGTTGGTTTATGGGCTGTATCAGAGACAGAGTCATGTCGACTTTCGGAAATTTGCAACTTTCTGTTGTTCAATTGGAGAGAAGTTCTCAAGAAAAGCTAAAGCTGGAAGAACAAACCCCTCAAATATCGAAGTACTAGTAAAGATGCAACGGACTTCGGTCGTGATCAGCATAAAATATTTGCCACGTAAGCATCAACAGAAGAGCCCTTTCTCTGAAGTAACCAGTTCGTGCGGTTCGCCAACCACCAACGACTTACCGTCAGTAAAGTTTTAGTTTGTTTGACTTGGCCCACGTGTTATATTGCACCCTACTGGTTGAACAAAAAAGTTCGGCCATTTTAGGGCATCAACAACAACCAATCAGAAACAAGGAAACACATAATGAAACGTAAAATCATCGATTTAAAACCAGTAGTTTAAAGCAAAAGACTGAACTAGAAGTCTTCTTATGGAAACTATACATAGCCAAGTCCGCTATATGTAGACAATTTTGAGATAGAAATAGAAATGGCAAGAATCAATACAGTATTGCTTTTTGTAGCAGCCGTATTGCTAGTTTCAACATGGGTACCGATCTCTCATTGTGCGAAGAAACCAATTACAGGAGCCAGAAAAGAAGGCATACCGTACATCAAATGCCAAATGTGTGAAAAGTTGGCATCGCAGTTATTCCACCAACTACTCTCCCAAGAAGGTAGTTAAACTATCTGGGAATCATTTCGTAGAGAAATTCGGTAGATTTTTTTTTGTTTCAATGATTTTTTTCCTCGGTAATATTTGATATTTCCGAGTTTCAAATTATTGGGATCGCGGAGAATGTGTGTAATTTGAAGAAGGAGAAAGCTGACTGGATTCTGCGGATTGATATAGTTGAGCAAGGAGATAAGTTGGAGGTAAGAGTTTGGGTATTTACGATGTTGTGGTTTGTTGGATTTCATTAATAATTGATATCTCTGTGGACGAGAGTGAGTGTTCTCAATAAATGGCTTCTCAGAAGTTCGACGAGATTTTTAACAGAGAATTATAGTGCACAAGCAGAAATGTTGTTTGAACTGAATATTATGGGCACTATAATTCTCTATTCAATGCATAGGCCAGATTACAATAAGGTTGTCTCTGTTTTCAGCTGGTTGAGCAGCATGCGGAGGAACAATGCAATTCAGAATGCAAGACAACCGAGCGGGCCTGCCAGGAGGTAAGATTTTGTTGGTTATTTTGTAATGCATCTTTTTCCTTCGCAATCAATAGATTCGTGTCCTAATTCACGCGGTCTAGATCCTCCTTTTACCCTTTTTTGGTTGGAGTGTATCATGTGGCCAGAACTTAAACCATGTATAGTTAGTGCTATTTCTTTGTCCTATGTGATGGTCTGAAATTGAATCGCTACTTATTTTTTGTACAACGGTGGTGGGCAGGCATTAAAGCAGCTCGTTCCAAGAAATCAAAGGCCAGCAAGTCAGAATTGTAGGAGCCTTTTGCATGGAATTATACGGGAAGTTCTGGACAACTTTTTCGTTTTGCTGTACTAAAACGGTTTGTGGCATTCGTCGTGAAAGTCGTTGAGAGTGAAGAAATTTGGTTCCTTATGCCTCTTCCGACACTCAAAAGTGTTGAATGTCATCTCATTGCTTTATCGTTTTGCTGCACTAAATACGGTTCGGAGGCATCCTGAAAGTAGTTGAGGGTCAAGAAATTTGGTTTCTTATGTTTCTACGGACAACCAAAACACGTACTCTCTCTATGAACATAATGCCATTGCTTATTTTGAACTTTCGGGAGCAAAATAGACATTTTGCCGAGTGATTTTACCGTGCGTTTCCGTATGGCAACTGCTATCTCTTCCAAATTAGCATGCACTAATCGAACCGTCTTAGGAGAGAAATGTGCTCATTTCCAAGGCTAAATTTAAATGAAAACGTCGGTATCATTACTGTTTCGTATTTATTAGTGAATTGAAAACAAAATGGTTATTATTACTGTTATCCTTGAGAAACTGGTGTTCAGGTCGATGGTTATCTTGCACGCTTTTAACGGTTCTTGTTTAAGAAGGTTTATTTATATTCAACTAAAGCTTTTGCAAAGATTCAAAAGCGAAGAGAAGAGAGAAACAGGCGACAGCTGCATAAATACAAAAATTTTAAGCATTACATTTGCATTACCTTGGCCATCGGTCAAAAAGAATAAACTAGAATAACTGATAAGTTACACGGGTTTTTTTTTGTATTGAAAAAAAAACACACACACAAATTGTCCAGATATGAGGGCAATAAGAATTACACCCGATAGCTGCTGCTTTCTGATAATGGTTGACAAAGCCGTACAGCCACAGCCATATGCCAGAGTGATGACCAAACTCTAATGCATCTTGTAATATTGAATCCTGGAGACAGAACCTCGCCTACCCTCCAACAAATATTTCAGCATTATATCAACTTCTCGTGGATTCTTCTTGTTAGGTGCCACAAGACATGCTCCCAGTTATTGTCTCACCTTCACATATAATTAGCACATCTTCCAGATAATAAAAATTGCTTGTTTCCAATGTGCAGCCTGTGATTTTGGCCCCACATTATGCATTATATATCATCAGAAACACATTGAGGTTCTGCCAGAAATTACCTAAAAAAACCTGTACTAAATAGCTTATTGAAAAAAATACCATTTTGAACAGCAATTCAATCACTTAATGCCTTAAAAGTGATTGTAAAGTTGAAAACAGCAGATATCAAAAGTAGCAGGTAATATAACTAATAAGCAACTGAATGTGAAAAACAATACAAATGCTTGATGGTCAGTCAATTTTCCTTGGACTCAATGCCTTTTTATCCAGAGAAAAAAAATATAAATAAACTGAAGAAGTTGACGGCAATAGAGATGAACCTGTAGAGAAGCCCATCAATTTACGGCACTTGGTAAATAATACATCATAACATGCTACAAGAGCATGGATGTAATCATTATGTTGTGCCATGAGTTTAAAAGGACCGGTAAAGGAAGCATCGCCAGGAGCCATCTTAGAGATATCCACTGTCTGTTGATAAGTAATTCATGTGCATCAGCCCAAAAGCAAACTAACAGTTTCAGAGGGATGGCTCAGAAAGCAGACAAAAGAAATACTATATTTAAATAATTGATAAGTATGTCTCTTTTAGTTTATTTCCACCACATTGAGTAGCACTACGGTTGGTGACAATTTGATTCTGGTCAGTGGTGTCAACAAGAGGTCCCATCATGGCTTGCTTCTTGATGCAGCTCATGTTGAAGCCATAAACATTATTCCAAACTGGACTAGAAAGTGATGGCAAAGGGAAAGAAACTTATGTGAGAACCAATAATTAAACTGCACTAAAAGCTTGAACAGCAAAAAAATCACTTCAGGAGCAGCTGAAACTCCAACCATGCATGCAATAAATACAAGTTAATGAGTTAAAATAGTCCCCATCTGAACTTGACCATTCACTTATATCCATGCAAGAGATCAGTAGGCTCACATTCAATCTTATCATCTTTGTACTCGGCATCTTCAATGGCTGTCAAATAGAGAGAAGCTTTATCTGGCAGCACAACTCCATCATCAACCTGCAATCAACCAATACACAGGAAAATTGATTTAAAACTGCCGAAGAAGTAAAATAAGAACAAAAACAATGGAATTTCAAAATCATTAACTCATTCTCAATATAACAATGTCCAATTTGCAAAATAAGGAAATCACTTGACAGAAGGTGACAATATGGCATTGATTGTAGCTTGGCAAAGAGAGTGCAAGCACTGATACAACAAAAAGGACCATTATCCTTCTAGAAGTTCCACATAATAGGAAACTAAGGCTCCAACTTGAGCACATTATAACCTAAGCTCACCTATCACTGAAGGATGCTACATACCCCGATCATTCACCATGTTAAAAATGTGTGTGATGAAGTTTAAAGCATGTTGACTTTGACTGAACTGTCGCAATCAGTAGCAGCAAGAATAATAGTCATAAACTCATGGCCAAACAAGTGAACGCAACAGATGGACTTTGCACAAGTCAAAAATATATTTCATTGATACATAATATGCTAAAGGACATTGACTACAAACTTGGCATAAGACAAGAAAGATGACAGTTCTTTACAGTGATGCTGATATGAAAAATTGCAAATAATTTTTTTTGGGAAATAAAAAAGGAAAAATAGAAAGAAATTTATTTATTAACAATCAGATTTATTATGAAAACTGCCCAAATTTCAGTATCTCATTCATTCAAGTGAAAGCACAAATTAATATGAGCAACATTGTAAGTGCAACTTACAAGCCATTTATCACAAGCATACAAGACTGTTTTTAACATGTTCACGAACAACAAGAAATAACCCATCCACTCAGAAATAATAATATTCACTTTAGCGATTGGAAGCTCAAGTTCCTCAATCTTCCCTTTCAAAACTGTTATCACTGTCATAATCAAAGGACAAGAAGTGAGCAAAGGGCTAATTTTTTCGAAGTAACTAAACAAAGCATCACAAAAGAGATATGGACTCAAGTGAAATCACCATCAGAAAATCCATTTGTTTCAACAATCTGTTTCACCATGTCAGCCATTTGGGAGCACTCAACCTGAATATTGGAATAGTATCAGCAACATATAGCTAGCCTAAACAAACCTGGGACAAACTAGGGAAAAATGCCAGGTATTACATGCTATATATTTGTTGAGAGATGTATCAAAGGAAATAATATTGCACACACACACACACACACACAAAGAGAAACATGTACTGCATAAACATGAGCTGCCTCTGCTTTTGCACAAAACAAGGACAAAATTCCAGTCGCAGCTCCAATGTCAAGAACTACTTTGTTCTTGAAAAGAAACTTATTCTGATAAATAACATTTTGATATGCCTTAATTCTCACCACATCTTTGAGCATTTCCTGCAATATAATAAATAGTTATGGAAACATCTACTTTATAGTTTCAAAATGAGATGAAATCAATTTTCCTTACATGAGAAAGTAAACAAGACAGTACAATACAGCAAACCAAAAATTAGCTTTGCTTGGGATTTACAGAGTATATTATGTCTTGACATCTAGTAAGCAATAGTCATTCAATAATAACAAGAAGCAGACCCTAGAAGTACCAAAACAATTACACTCACCAAGATGAAACCACATATTAATCAGTCTAGTAAAATACATGGAAATTCTTAGCAAGAATTCCAAGAAAGAATGGGAAGCATATCCTGGGGACCAAGTAATATATAACAATAAATTAGTCAACAAACTATAAGCAAAAATTCACTAACATTGGATTGGTTTCCTAATAGCTGAAGAGTGCAAGAGATTTACTCTATTCATAGCACATGCAGGCTCTTAAAGTTAATTAAATTGTTGAATTCTAAAATGAAGTGCAGTAGCTTACAGCACTGTTATATGGTAAGCAAAACACAGTCAATTTCAGTACGCTAAGAGGATGGTCAACAATATAATAGTTGATCTATCAATAAGCATAATAGATATAAACGTGACAAATTACATTCAAGACAAAATATTCAGTTCAAGATCTTCTACTAAAAACTAGATAACACAAATATTATGCAACACCAAAACATAACCAAGAAAAAATGTAATGTTTCAAAACCAAACACAACGCACGAGCTTTACATCCAAGTTCAGCGCACTTACTTCATGAATACTTGCACACACAAAAAGAGGACCATAATTAAACATAAGCTTATGCAACAAATGTTCAAAGAAAGTAAACAAGAAAACAGAAAAACCACATAAAATCTCCAATCCCTGGTTTGTGATAGGTAACAACACATCAGGCTTACACAAGCAAAACAATCACTTAAAGCTAAAGCAACATAGTTAGTCCCTTTAAAACTTTATATCAACTCAGAACTTCGCATACATCAAGGAATATACTTTGGCATTCTACTAATAATAATCAATCAACACAGCAATTCATAGCCACAATGAGAGCAATAAAAGAGAAATATACCAAAGTGAGAGTATGAATCGAAGTAATAATCGGCGCTGGTTTTATCGTCATTGGCATCAGTAAAAGACACGTCAGCGTCGCACATGGCCTCGTCCACAGTAACCATCGATGGCTGTAATGGAATGTTCAAGAAAGGAGTTGACAATGGTATCGTATTCTGCGTCCTGAAAGCGAGTAATGGTCTTGGATTGCTGATCAGAATTGGTAGTGTTCATTGAGCTCTGCTGCTGCTGTTGCTGTTGTTGCTGTTCTTGCGACGACCATCCATCTGGTTTTGGTTTGGGCTTTTCGGGAAATTTTTTGGGGCTTTGGTTTGGGTTTTACCGGCTAAGCTTTTGTGCCAGAATGTTTCCGGGCGCTTTTGAGGTATTGGGCTGGTTTCAGACGGAAGTAATACTTGGCGTCAAGTAGGCATAGGTCAGTCAGCAATTGCACTTCTTTTAATCAATGGCTTTGTTTCTGTCCGGCACAGGGTACCATTAGATTTAGAAATAGTTGGTTGGTTGCACAATTCTCAATTTTATTTTATTATTTTCTTAAATATAATACCTGAATTTGAAAGTAAAACTTTAAATCTAAAATTAAAATTTTGATTTAGCAGCGTTATTTATACAAATTTTTATACAAACTCACTCTTGTCGGTACAGTAGAATTTACCGAATTAAAAAAAGTTAATTATATAAAATATATAACGGTAATATCGTAATAAAATTATAATGTATAATTAATTGTAATACGGTATATATACACCATTGAAAGCAACTCAGATAATCTTCAAGGAAAGTACACTAACATTCAATAATACCTTGTAATCACTCACTCTGAATAACACTTTCAGTAATTCTTCTATGGCCAATTAGTAACATTATGCCAATAGCAAGAAATAAGACTTTTGAGAAAGACTAGCATTTGCAATTCCAAGCAATTACTATTTAAAAGTTATATAATTCTATATATTAAAAAGTGCATAACTTGGCATAATTATTCTATAAATTAGTTGTTATCTACCAAGGATTGTGAGCATCTTTGAATATTATAAAAATGGGAGATGAGATACAACGGTTGTGGTAGTAGGAGCATGTTATTTCCTTTCTGAGTGACATTTTTAAGCAAGATTATTATAAAATGAGATATTTGTCTGCTATTACACGAAGCAGTCAAAGTTGAAACTTGTCCTTTCTTGCCTATAAATACGTATGCATGCCATCTATGAAAGAATAATATACATGTTAAATGACAATTTATTATTTTGTTCTATATGCGATATCATGCATCCTTGTTCATCTAAATTTATGAGCTTACAGTTAGATTTTCCGGAGATAACTTAGGTTTCATTTTCCTGTACTAGAAAGTTAAGAAGTCAGCAACGTAATGACAAGATGAACTTGTATACCTAAGATATGCTTTACAGACATTATTGCTATGAGTTTGAATACATAAATGCATGTATGTATGGTGCAGAGAAATACACTCCGCAGCCCAGTTGATGCTTTTAAAATAGTTGATATAGATTAATAGGCGTAGAAAGTGCATGCATGAGCAGTGAGGATCGAAGATACGGTACGGTGCATCTGGTTTTGTGTATCAATCATATTCACACAGCAAATTACTCTATCGAGTACGATTTGCAGGGGCAGATTAAAATTTCAAACCATGCAGTGTGTGGAACCTTAAAAATGACAGTAATTTATTATCAAGTATACCTTAAACGACGTTATAAACTATAGAATGTTACTCTATGCAGAATGGGCCTATGCTTAAAATGTTTTGCGACATCCCATATTGTTAGCAAAAGATAGAAATATTTTGAGACGTAAAAGGTAAAACATGTACAAAACTGTGTGCCCGATTGTTAGAAATATTTAGAGTCGTAAAAGGTAAAACATATACAAAACTGTGTGCCCGATTGTTACTTCCTGTGGGTTCCGGTTTGTGGGGTTCAACGATTAAAGCCTCTTGTAAGAGAATCCACGTTTATAAAGGTGCGTTGAAGTTTCACTAACTATTTTTGTCTTTCACTAGTTAACATATATAAGTAGCTCTAGCCCCGGAGAACACTCATGTGCAATGTGAATAACTTGTCCGTGCATTATAGTACATGCACTTCCATCTATATGCATGTTTTGTGGACAGAAATCCACGGACCAACATTTCTGGTCCCTCGAGTACAGTAGCAATAATTGTATTTTGAGCTGAATTCTTTTATAAGTGTGCTTTACTTTTGAGCTTCAATCCAGATCAGCTCTATGGTATCACTGATTTAAGATCAGTGGTTTCAATTACACATTGCCCTTACAGCGCAACAATTAAAAGGAAAAAAAAATGTATGACGCACGCCACACGGTTCAATAGTTGGTGTGTATTGGATTTGTTGTGTAAAAGATTTCTCTGTCTAATTTCTCTTAAGCCACTCTTATTATCGTGTCTTAAGAACATATGGCAACGAATATGAATCATATGTTTGTAAAGTCCAAATTCTGTACTTTTTGATCCATTCCGATGAAAAATATTTCTGTGACATTTAGTAGATAAGAATGAACTAGTTCACCATGAGACGACAATTCAACTATTCCATGGAGATGGGGTTAATGTCAATGAAATCAGAACATAAAGATATTGTACAAAATATGTACTTTGAGGAATTGAAAAACTAGCTGTTCCATTCCAAGTGGATCTCTGTTGTCAATATTTTTGCAGTCAGGTTTTGCGGGCAATCGGTCGAAGGAGGTGATCATGCATTTTTTGTTTTTCCTCTCTTCTACCATAAAAAAATTCCTGCAAGCATGTGTTTGATCAATTTACGAGGTCTCTGTCAGATCAGTCTAAGCTAAATATATAAACTATGCAAGAGTTCCAATGTATAATAAGCTGGCTAGTTCTTGAGTGCGTGGTTGCCTGGTTGGCAAAGAGCTGGAATTATATATCACATATTCAACAAGATGAAAGAAACCAACCCAACTTGGAGAAACAATAAATAATTGGGAGAATTGTGAGTACAGAAGTAGTGAGAAGACACTTGATATTCAAAGCAAAGAAAAAGAAAATCATTGCGTGTTTTTATAATAGCTGTCTATCCTTCGGTCTCCGTGGATGTTCCTGGATCACAATTTAGGAACTGTAAATCAATTATTTCAATGTTATTATTGATTCTTTGTAAGCCATTCTTGTTAGAAATTAAATGAATATACGTTCATACATAGCGAGTGAGAGAGAGAGAGAGGGGGGGTGCATATGGTCGAGGTCTTCCCAAAAGTCCATTTTTGACTTATATATGTTATGTTCCATAATCGCTCAATAATCTATGTTATGTACACCATCAATTTGGTCAATGTAGAGTGTCGTATGAGTAGATGCTAGGATGTATGCTGGTTGGTTGTATGAATTTTAAAAAATGGAAAGAGATATTTACTAAAGAAAGAAAAAGGGGAGGGTAGAAGAAATTAATACATGCACAATCATGATCGCTAATTAAGTATAATACTATAATGGAGGCAGACTCTATATTAATGTCTGTCCTGCTCAATATTCTACCGCTAGGCTATTAAATCTCATCGACAAGATCTTGGCATGATTAGAATAGAGATTCCCATGTGGGCGTGTCCTTATTGGTGATATATCTTTCCAAGAAGATTCATGCCATATGATTGGGATACAAAACATACTAATACCTTTTTCATCCAATCATATGAAGCCCCACAGATTGATCTTTTCTTCTTCGATAATGATCATTATATTATTCATAGTCTGTGAATTTCACTTTTTAATAATTCCTCTCTCTCTCTCTCTCAAATTGATTTGTGAATAAAGAGATTTGGATATTTTGACTCATTACTCTCTTTTCATAAAATTTTATTATTAGTATAATAATCTTTTTTTTACTTAATTAAAAGATACATATAATAAAAATTAATGAATAAAATATAATACATTAAAATAATTAAGATTTTTAAAATAAATATATTTTTTAAAAATAATTAATGCTTTACGTTCTACATTTTTATCAAAAAATTTTATTTTAAATGATATATTACATTCGTAATTGTGTGATAAAATATTATGATAAATAAATTTAAAAATTGTGAAAAATATGTTATTTATTTGACAAAAAATACATATATTAAATTATTTAAGATTTTAATATTATTTTTTGAAAAATATCATTATTTAATTTAAAAATAATTGTAATATATTTTAATATTCGATTAAAATCATTATAAAAAATTTCACTAACCGACAATTTATTTAAAAATTTGGAGAGATCTCACTTATCCATGTGAAAAAAACAAGGACTAACCTACTCGGTTATAATTTATAATATAACCACCATATAATACCTAATTAGCTCATAAAAAGAGAAAAAAAATTATATAAGACAAATATATTATATTATAAATATAAATAATATAATATAATTATTTATTAACGATAAATAAAAAAATTATTGTATTAATTTAAAATAAAATTTATTTTAATTTTTTTATTTATAATTAATAATTTTTTCTCTTATTCGTTGAACAATTCTACTACCCACACTAAAAATTTTTCCTCCAAAAAGTTAATTCAACAGTATAAACCTTGAGGCATGGCATGGCATGGTATGTAGGCGCAGCAGCTACTACCGTTTAAGCGGGTAATCACAAGAAGAACGAGGGACTAAAAACTAGTCCTTTTCACACACTTTTCTACTCCATGCGGACAACATTAAGTGACAACATGTGCCTTTGTTAATGAGCAGCTGTTAACAATTAACTTAAGAAATCGCAAAATAGATAAAGGCAGCTTTTATATTTATAATAAGCTTCTTCATTGGCTAGTTTAATTAATTAGTTATCGAGTCTAAATGTTGAAAAAAGAAAGCTGCTTCAGGCAGCTCAGTTGCGAGCTTGCTATATATATAGCCAAAAGCATGTCTTTGCTTTCTATGTGTGCGCGCCCGCGCAGAAGTCCCAACTTCTGCTTATGCTTCTCAGTTGGAATCCACTGAGCACATACTACTTCAGCAACAACATTTACATGATACTTGTATTGCTTCTTCAGCTTAATTAGCTAACACACTAGCACCAATACCTTTTCTCTTATTATTATTTAATTTTTTATTGTAGGTTTTCGTGATTTCTAAACATACTAATGTTAAGAAACCAATAAGGTACATAGCTTTTACTGAATAATTTATAATTAATCAAATATAAAGTAACTGCTTAGCCACGCGTGTTTTCAAACCAATAACAACACTAATTAGTCCATAATGATAAGATAATTACTTGTCTATTAATGATAAAATACCCGATAATCTTCATGTTTATCCTTATCATTACGTACAATGTAATGCTGAAGTTGCTTTGAGTTGGAACTCTAGAAAAGTTGATTATAATATGATTAAGTCCCATCCCCTTTCAACTTAGTAAAGATCAAAAAAATCATCAAGGGTTGTTTTCATTTTACTTCTTATAATTGAAATTCGACCGACTTGTAACCACTGACTGTTTTTACTGACCACAGGATGATCAGTCAAGTTTAAAAAAATAATAATAACAAGAGAACTGGTCCTGAGTCCAAAGAATAATTTGCTATGGTTCCATAAAAATTATTGCATATCTGGTGGATACTGTGTTTGATACTTTGTCTCTCTCTTGAAGGTGGAAGTCTGCACAACAGTCGTCATGTATCACTCCTTTCACGTTCTCTTTTAGCATATAGGTGTTGGTGCAATCTACTAATTGCAAATATCATGCTGTTGAGTTCTTGCACATGGAAATCCATGATCGATCTCGAGCCCCACGTCGATGATTTTGAATTTAGTTGCAGCATATTCTCTTTTTTATGATTTTCTTATTTATGCCTTTCCTTTTGATCTTACATGTTAATTTATTCTCCAAGTTGGTTAGTTGAAAACCATTCTTGCAACACAATCTTGACAAATATCTCTACTCTTACATCTAGACATGCATATTCACCAAATATATATAATAGCAGTAGCTAGTCCATCCATTTTATTCCAATTCCCATATATAATTGCATGTTTATATGCTTCATATACATGATTAATGCTTGTATATATCTAAGTCGTTTAGAAACCCAATGATATTGATGGAATAAATCTATGTTCATGTAGTATGTTTGGGAACACGTAAAATGCAAGTTTAGATAATATGCTCTCATGGGCATAAACAAAAACTTGTACTTTGATGACAACAGAACCATGCTGATCATTGATCATCACTAAGCTACGATCAATCCTTTTGCCCGGAACAAGAATGAAAATCGTAGTGTTTTGTGGGGTCCTAAGATCTTCTCGGAGCTTCTAATTTGCCGTAGTTTTGTTGGCAAATCAGAATCTTAATCTTGGGTTAAATTGGTATCTTTGTCATGTCATCAAAACTTAACTACTCGTAGATCTCTTGGAATATCTATGCACGCAATATGCAATCCTCATGGAAATTAGAGTTTAGTCAGCAAAGATTTGATTAGTCATAGGTTTGCGAAGTCGGGACTTGTAGACAAAACTTAACTACTATTATTTAAAACATAAATATTAATTAGAAAATGAAGAGATAATTATACTCTATAAATTAGGCAATATTAAAACAAGCTTTACTAAATATTAATTGTCGTCAATTCTAATTAAAGGAAACATGAGATGAGAAATTATAAGAAAAAATACCCACTCGCTATCAACCACCATATGCGGTCTGGATTTTATAAGATTGAGAAAAAGAGAAGTTTGGAACAGGATGACAGAAGCCAACCAGTTGTCAAGACAGATAAAAACTATGTCTGTAAAAGATGAGTTGATCCTGCTCACACCACAGAATCAATAATTGATATTTTTTTTTCCTCTAAGAACAGCGGCAAGCTGCGTAGCAAGTCATATGTCAAAGGGCTACCTCTGTAGTCTATATATAGGGTCTTTCACAAACGTTTCATTCAACATCCAGCTTTCTAATTTCATCTCTTTCTACTCTCATCTCTCATACATAAAAGCTTGATTTCTATAGAGGAAGAGCCTAATAATTTGCAAGAAAACTTTGTTATGGCTATAGAGATTGAGCAGCCGTCGGTTGGGCTATCAAAAGTTGCTGTTTCTGAAACTCACGGAGAAGACTCTCCATATTTTGCTGGTTGGAAAGCATACGATGAAGACCCTTATGATGAATCAAATAACCCATCAGGAGTTATACAGATGGGATTAGCAGAGAATCAAGTGAGTATTGAAACAAGAATTAAAGAATTCTAAGTTTCTCAGTTCAATGGAATATGAGTGTAATGCTAATTTTTCTTCTTTTTGGACAGGTTTCATTTGATTTGCTTGAAGAATACTTGGAACAACATTCAGAAGCCTCTACCTGGTGCAAAGGAGCACCTGGTTTCAGAGAAAATGCTTTGTTTCAAGATTACCACGGACTCAAATCTTTTAGACAGGCAATGGCATGTTTCATGGAACAAATTAGAGGAGGAAGAGCAAAATTTGATCCTGATAGAATCGTCTTAACTGCAGGCGCCACTGCGGCCAGTGAACTATTAACCTTCATTTTAGCAGATCCTGGTGATGCTTTGCTGGTTCCAACTCCATACTATCCAGGGTAAGAATAGGTTACGTGTTAAAACTTTTATGCTGAATGTTCATTTTATGTGTGATTTCGTGTCCATACATGCAAAAATTATCCAATAAATATTGATTTCGTTTCTCTTAATTTCCAGATTTGACAGAGATTTAAGATGGAGAACTGGTGTGGAAATTATCCCAATCCATTGCGACAGCTCAAACAACTTCCAAATCACTCCTCAATCATTGGAAACTGCATATAAAGATGCTGAAGCCATGAACATGAACGTTAGAGGTGTCCTGATAACCAACCCGTCAAACCCGTTAGGGGCAACGATCCAACGCTCAGTTCTAGAAGATATTCTTGATTTTGCCACACGCAAGAACATCCATCTAGTTTCTGATGAAATCTACTCAGGCTCAGCCTTCTCGTCATCCGAATTCACGAGCATTGCAGAAATTCTCGAAGCTCGTCAATCCAAAGATTCTGAAAGAGTTCACATCGTTTATAGTCTTTCTAAAGATCTTGGCCTGCCAGGTTTTAGAGTTGGAACGATATACTCGTACAACGACAAAGTTGTTACTACTGCCAGAAGAATGTCCAGCTTCACTCTAATTTCCTCTCAAACACAACATCTCTTGGCTTCCATGTTGTCTAACAAGACATTTACCGATAATTACATCAGGATAAACAGAGAGAGGCTTCAGAAGAGATATGACATGATCATCCAAGGCTTGAAAAGCGCCGGGATCGAGTGTTTGAAAGGAAATGCAGGGTTATTTTGCTGGATGAATCTAAGCCCATTTTTGGAGGAACCAACGAGAGAAGCTGAACTGACTCTTTGGAATTCTATGCTGCATGAAGTGAAGCTAAATATTTCACCAGGCTCGTCTTGTCATTGCTCTGAATCCGGTTGGTTCAGGGTGTGTTTTGCTAACATGAGTGAGCAAACACTAGAAGTTGCATTGAAAAGAATGCATAATTTCATGCAACAAAGAGAGAGGAGCAGAAGTTCATATCTTCTTATCAGTAATTAAACTCCATTTTTCTGGTTCAGTTTTTACCCATTTTGATTCTTTGCATGGCAATGCAAAACCCATGTGGAAGTAGGGTTTGTCTCCTTAGACTGTATATCAGAGTGAAAATTGAAGTATATTATTGTTTTCTTGCTTCTTGGTGAGCAAGTTTCCTAAGAATTATTCCATTTGAGTAAATTTCAGTACAATTGCTTGTAGCATTCGTCACCTAATTAACAGTATTTTATTATATCTTTGACTTAGTCACTATTCAAGCAAGAAATGTGTTTGCACTAGAACCCTCAGGTAATCACAATTAACGCTAATTTGAAAAGAACTCAATACAGAATCATTTCGGATTTCGGGAAAGAAGTCAATCGAGAAGGGTTCTAACCAGTCCTAACTCACGTAGTCAGAACCATTTCACTCGCATAGCTTCCAAAGCATAAGTTGAAAGCATATTTCTCAACCCATATATACATCTTTCAGAATAACTGGACTTTGTAATGACTAGGAGAGGATCCTTGTCCATGGATTATGTTGTAATGACTTAGTGGATATGATAAATACAATAGATTGTTAAATTAGTTTACCACTGGATCGATTTATGTAGTTTTCAAAATATTCTCATACGGGACAAGAGTGCTAACTTGAAGTACACAACAAGCCACCCGGTTAATTGGGAATTATCTGAGTATTTTCAAGTCGGCAACATTATTTAATTGGAAGCACCAAGAGTATTAGTTGGAGTTTTGATCGACATTCCTCTTACTAATAATGTAATTTGAGAGATTACGATTATAGTAGAAAGCAGCAGTAACTGGGGACCAAAGCCAAAACCTAATGGCTTGCTAGCCTGGTTAGACAGTTGGACTTCTCGAAACTTTGACATTTTGAGAAATTTCCAGTTTGTTCTTATATATTTTAAGTTTTCTTTTGGGCCAAAAACACATTGAGAGTTGATGCTGTCATGTTTAATAACACATAAGTATACAGGCTTGATTAAGACTCAAATGATATGATAATATATGCATGGCATTGCCTTGATTGATTGACAAAGTATGACTACTACACAAATTATAAGATATGATATGCATTAATTCCGAACATATATATAAAACAAGTTTGCGTATGATCCTCGCGCACTACCAAACCAATGGTCCACCGCAGGACACCATTCAATCTGCATAACATATATGATTGTGATCAACGTCCTTGACAACTAACACTAATGTGCTGCAAACAGATCATATTATGCAACAATACTATAATTATACAACTAGATAAGTTAGCCAGTACACCCACTAATGCTTAATCACCCATGGATAATTGATGTTATAATAATTACACACACAGGCCAAGCCATATGGCTTCGGCGAACCACCTTTTGGATGCATTGAAATTGTCTATTTCATTACCACTTGGAGACGAAGACACCATTTTTTAGCATTTACTTTCGACAGTGTCATTTGACTCTGAGTTTATAATAATTATAATTATTTCAAGTCTATTTGACAATTAATTAGTTCTTCAAATGTTTAAACTTAACGCTTGTTAACATTCTTTGCTCCTAAGAGGACATGAAACTTTCTTTAAAGTTACAATATTGGAAAACAAAAAAAAAGTTTATACAATAGAGAATGCAAATAAAACCGGCCATACCACCAAATAATTAAAACAATAATAATTGGTGCCTCACGTATGAACGTGGTTGCTAGGATTTTGTTTACTCCGCATTGGAGCTTCTCATTGACAATTTCATAATATATCACACTCGGCCTCACCAACCAACTTTTCCTATAATTTCGTTTCTTTGTTTATTGGTAGCCAAAGGTCAACCACGCGCCAAAAGTAGATTAAATGGGGACGGTCAAATCAACCCCATGTGTCTCACGATGATCTGCCACATAAGCATATGATCTGTGATCATAGTCTCCTATAATAACATCCAGGCGGCCAACCAATCGGTTTCAAGTCTTATAAAAAGTGGGTAAGGTAAAAGCTCGTTTAGTTGCGTGATCTTCGCTGCAATGGAGCCATTGGTCCACATTTTGGATCAAATCCGAACACGAATCGTTTGCCCATCAGGTGTATATTTGTATAATAGTAGCCCATGCAGTTTTCACGCTGCATCATTAATGTTAGCGGCGAAAGTACTGGTCCACTTTTGATCTCACAATCTTGATCACATCGTGTTTGATTGTTTGCCCAAGCTGTATAATAATCGGCAGTCCGGATGCAGCATATATAATTGTATGGGGGGAGTTTGCTGCAGGAAAATATCGAATGTGTTTATGATGATGGTCCACATTTGATTACAATCTAATTTCCATGCAATATATTTATGGTTTGCGCAAGCTGTACTACTAAAATGCCGCGGGGGGTAGACTAGACAATGGTGTGCGATTGGTTAGGTTTGATAGAGAAGATAAGGGGCTGGTAGCTGTAGCCGAAGGATATTGTATAGAGCATGCGAAGATCATGTGCGCCCAAAGTTGTAATGTAAAATTACGTCCGTTCATTCAATGAATGATAAAAGAGAAAGCAAGGGAAGAAATGTAAGTCCGTACTACAGCTAGAAAGGTTTCCCATTTTGAATTGCACGCACGAAATCATTATAAATAACTATTCTTTGAAACAAACTTGAATCTTTAAAAAAGAAAAAGAAGTGTTTGTTTGAAGGCAATTCTTAAGTAGTTTTGAATAAATGCAGTACTATTTAATTAATTAACTGACATATCACCTACATCTTCATAGGCCAACAACGAAGTAGGTTAACATGTCGCAATTATGTGATCCAAATCCCTAATGCTTCAACTCTTTTTCTAAGGAGAAAAAAATAAAGTAAAATAAGATAATATATATATATATATATATACATGTATTATTTATTACACCAACAACATGATGGTTTTATATATACATAAAAGAAAAATCAATGAAAGTAACGAAAAATGTCTGCCCTCGTCAACAACGAGGACTAGGGCCGATGCCAATGGCTCAAACGAGCATAATGAATTAAATTTGATTGCTAAATGCATATCAGTCCATTGTACAACCAATGACAATTTTGGATCGTTATAGTGTACTTAATAAACTCAACAGAAGGCTTTGACCCTTGGTCGGAAGATTTGGAAGATGGGTCTGGACCCTTATATTGTGGCAGGTCTAATGCTGAAACGTGTACCGGCCATGTTGATCAACCATGTCCAACCATACATGGAATGTGGACATGGATGAAGCATAAATGAAATAGAACTACTAAGAGATTCTTTATAAAACGAGGCAGGCAGCAAAGTCACTACGTAGTTGTTTCGAAGGAAACTTCAAAGTTTATATTAGGCATTGATTGAAAATATAGAGGTCGGTTTGGTTTCATCTATAAAAATGGAGTTCATAAGCTGCTCACGATCGAATCAAGCCCGTGTAAAATAAATAAATAAATAAATGAATAAAGTGGTTTGATAAGGCTCGTAAAGCTTAGCTGGGCGGGCTTATACTTGATCCGACCAATGGACTTAAATAAATTTATTTAAAATTAATAAAAATAATTTAATTAATTTTATAAATTTAAATTAATTTAAAATTAAATTTATTTAATATATAAATAAAACTAATAAAAAATATTATTTAATTATAAATAAAATCTTATTCATAACAAATTTAAATTTATCATGAACCTTTATCTCCTAATTCATAATGAGTTTAAACTTAATTTAAGCTCGCGACAGACTTTCGTCTCTTAAATTAAATCGAGCCCACAATGAATTAAGTGAACTTTCATTTTGTTATCTCTATCGTGAATTAAACTTTAAAAAAGAGTCTGTTTTTTCATCATTTTTTAATAGTTGTAATAGAGTAATTAAATATTATTAATTAGTTATAGTTCGGATTCAAATCCCATTAGAAAGATCTAATTCATTTTGAATTAAAGTGGACAAAAAAAATAAATGTACTAAAAAATAATTACATTAGTGAATTTATTTTTTATAATATTTAATAATTACACAACTAAATATATTATTATGATAATTTGTATCTCAATTAATGTAACAACACATTTAAAATTTATAATCATACACATTTATGAATGCAAAAAATTTACAATCATATATATATATATTGTAAATGATAATTAATATCCCATGTGTAAAATAATTTTACACGTTAACGCTGTTAGCGGGCTTTAAGCATAATGAACAAGGCAAAGTTCAGATAAGTCCCTAATATATATGGCAAAACATCACTTCACTCACATTGTTTGCTATATTAATCACTCAAGTACCTAATTTTTCAGTCAATGCCAAAAAAATCCCTTGACCAAACGTCTGTTAAGCTCTAATTTAATATTTGATGGACATTGAAGTAATTTTAAGTTTCTTCGCGCAAAAATTGGAGTCATGTTTTTCAATACTTAATTAAAGCCAACTAAAGGCATACCCTTTAATTTTGTAAAACTTGTTTCCGTGCTTTATCAGAAGCCAAATATTATTATTTAAAATATTTACATCATAAATTGAAATATATATTTTTTTAAAATATATAAATGATTTTAAATAAAATTATCTTAATTTTTTTATTTTGTTAATACAATTAATCATGCTTAATTAAAAAATAAAAACAAAAAATTAATTTTTTTTATTTATAAATTTAGATATAATTTTCAACATTTTATATTTTTAATTATTTTATGTTTCTAATACAATTAATCGCACTTAATTTAAAAATAAAAAATTAAAATTATTTTTTTTTAGTTTATAAATTTTAAATTTAATATTTTACATATAATTTTTTTATATTTTATATTTTTAATTAAAAAAATATATATAAAGTGCAAGTGACTTTTTGGTGAATACTTGAAACCTGAATGTAACAACTTGAAATGTGATCAACAGTACTTATTCATAAACTTGAAACCAAATTCAATGGGGGTGCACACAACCAAGTCGCAGATGGCTAAAGACGCGAATACCTATTCATAAACCTTAAAACACAATGTAAAGACTTTGAACAAAAACCTCACAACTTGAGGCGAAATGAACAATACATGAAACATAGTGCGAAAGACTTGAAATACACAAGTAAAAAAACCATTTTCTTGGAGTGCACATAATCAAATTTTAAGGTGTTTACAGACATAGGTACTTGTTCACTAAATTTGAAGTATCCAAATAAAAAAACTGAAACTAAAACTTTCAAACTTGAACATTGTGAATAATACTTGAAATCTAATTCAAAACACTTAAAATACGTAGGTAATCAAGTTATTGAGAGCGTATAAACATAATTACTCTTCACTAAATTGAAAGATTTAAAACCAAAATCTCAAAATTTGAAAAACATACAAACATAGCCTAAAACATTATATATATATAAAACTTAAAACAATGACTTAACAATTAAAACAAGTAAAATATAATTTATTATTATAATAATTAATAAATTATATTATAAATATTTTATTAATAAATATATAATAATTTAATATATTTGGGGATAGTCGGTAATGTAACCGGCTGCCCCCCTTTTCCATTTTTTTTTATTCTCTTCAGCAGCCCCGTGAGAGCCAACGTTATTTAACAGTGCCATTGTGAGTCCCCATTATTTCATGCCTTCTTTTGCTAGTAATGGCAATTGTTAACCTTTTTGAGGAGTTGCTTGAGCAGGTTTGAGCCGTAACACGCATCTCCAGGGCTGAGTCAAGATTACATCAATACCCTTTGCTCTGTTCTGCTATGCTCCGCACAGATGTCAGTTCTGAAAGCGGGCGCTTACAATTGGCCTACTTGCACACTGCACATCTACGCTGCTCTGTTCTGACTTTAGAAGCCAAACGTAATCTGTACGCCATCTGGTCCGTACATATGGCATCTGAACTCGAAAGGGCGTTTTGGTAATATTCTTATCATTTCTTCGCCAATAAGAGTATCGGAAACAAAACAGTACAAGCCCGGAGACCTCGCGAACTGGAGACTTTTGCTAAAAATGCTGCTCCGTGCGTCCGTCCCTCCTCGGGCAAGTGTCGTTGCAGCATTCGCCTCCATCTTCATCTTCTTCGTCGTATTCTCCGACTGCGCCAACAATGATTCCCAGGTAATTCAGAGAATCCCCATCTCCCCTGCCGTTGACTCTCCGTTTTTAGATCCGGGACCTTGATTCTTAATTACTGGATGACAGGTCAAATGCAGCAGAACTTGCGTTGCTGAGAATTGTAATTGTGAGCCCTATTTTCTACACCTTTCAATACATTCACAAAATTCTTAACTTGTTAATTTGTTTAATATTTTCATAATTTCTTCGTTTATTTATTTATTTGGTTTTTTGAAATGAAATTTAGCGGTTGGCATTCGGTACGGCAAGTATTGTGGGGTAGGGTGGACGGGTTGTCCAGGGGAGAAACCATGCGACGATCTGGATGCTTGTTGCAAGATCCACGACGAATGCGTCGAAAAGAAAGGTAATATACCCATAGAATTCATCTGATCGGGTCTGTTTTGGTTTTTGATGAGGTTTGGCGAGTAAGAAATATAACGAATTAGTATGTATTATGCGTTGCTGATTAATTTGAGCAGGCCATTTCAGGCAATTGTTTGTCGTCCTATTTATCTTCATGATCTTGGTTCTTGATAACAAAATCAAATGAACTTGCATTTTGGGATTCGTATAACAAATTTGAAATTTCATTTTGTAATTTCTTTGGATTATATTATTGTTGTTAAGCCAAAACAGAATACAAGGAAAAACACTTTCTGAATACACAAGTGAACCACAAATTCAATGTATTCCTTCGCGGTAGCTTACTCAGGCTGCTTGATTACCAGCGACACAAACAATGTAGCTCTATCTATATTCACACGTTGTATTGTTTGCCCCTGTACTTTATGAACATATGTGAAGAAATTGCTATAGGAAGCAGGGTGGCCAAGAGACCGATATATTTGTTGATCCATAATTGTGATGCCACATCATTGCATTGTAGCCAGGTTACGGATGTATTTGTTGCTACATAATTATATCGTGCCACATTATTGCATTGTAGCCGAGGAAAACCTCCTCGTTCACTGGAGTAATCCTTTACATTCACATGTGGTGGAAACAGAATTCATATATAAAGAGTAGAAACAACAAATATGTTTTTCTCTATCGTCTTTAACTTTTTTATGTTCTCTTTTATTTGTTAGTTTTTGTTACTTGAAATTTTTTATGAATGAATGACTGTGGCTGAAAGTCTATATTTTGTTGATTATTTAGATTCTCCGCAAGCTCAATGCTTAACAATGTTTGTAATATCAGGAATGACTAATGTTAGATGCCATGAGAAGTTTAAGACATGCATAAAGAAAGTACAGAAATCTGGGAATGTTGGATTTTCTGGGGATTGTCCCTATGACACAGCGGTGCCCACTATGGTGCAGGGTATGGACATGGCCATCTTACTGAGTCAATTAGGTAACTCGCACGTTGAACTCTGACTTGTGAATTCTTTGACAAGATTGTTGGAAAGAGGAATTCCTATTTTTAAAGAGTTCATATGATGCGGGCCTTATCCCTAATTTGTATTGTTTTACCAGTGCTGAAGCGAATGAATACTAATAGATGCTCTTAGAGTAAATCTGACAACATTTGTTGCTTATTTGCGAAAAAAAGTTGTATTACACATAAGAAATATGATTTCTGTTGGATGGCAAGAGCTTGTGTACTACAGTGCTTGCACATGTTTTGTTTTCCTCGCATTTGCTTCGCTATCACCCCACCAATCGTTGGTCAGCACAAAGGTATGTGATTGTGATCCAAAGCCCCAAACAAAAGATCACTGGAGAAGGGAGAGCTTATAAGTTACCTTACTGCATCATCTTTAAGGATGGCAACCGATGGAGTTTAGAACAGATACATTTGCATTCACTGTAAAAATTCAATACCAAATTCGTACTAACTCATAACAAAATTTTTTATTTAACTTAATTTATTATATTATTAATATAATAATTTAATAAAATTTTATAAACGTGTATATTATTTTAAAATTATTTAATAAATTAATATATATAGTATAATATTATTAAATATATAATTATATTGTCGTAAAATAATTTTATAATTTTATTTCATGATATGTATTTTATTTAAACATGAATAATAATATTATTATTATTTTAAATGTTTTGTTGTATATTAATTTTATCAAGTTATTTAATTTTTTATTTATATAATTTATATTCTTAATTTAATTTTTTTAATGTTTTTATAAAATTAAAATAATTGATAAACAGATATTCTTATGGTATGGTTTCTCTCTTTCCGAGCCTGCATATGCAGGAGCAGGGGCTACTGAACACAAGATTGGTGAACCTGATTTAGCCAGTTGAAAATTTAATAATGGCTGCACTAATTTGACACGCAATGGTTTTGGGGCCGTAAATCATTGTGCCGATGAAACCTTGATGGTGATTGGAAAAGTGAAATCGTTTAGCTTTCTTTGGTTGCAATCCGGTGAGCGGAAGAATTTGGTTAAACTACGAAGGAACGACTTCGCTTACGTTTTCTAGACGTGGGCGTTTAGCGTGCAGATTGGGTCAACCAAAACACAAAGTTCATTCTCAGAATGGAATTGAGGTGTGCTCACCGCGTTCTTCTGTCCTTTTGATTGAGTGGGGATGCGTTAGACCCACTCTCTCTATCTCTTATTTGTTTATTAATGTTATTAATTGTAAGCATTGACGTGTTTTTATCTTGTACTCGTGCCACTTGTGTTATAAATTGACTTAATATTAAATATTATTTTTTATTAAAAAATATTTATTTAATATTTTACTTTCTTGACTCTAAATTACAACGAAAACATTACAAATTTATTAAAATAATATTTATTCAATATTTTACTTTTTATACTTTAAAAATACTATAATTTCAAACAAAATTTTATAGTTAAAATGTCACAAGTTATTTATATTTATTTTTATTATTTTTTAAAGATATGTTTAATAACTTAAAATTATTTTATAACAAAAATTAAATATGAATAAGAGAATAAATAAATATTAATGTGCTATATATTAAATATTAAAATTATTATATTTTTAAATTCATCAAACACACCAATCTAAAATTCTAAACTGTGGATAAAGATTAAATTCTTTATATATAATATATGTTACAACTTAATGTTTATGAGTAATTAACATACTTTTCCTAAAATTTAGTAAAATCCCAATAGATAAATAGACTTGTATTTAAAAACTATAGATAATTCCTTGATATTAAAGAAAAAGATCAGTTATTATCAGGGTTAATAAGGCAAAATTAAGTAAAATAATTGCCATAAATCTATTGTATTGTTTAATTATCGAAAATACGATGTATTCTAATTATTTTTTAAAATTTTAATATACTTTATTATGCTGTTAGAAATTTAATATTTTTGTAATATCTTTTTTAAAAATTTGAAGAATTTAGATATTTTATTTTGTTTTGCACTCTTTAGTTATTTATTGAAAATTTAGAGAATTCAGATACATATTATTGAATTTGAATGTTTAACAAGTATTATTAGAATTCAATGTTTAACAAGTGTGCTATGTGAAATGATTTCATTTGCACTCTTTAGTTCATTAGGCTTGTGATTTTTAAGCGTTTGTATACATGCATATGTACATAACAAGTGTGCTACGTTACATTCTCTTTACTTGTGCACTTTAAGGAGGGTTTGCAAGTGCTTAAATGATGGAAGGATTTTGCTGAGAAAATAATGGTTTCATTTTAACATTCATTGAAGTACGTACACACTTTTTTTTTACATAATTTTATAAAATAGTATTGTTGTTGAAAATAACTCGTGCTTCACTTTTTTTATATATTTTGTTTAATATATAGATATATATTTATATATTCTTGATAAAAATTAAACATTAAATTTTTTATTAAATTTTAAATTTTTTATAATTTTAGTATAATAAAAGATATTTTAGTTTTTTTATTCTAACATCAATTGAAAGTATAATTTTTAATTAATTCTAGAGCATTATTTGTAATTTTTAAATTTGTTATCTGTAAATTTTAGACAGAAATTTATTTAAATACAATTTAGTCAAATTAGAGGGGTGTATGTTTACTAAACTACACTTAACTTTAGATGATAAAATAGACATCCCAATGAGAAGCCCATGGCAGGTGGACAGTCTCGTGTACATCTATCTACGTATTTATTTTATCAGAAGATAACGATGTTATTGATTTAAAGTTTGTTTAATTTTCGTATTTTTTAATTTTTTTTTAAAGAAAGTTGATTTTTTTAAAAAAAATATATTCACGAATAACCTTTGTCAAATAATAATATTCATGGGTTTTATTTTTTATAACGATAGGTGGACCAACTTCAGATATGGGCAGCAACGGTGATGTATATGAGAATAGGGGTAGGTCGGTTATCAATCACGATTGCTCGGTAACGAAAAGTCAGTACCATGATTTGTTTCCCTGTACCTTCCCGTATCAAATTTGACTTCAGTCTCGTTTCCCTAATGACAAGTCATTCCCTTCATGTTCTCGAATTAGACTCGGCTTTCCGCGAAGTTCCAATTCCTCCAATTGATTAAACATTTTCTTGGCCTTTAAGATCCCTAATTTCGTATGTCAATACTGAACAAATTCATATCACTTTCTTCTTTTCATATTTGGAAAACAGTCGTTCTTAATTACCTGAAATTCGGACTGTTATTCTGAAGTGATCGGATTTTTCTCGTCAAGCTTCAAGCCCAATGCTTCACCGGAGCTTCAAGTCTGCGAAATGGTAATTCCAATTTTTTATTTTTTAAAATTTCTATTTATTGTGCGGTCTACGAGGAAGTGCATACAAAAATGACCAAATGAAATTCTGGTGTTGAATTAGGTGTTAAAACGGTTTTCTTTTCACCCAGCTACCTACAGAGCATATAATAAGGTTCTGATTTTTGATGCAGCAAAACATCTTTAAAGCTTGCAGCTTCCCGTATAAAGCTTCTGAAGAATAAAAGAGAAGCACTGGTCAAGCAGCTAAAGAGGGATTTGGCTCAATTGCTGGAGTCTGGACAGGACCAGACTGCTAGAATTCGGGTGCGTTTATCCTTTTAAATTATATTAGCTTAAATTCCCCTTTTTTAACAAAAAATTATAATTATTGAAAATATCAAGAATTAGTTGAAAGCCTGTATAAGTTTTGCTATGGTTATGAGCCTATCAGTTTCAGTTTTGACTTCAAGCAAGCAACATAAAAGTATAGCAATGGAAATTGAAATGTTTTCTATATTTGTTATTTTATCTGATTACCACTTTTTTTTTCTTTTACGGGGCTGTATCTCTATTTCTTCTCATTGTTGAGTAAAATTGATTACTTATTTTGGCTGTATATTTGTCATGTCTTTCTTGAGACTTTCTTGGTTAATGGTTATGGTGTTAAGAGCAGAGTAGTTATTTTATTGTATTTTTTTGCTTACAATTCTGTTTCTCAGGTGGAACATGTGGTGAGGGAAGAGAAGACAATGGCGGCATATGATCTCCTTGAAATTTACTGTGAGCTTATTGTGGCACGGTTGCCAATTATCGAGTCACAAAAGTATGTAAAAGTGTCTAATGGTTCCATTTTCATTTTAACACGGGCATGCATATGTTAGCTGGGCATGTTTTATCATCTTTGTAAATATGAAGTAATAGAGGAGCATAGACAGTAAGTGCTGAAGCTACGTGGCTTACTTTCACATCTGATTCAAAGAAAATTTATATGTAATGTGATCACATAATTGAACATCCTCAATTGTAAGTGCCAGTGATATGCGTTAACTCTTGGTAATGGAGAAATGAGATATAGGTTATGGCTGGTACTGTTGTACTTATATTTAACTTTGAAAGGATAACAACTGAACTGTATGGTAAATACCCACTCACATTACTTGGCAGCTAATATTTACCACTTACTCTCTCACATGTATTTAATATCTAGTGATTGTAACCCACAGCAGTTGTGTATTGAAAGCCACAACACCTTAATCCAAAACATGACCTTGTCACTAAATTTAGATATCAAGTTTAAGTTTGATTTGATAATCTGTGAAATTGTGAACTAAATATCTCATAAAAGGTGTACTTCCTGGGATTTGTAGCGACAAATGTTTCTTTCCCTTGCAATTGTGAACTTGTTCACAAATTAAATTGTGAACAGGTACGTCATATTGTGTTACGGCCCTACTATTATATTGATCCTTCTCTTATTATCCCAGAAACTGCCCCATTGACTTGAAGGAAGCTATTTCTAGTGTAATATTTGCATCTCCAAGATGTGCTGACATACCTGAACTCATGGATGTGCGTAAGCATTTTACAGCAAAATATGGAAAAGAGTTTGTCTCTGCTGCTGTTGAACTGCGTCCAGATTGTGGTGTGAGTCGCTTGGTAAGTTTCTACAGATTAACTCAATGTGAATTGAAATATGAAAACTGAACTTTTGAATTCACGGAAGTAGCCTACTTAGATACTGTTAAAGGCCTGCAATCTATTGTTATTGATTGGTTTTATTTTAATGTTGTAGTTGGTTGAGAAGTTATCTGCCAAGGCACCTGATGGTCCAACCAAAATTAAAATTTTGAGTGCAATTGCTGAGGAACATCAAATCAAATGGGATTCTAAGTCATTTGGAGAGAAAGAATCAAAACCCTCTGAGGACTTGCTGGTGGGATTATCTTAGCCCAAAGTGGTTAATTTATTGCTTCATATTGTTTTATCATAGACCTTTAGAGTATACACAATATTGAATCGCAAAGTGGCCTTATTTTGTTTGGAATCTTCATTTTAATGCCGAAATGATTTATTTCTTAACTATCTTCCTTCTTGAATGAATGCATTTGTTTGAACAGAATGGGCCAAGTACTTTTGGCAATGCTAGTCAAATGTATGTCAACCCTTTTTATGTCCAAGCTCCAACTGGCCGCGATGACAAAGGACCCTCAAATTTCCAAGTTCCACCTAAGAGCAATGAAAATCCAGATGTGCCCATAAACTTTCAGGAGCAAAATGCAAGATCATCTAGTTATAGAACGGAGACTGTTACCAATAAATCTAATTATTCTTCTGCTTTTCATCCAGAATCAATGCCTTCAGGTATATGAATCATTTATTCCAACACAATTGTCATTCAGTCATCTTCATCTTCTACTCTCCTTTTCTTTTTCCATTTTTATGCAGTCATTAATTGTGTTCTGCTCTGTCTTACAGGTTCTGGTACTGAAACGATGGGACCTAGGCATTCATATGCGGGAGATGGAACTGTTCACTCTATGGGTAGGCATGACTGGAATATGGAATTCAAGGATGCTACTGCTGCTGCTCAGGCTGCTGCTGAATCTGCAGAAAGAGCAAGTATGGCTGCCAGAGCAGCTGCAGAACTTTCAAGCCGTGGAAATACCACCTGGCAGTACACAGCAGAATTACAAAGAGATGAAGAGCCACATAAGTATACTGACTTCACATTGCAAAGTGAAGAGCATGCTAAAGGTCCCATAAGTAGTGCTCTTCGTGGAAGAAATCGTAGGATGGATTATGACCAAATCAATGGTAATGAGCAGGATGATATGGCAAGAATCTCTGAAAATTTTCAGGGTGACAGTTTTAAAAATAACAAGAAATCTAGCCAGTCAGCTTCCTTGAAGTCCAGTGCAACATCTGTTGATGATGATCCATTGGTGAACAATCTCCCAATGGCTGACAGATATTCTCAAAAGAACTCATCTGAATTGGGGCAAGGTGACCATCTAGGTCAAGCTAGTTTCAAGAAGCAGTCCAGCAGATCTGAGATAGATTTCGTGAACAAACAAAAAGGTGCTCTGAATCCTGAGAATGGTAGTGGTTTTGATGAAGTAAGGGTCAGAAAGCAAACTAGCCATTCTTCCTCTCATTCTCGTTCAAGCACACTTAGAGATGATGGTGATGATGATGATATTGTATCAAATTTCAATAGCCAGAGTTTAGGGGGTGATGCTGATGAGAACCCTTTTGCTGTTAACAATATGGGAACAATCCGAACAAACTCTAATAAATTAAGTTCTTCGGAAAATGTTGATGCAGTCTTCGATGATTATGGTTCAGATCAAGATGAATGCAAAGTTGATTTAGAAGCTAAGGACAAGGAACATGAATATATGGATTTTTCAACCCATAGCAGAAAATCACCTACTTATATGTTTGGAAATACGAATGCTTGGAATGAGAGGCAAAATAATGATGAGTCAACCCACTTCCCCAAGGAACACTCTAATCCTGTGTTTTCTGAGAGTTTGCCTAGTTCCCCAGTTCCTTCTCATCCAGATGACATGTTGCCTGCAAATTTTGATGATTCTGATGCTTCAATTTCAGAAAATCAAGGGGAGCTGGATAAATCTGAGCTAGTTGGGAGTAAGGATACAAATAGAAGTAATGTGTACTCTAGAACTTCTGAGATAATCCACAGTGAGAGTCATAGGCTCATTTATTCTTCTTTTAATGAGAAGGGAAATGAGGGATCTAGTAAGCCGTGGTCGCAGTCATCATCTTTTAATACAAACCCTGTGGAAGTAAACTCTGACAGGCACCAAGGAACTCGAATCAATGCTGCATTTGCTAGGAAATTTGGCTATGGAGATTTGACTACCAACCAGTCATCACCCAGATTTACAGAATCCAAATTGGATTTTGATGACCCAGATAATTACAAGCAGCAAGTGGGTGAAGAGAAGCATCAGCAGTCTCAACACCCTTCAGGATTGTCAGTGGACCTTGAAGTTGGGGACAATGTTCTCACACCACCAAGGGTTGAAGCCATTGAAGATTCTGAAACTTTAAAAGAGTCTAGTCCGGAAAGTGGTCAAGGGTTAAATTTTTCAATTTTGACAGGTGGCCTTCGGAATAAGGGTCATAGGCGTCCACCATACATAATGAGCCGATCACAGAATGCTTCGTTGTTCAAACAGACAGCCGAGGATACTTCCACCAAGACTGAGGAATTGCTTTCTGGAACTGTCAATGTTTCAAATAGTACTGGAGCTAGCAGTCAAGATCCATACAACAAAGAAGTGAGGACAGAATCAGATGGAAGACAAAGCACTAGAGCTCACTTTGGTTCTCATGATGATAATTCATATGATGAACTCCCACAGCAGACTTCTAAAAGCAGTCAAGATAGATACAGTAACAAAGCTGGAATTGAAGAAAATAAAAGGTCAAGTTCAAGGACCCAGGTTAAATATTTGGATTCAACTGATGGTGATTCTGAGGATGATTTTCCCAAAGAGGCTTTAACAAGCAAACCTCGTTTGAATCCTGGGTTTTCTCGGAGGACAAAAGTGTCTACTTCAAAGCCTGAGAAAAGTTCTTATCCACAGAGTACAGTTAGGTCAGAGGCATCAGTAAGTTTGGGCTATGGTGAAGAAAGGAGTTTCCCTTCAACGATTTCATATAGGACTGAAAGCAGACAAAAGCCCCAGTTTGAGAGTAAGAGCTCAGGTGGCTCAGGAAGTTCTGAGAAGCCTAGATGGGCAGAAGAACCTGCTAATAAGCCAAGTTCAGAGCAGAAGAGATTCTTTTTCGAGGAAAGTTTGAAGACAACAACAAAAGAACAAGCATCCAACCCTCTTCCAAAGACAGTAACATCTGGTAACACTGAAAGTCTGAAGACTTCAAGTGGGAAGTCTCCATCTAAAGAGAAAGCTAGTCATGTTCATCCAAAGCTTCCTGATTATGATGCAATAAGTTCCCACTTACAGTCCCTCCGTAAAAATCGCCAGTGAATATCAGTTCTCCTATTTTAATATAACTTTTTCTCTCGAATTCATTTTATGTTTGTTTATTTATTTATTTATCTTCTTTTAGATTGGCATATGCAATGTATTTTTCTCATATTTCCTGTATTACCTGTAATAAAATTGAGGTCACATTAGCTGCAACATTAGCTGTAATGAAATAAAACTTATTTGATTGTGGATTGAAATTGGAGATTTACATTCTGGAAGAAACTGCATTGCTTAAATCTTATTACTCTGTTATTATATTATATTGTCTTGCTCAGTCTCTTCTATTTTGTTTTAATGCCGTGGAGAAATACCAAGTAGCATTTAACTTGAACCGGTTATAGAGTCTGATATCTCATGCATGATCATTGTACTCCTTTTTTATGCTTTTTGTGGTTCCATATCACGAGTCGGGTAACTCTGTTTTCTGTTTTTTCTTCTTCACCCTTATTTTGGAAGACTGTCTTCTGTTACTTGAAGACTCATGTTATGTTAAAAATGTGATCCTTCTTAAGCTGATTAGTTCATGGAGATTTCTCTAACGAAACAACTTATTTATATTAAAAAAAAAGACTCTGAGCCCAATGTGCAACGCCATCGTAATTACTAGACGATTGATTCGTACCATTATCCGGTGCATTCTTTCAGATAGTTCCTTCCCGGTTTCAGCTTCTCCTTTCTCGTAAGCTGAAACCTTCCCTATGTTTTTATGGGCGCTCTTTTATAGATACACAAAACATTTGAGCGATTGGCCATGGCGAATGGCATGCGCTGGCCGATGGCCCTTCTTCCCAAGCCTTTTTTTTTATTTGCATATGTTTTCAAAAAGTTCATTTTAGACCGGTCTTCCTTCGTTACGTGGTCACAGTAAGAAATAGGCATTTGATGAAAACCACCTAAGGCAGAATCTCTCCGCAAGCTAACATTCACTAATTCTTTTCAACCCAACATACCAATGTATTATATTACTCAAATACCAACCCTAACAGTTTGCAAGGCAAAAACAAGAGAATATGCACTTGTAGGAGAGGATTGGCAGATTGTACTTGGCCTCTTCCTACCTCGGGTTCGTCCTAAATGGCTAAGGTAGAGAACACAAGTCAAAAGACAGGTCACCGCATTCATTTCGACGAGCTACTCCAATAATTAAATTAGAATTTAAAACTCAGAAAAAAGGATAAGTTCGCTCTGAAACTGAAAGCAAAATTGCATCAAGGTGAAAAAATGAAACCAACACAACGAACATTTTTGCCTCATTTGTAAATATATACCATTGCATGGAGACAGAACCTCATTTATACTTCTTTATGCTGTACAAAACATCCTTGTCATGTAATAAAAGACCCGAGGGAAAAACAAAAAAGAAAAAGATGGACCACATTATGTCTCTTTTATAAAAATAAATAAATAAATAAAGTTATAGGACAAAAAATGAAACAGCCGCTTTCATAAAATAACCACTCTTTTTATCTTTTTCACAGAATAAAGACTAATGGAGAAAAATATAGGGATGTTAGAGGGTAAAATTCTACTTCGCGAGTGACTTGGTGTGTCCTCTAGGGATTGTCGTTTCGTCCTCTTCCTCGTGGAATATTTACATTTAAGTATTTTGAGGAATTACAACTTACTTGGTAGCTCTTCAATCACCTAGCTAATCCTTCTAGGCTATTGGGCCCTTACTACATCAAGTGCTCGGCTTGATCCACATGGCATATGTCTACTTGGTCGCATGTTCAACCTACTTTTTTTGTTAAAAATATTTATAGCGGAATTGTATCCAAAAAATAATATATTAAATTATATATATTAATCAATAAACTTGAACAATTCAAATATTTTCATATATCATATATCACACACACACACATATATATATATAAAATCCCAACAAAAAGCAAATTTATTTTCAATTTAAATTAATTAGACAATGAAGAGATACCTTCAAAATCATGAAAATGCTACAATCTACACCAACCAAGCAAGAGAGAGTGTGGTTAGATTTGGGAGAGAGAAAACTAGAGCTCATGATAATTTCTTCTTATGACAATTAGTAAAGTAATGATGTCTATGTCTTTTCATAATTATCCTTACTTTAATTGAAGGATAAATATCTAGTATGAAGAAAATAATAATCATCCAATAATTTTTATTTTATGTATTTTAATCCTTGTACTTAAATACAAAATATTCACTTAACTATTAAATAAATATAATTAAGTATAAGTATTCTGCAATTATGCATTTGTATTTAATTCTTTTGATAATCTATATTATCAATTTGACCATATAATTTACACTAAAATATAAAATTAAAAAATTACTTCAAACGCTTTAAATAATTATAAATATATATAACATTTATATATATTTATTTTAATCAATATATTGTCTCAAAGGAGTTAGCTTTTTTTAATAATAATAGTAATATTTTCTCTCTTCCAAATATGTCTTATTGTCTTTTGTTATCAATGTGACCATACAAATTTGCTATAAAATAACTGTGAATTTATTCTAAATTTTTTAGATTTTAAACTATTTAAATATTTAATAGCTATAGTTAATATTTAACAATGTGTTATAGTCTCTCAACTATAATTAAGTAGTATTTCATAGAATTTTATCCTAATTTTACACATTGTGTGGGTAAAATAATTCTATTACCCAATTCTAATTGAGTAAAGATTCATGGTATGTCAAAACTCTATGTCGATATCAATATAAACCATCAATCAATATATGCTAAACTTATCACCACGAACTTTTTTGTGTAATATTTAATTATTTTAACTAAATATTTATTGTTTTAGTCATTTATTAGTATTTAATTAAAAGTTCAAATTCAAATCAAAAACTCTTATTTCATATCTATAGAGCCAATGAATCCCATCTTAATCATTATTCATTTTCAAATATAAATAATACACGATCACACTAATTTTATCATACAAGATGTTATTAGTTTTGTAATTATATATCATATGAACAACAAGCATTTACACCAAATTCGACTATGTTGTCTCAAGTCAAAGAATAATATCGTATACTAATATAATTATACGATAAATTATTATTAATTACATATATTACGATGTGATTTATCGTTGTGTGATAATGTTCGAAAAAATAATTCTTTAATTTTTTATTCTATACTAATATTTTAATAATGAAACTTTGACATTACCTATATTAATATCATCTCGTGATATTTAATGAAAATATTTAATAAACCTATTATATAATATCACTTTTATAGAAAATGACTTTAATAATATTATTTAATAATTAAATAAATTATTTAAATAATTCATAAATATATTTTATTCATACACAAGACAAAATAAAAAATAATTTATATTTGTAAATAAATAACTCTTTTTTTATTAAAAAAGTAAATGTGTATACAAGATAACATAAATATCCTTTAAAATATATCGATAACACGACCGGCCTTTAAAATATGTCACGACAACATAAACTCAGTATACTCCAATAACACTTCAAGTCACAGTGACACAGGATAGCGTTGTCACTATAATATTAGCTCATACAGTGAGTTGGAGTAACATGGACAGTGTAAAAGAGAAGACTTCATTCATCGTATGCATTCCTCATCGATCGAAAACATGCATATTTGCAGTATCACGACATCAATCAACTATTCCATTCTCTTCGAAATATTATTCCAATTATTCAATTCTCTTCGAAACACGTATCACGACATCAACCACATACACCAACTACCAATAAATTGAGACATGTCGAAACACTAAGAGAACTCATGCTTATGCTTACTGAAAGAACAAAATTTTAGAAGTGGAAATCTCCCGACCTGACTGATTACATAACAGATTCCCCATTTTCGTTTCCAAAGCGTATTTTTAAAGCAAGGGAACGGCATCTGTTCTTAGTTTTATAGTGCATTATTTCCTGGAAAGAGACCCGCTGGCCAACTCTTTATATAACTCATCAATATTCGTCTTCCATAACAGTGAGTCGCAGCAGAAAGCACTGTTCCTTCACTGCAAATAAATCTTCCGGTATGATACTTTTCTTACTCTCACTTATATTTGTCGTCTTCTTAATTTCTTTGCTTGAATATATGAAATGAACTTTCGATATCATATTAATTTCTCAATTTCTTTTCCCAACCAATACATCTAAATTAATGAACAAATATTACCGTCGGGTTTTGTTTCTGTTAAAACACACGAGCTGTTCGTGGAGGATGGAAGGCACCACATTGGTAGAGAAAATCAATCAAAAGCTCACTTGCTAAAGACAGAAGGTGTTTGATTCCAATTCTGAGATTCTACAAAACTAGGAGAGAAATTTATGATAGTTTGAATAAAATGGAATACAAGAATTTGACACCTTTAATCTTGGGAAGATGCTCCACTCCAGTATCACATGCGAATGTTACATACTCTGACTTAGTTGAGGACACACACAAACACACACTCCTGAACCGATCACCATCATTAATACAACTGTCAGTACTGGTAGAAATGGGAAACTAGGCATGGGAAGATATGCTTATTTGTTGGATGAATATGTACCATCCATGTGTGTCTGTGTGTGTATGTATGCATGCTTATTTCGACCAACATTATTTGTGAAATGTTAGGCATTGGAGTGCAATGGAATGCCCCAAGAAACAACCTAATAAAACAGTGTTGCAGAGTGAGGAGTTATATAAGGTAAAGGCA
Source organism: Xylocarpus granatum (assembly GCA_019650275.1). Classification (NCBI taxonomy): domain Eukaryota; kingdom Viridiplantae; phylum Streptophyta; class Magnoliopsida; order Sapindales; family Meliaceae; genus Xylocarpus; species Xylocarpus granatum. Next base: position 84,258 of record BNST01000983.1, read on the forward strand.
GTATGTATATTTGATATTTTCATTAATTTTTAAGATTAATGCTGCTTTTTATCATTAAATTCCTCAAGCATACATGAATTCTATGTACATATGTTACGCAAGAACAGTATATTCTAGAGACCAGTGTATTCCCTCGAGAATCAGCACATCTCAAGGAGCTGAGGAATGCAACAGCAAGCCATCCCAAGTAATTTTTCTCCTTAACCCTAATTAATCATCACTACATGGAACAGTAGTAACCAATTCCTTCTTCCCCTTTGTAATTCGCAGAGAAATGCATGTTTATATAGCACCATCATAATTTATTTATATTTATAGTTAGGGATTCATTGTTCACATACACTTCAGTTGACGCAAATCCAGGAATTTCAAAAGCAAATGCATATATGATTGTCAAAACTCTTTCAAATATATTAATTAAATTATAAATTTTTAGATTGTGTTTGAAATTGAGGTTATTTTACTCACCTTTGGAATCAAAACTAAAAAGATAGCAACACCAAATTCTAGTGAGTCCACCTAATTTTTCACAAAAATTTAATATTGAATGCAGATCCTCTCTTGATTTATCTTTGTCTTAATCAAATTTTTACATGTTATCTGCTCAAAATTTAATGGCTATGATTGTAAATTTTAATTAGTTTATATTTAATTTTTATTATTTATATTATAAAATATAAAATTAATTAATAAATTTTATTTAAATACAATTTAAATTTTTTTATTATTAATTATGTCACATATTACTAAATATTTATTTAAAAGATAAGGATAAAAAAAAACCCTAATATTTAATATAATCTAACTAAAGAGTCATCGCACCTCAATACTAAAATATTAAAAACCTCAAACCAAATACCAAATAGTTCTTAACTTGTATAAAAATGTTTCACTAACTAAAACCAGATGTGCATGCAGCCTTCGTGATGCTACATGCATATATTAATTTATAGGTTGGAGGCCGAGACATAAAAGCTATTGCATAAATAATGAACTAACAAATTAAAATGGTTTGTATGAAGGGCTTTGATGAGTACTACTCCAGATTCTGGTCAGTTGGTGGCAATGCTGTTGAAGTTGGTGAATGCAAAAAACACTATTGAAATTGGAGTTTATACCGGTTACTCTCTTCTCCTCACAGCTCTCACTATCCCAAATGATGGCAAGGTTCGGTTTCTTCATCCACATCACCACACCACTCAGCATATATGTATATGCCAAAATCCTGTAACGTTATTTATGATTAACCCAAATGCATGCATTCGTAATATTCATTAATATTGCAGATTACGGCCATAGACATCAATCGGGAAACGTTTGAAATGGGTTTGCCTATTATTCGTAAAGCTGGTGTTGAACACAAAATCGACTTCATCGAGTCACCAGCTCTACCTGTACTTAACAAACTTATACAAGATGTAAGCATGAATTATCAGTTAAAGGCTCAGAAATAGTCTTGTCTATACACTAATATATATGATTTTTATCTAGATTTTTTTTTCTTTTTTCGTGAATGAGTAGAAAGGAGATGGAGGACATTATGATTTTGCTTACGTTGATGCGGACAAAGAGAACTACTTGAACTATCATGAAAAGCTGATGAAACTAGTCAAAGTCGGAGGACTAATCGTTTATGATAACACTCTGTGGGGAGGGTATGTTGCTTGTCCTGAAGAATCTGTCCCTGAGAACAAAAGAATACAGCTGAAGGCTATAGTTGAGCTCAACAAATCGGTAGCAGCTGACTCTCGGCTTGAATTATTTGTTGCTCCGTTGGGTGATGGAATGACGATTTGCAGACGCATTTACTGAGTCTCGCTCATTCTTGTCTGCTAATGATCTCTGAAAGGAGTCCATCCATTATCATATATCGTCAGCTCCGTACTATTTCAATGTGGATCAAGTCATACTAATTAATCAAAGGGTTATAATTTCATTGAATTTCTACTCTTAAAAGGATCGCATGGCCAAGAGAGCAAGCAATAAGTTTCTAGTCGTATGTACGATGATTTCATAATTTGACGGATTGCATATAATATATGGTTATCTGTAAATCAATCTTAATTTCTCCATTTGATTGGTTGTATCGAAGTTAAAATAGCTTTTTAAGTTCTATTCTAAGATCAATCAGCATAAAGTGCCATTTGATCGTTGTTTTTGTTATCATAGGCTTTTTCCCACTAAACACATTCCTGCAGATTGTAGCAATTGATATGAATCGTGGGTCATATGAAACGGGATTATCTGTCATTAAAAAGGCTGGAGTAGATCACAAGATAAACTTCATAGAGTCCGAGGCTCTCCCAGTTCTCGATCAGCTACTGAAACATGTAAAGTTCCTTTTATCTAATGTTTCTCCAAAGTGGAACTCATATCCTCTTATTCCCTGTACTCCACCTTTGGTTTCTAGTAAACTTTTCTGATATTTGACTTTGCGCAGCGTGAAAATCAAGGCAGTTTTGACTATGCTTTTGTGGATACTGACAAGGAGAATTACTTGAACTACCCGAGAAATTGATGAAATTGTTGGAAGGTGGGCGAATAATCGTCTATCACAACACTCTCTGGGAAGGAACGGTTGCAATGTGTGGAGAGATTTTAAGAGGAGGCAGGCAACCCACTTTGGACCTCAACAAATAGCTGATCCTCGCATTCAACTTTCTCATGTCCATTTAGGTCATGAGACCACAATCGGCGGGCATATCCACTGAACTTTCTTCAAGTTTTTTCCCAATTTTACGTGGCCTTGTGATCTTATATTATACTTATTTATAGCTTGATCGTAAGGGCTCCTCAAACGTGGATCATTTTCATTTCTGTAGGAATGAACAATTTGATTACAAAACCTAGAAAGACAAACCAACGCTGACATTGGTGCTCGCACTGCCATTATTATTCTAAGCAGAATTTGAATAAATTAGTGCTTCTTAAGGTCCGTGGGCTTCTCTGTTTTCTGGGAAGTGATACTTTGCTTTCAATTTCAATGGCAAGACCGACTTCGTAGTCCAAAGCTTTTGGAGATCGCTATCATAACACGTCGAAGCTGATGCGTCCACATCCAATCAGGGAGTTTGAATTGATATAGCTGCCTCAAAAATGCGAGAGGAGGGAGCATCATCAATCGTTGAAAGACCGAAAATAAAAATACTAGGCACTCTCCTTATGCCTAGGATTTAGGATTCAGCTCAAACCAAAGTTAAATTTAGTAAGAATAACCAGTACAAAAGAATCATTGTTCATTTTTAGGGTTTCCAAACGCTCATTATTAGTCCCCTTTCACTTATTTAACGCAGTTATAGTGCTCGACAAACAAAATTAGTCCAGTAGTAGCTTCATCAGAATCCTTAGTAGTGTAGTATCAAATAAATCTTTGCTCCGCTGATGTGCAAATTAATGTTCATTTTCAACATATTGCTTTCTAATTGAGGCAATGTTTCTGCAACCAGAAGAGGAAAAACAATGGTAGCATCAGTGTACCTGATAAGAACCAATGAGCTTGAAAAGAGTCACAATCATATGCCAATTACACTATTAAACATTAGGGGCAGGAGCCAAATTTGCAAGGGAAATAGAGCATTCAGCCGTGAGCGTTGTGCGTGGTCGATTACAATCCTTCACTTGTTACAACAGCCAAAAGGCAGACAACAACGATGTAGGATAAATATATGGAGTCATACCTTCACAGCTTTAGCAATACCTCGAATTTTTCCCCAGGACACGGCCTCCTCTGGATGGGCTCCGGAATCACTACCATCAAATTCTTGGGCTTTATTGATGAAGACAGCATAATCTGCACTATTTCGCATCATATTGGCATTGCAAACATGATGCTTAGGCAATCCTCCTAAAATTATCGTCCCTGTTTTCCTAGGACTCGCATGGACAGCTTTCCCATTCATGGCCCTGATATCTGTTCGATTAAATAGCAGATTTTAAATAAAAATCTTAAGTTGTTAATTATCAAATGCAACAATGAAGCAACATTAAAGCATACACCCACCTCGTGTACAACATCTACAATCAAGTCTGGCTTCAGAAGGAATGGAAATACAACATATCCCCCAATGAGCCATCAGTTAAGTCCGGACAAAAGACTGGAATGTTGTTCTGGTAAAAAAACCCCAAGAATATCAAATTATTTTGCAGACATTGCATGTTAATGTAACTTGGCACTAAATTGATCTACATCTTAGAGCAGCATTATCAAGAAGAAACCTGATATATCCAATAGCAGAATTGCACTCATGATGAATGTCTAAACAGAACAACTTAAATGCCCCAAAACTGACCAGAACCCTTAAACCTGACCACAATGAGCAACAAGTGGCAACATCTAATAAGTTCCATATACAAAATCGATTGACAATTTTTTGGATTTTCTTTAATTGATAATCCCAATTACATTGCAACTTTTGTAACAACTCCATAACAAGTACTGACCAAAGCCAGACATATATGCTGAAGATATATCCCCTAATGAAGAGAGGGAGGAAACTACATAACAAGTTGGACCCCAACATAATATCAAAATATTTGAAATCAATGCAGCATGCAGAAAAATTACTAATTTGCTAAAAGATGTCAGAAAATATGCTTGAGAATGATCATAAGATTTTATCAAACATAAAATTGCTGATATACATGCCCTGAAGTAAAAGAAAGAAAACAAAAAATATGCAGCAGACTTGATTGTATACTTACCTTGTATGCCCAGTAAAGATATCAGCACTCATTATTTATTTCTTTTTCCAGCAAAGCAATGACCTAAGATGGTGTCCACAAAACTTTCTGTTAAACCAAAAGGAAAAGCTAAGGACAAAGGTAAGTAATATTCTTACAGCTCACTGCATGATTAACAATAATGGCATGCATGTATAGAGATTTAAGAAGAAATAATTTGGCAAAAGGCCGAAAAGAGAAGAATGTTTTAAAGAAAATTAAGATGTTCCTCCTCATGTTTTGTTCAAATGCACTTTAGGAAAATATTGCTGAAGGATAGAAGAAATAGACAAAAAATTTAAAAATAAACAGGAGTAAAAACATACCAGTGACCATGGGTTTTAAGTAGTAAACAACTCAGAAACAATGGTTGGTGTACCAAGCCAATATGATTATACATGGAATTACAACAAATAAAATAAAATACTGCTGAATTACTTATCAGGTATTAAAGTGTCATCAACCTTCATATTCATAAACTCAAATTTTGATAGGACAGAATACTTAAAAGTCCACCAGATTTATAGTAAATCTCTTTCTTTGGCAACAAAAAGCAGAACAAACTCAAGGGTCCATATCCAAGTACGAAAAATTCGACAAAGCAATTAAGAATTGAAATGCTGATATCGTGCAACTTTCAAGATGACTAAGAGAAACACACACACACTCAAGAAATATAGCAAATAAAAGTGTGAGCATAACTGCAGTAGAAAGATGAGAAAATGCCTCTTCATTTTGTTCTTTCAACATCTGGTCAAAAATTGGAATGATCCAATCCTCAAATTTGCAGTAGTTGTGATTAGGCACCAGCAGATTACCAATGCGGTTTAATCCTTTTGACCACAAACAAGCTCCAGGTAGCAAAAATCACTTTTATATGTGGGCGCAAGGAATTTTATAAGATCTTCTTCAATACCACCAGCTGTTGTGACCACTACATCTACCTGCACTTGAATTACCACTTCTAACAATGTAATTGAAACTAAAAAACAAGAAAATGTAAAACCTTTTCATTACTTATTTTTGGCCTTTTTGTATGGAGGGTGGGTGTCCCACTTTTTAGCTTTTTTTTTCTTTTTCAAAAAAAAATTTTTTTTTA
>BNST01000985.1:0-255710 GCA_019650275.1 Xylocarpus granatum
AATTATCTTAGAACAAACGAAGTATATTAACAGAAGATATGCCAATACTTATAGAAACACGGGACCATTCAAATAGTTGGACCTCTTGGTGAATTAGTTCCGTCTTAAATTCGCAGTAATCCCATAATCTTAGGTAGGAGCCCAACTAACAGTGCTACACTATCACACTGAACTCGTAAAATTTTGAAACAGAGCAAAATCTCCAATTTCTATCAAACACAAGAAAATGATCATAAAAGAAAATTAATATCACTCTAATTACAATACATATGCAGTAAAAATGAAAAAAAGTACCTATCTTCTCTTCTTCAGTCGTGGCAACGCATTTACATATACCAATGCTTTTGGTTTTAAGCAAAACATTCTGTCTTCTGCAACATTTTACAAAAATAAAAATAATAAATAAATATATTGAACTCATTTGAAGAAAAAGAACACGTTCGGTTGCTGGCTGCGAAAATTGAGGAAAAGCAAAAAAATAAAAAATAAAAAAAGCTACAACCTATTAATGGTTACAATACAACATCGGGGTCGTTTCATTTTCATTCATTTTCTCAGGAACCAAACAAAACCACCAGAAATAGATCAGAAAAACAAAAAAATTACCTTGAATAGAAATTAGCAGGAGCTAAGAAAGTAGATGAGGATGAAGAGATCATTGAAGTGGAAAGATTCTGAGTCATAGAAGTGATTTAAGAATATGAACTACTACTAAAAGATGCAGCTTTCCAGTGTCCGAGCAGGTCAAAGCAATACAGATTATATATACACAGTAGTACCTAAAACCCTAAACGGATGGCTGGTAGGGTCAAAATTTGGCCATTGCTATCTTGACACGTCATCACATGGTAACATATATTACCCATTAGGCAGCCCATGGGATGACTTGGCGGGTGATGACGTGAACCATGATGGAACGACATGTCGTTTTGAATTGCATTCTACTTGGACGAGACACCGAAGCCCGCATTCCGCCCACTTAAGAGATTGGGGACTGTTGTGATCATGTTTTCACAAGGTTAATATTACTTGAAAATAAAAAAAAATAAGGACTTCAATGTAAATATTCCGAGGAAAACCGCATAATATTCTTAAATGAAGTTAGAAGAACAACTTTCGACAAGAAAACTCTGATTCCGCAGGATTACAGCAAATCTCAAATCTTTCATCCTCGTCTGCGTCAAGTGTCCGTCTTTCAGCGCCGCCGGCTGCTTCCGCTGTCCATCAGCAGCTTCTCAGCCTCTCCTTTTCTAGCTTCTTCCTCTCCCTCAAATTTTTTTCCTGATCGTCGGGTATGTATATTATTATTACACCTTTTTTTCGCTGTAATTCACTGTCGGGACTTGCATGAGTTTGTTTTAGACATCTTTTCCTGGATGGTTATAATTAGCAGGCGATATGTTTCAGTTTTCGTCTGATTTTTTTTTCATTTTGACATCTGGGATCTAGGATTTGATTTAATTTCGTTTTAGTTGGTATCTTTGGATTCAATTGGGTTTCGTTTTAGCTGAATCAGTTGATGTATGGAAAATAGTTTTTAACCCTTGAGGATTGGGTTGGGGTTACGGTTAGGGTTTGATATAGGTTTTGGGTTTTCTGTTTGGTCGCTGAAAAATTGTAGGAATTGCAAGAAAGTGGATAGCTTTGTTCAAGTCCTCTTAATTATGCATAGTTTTGAGTTTTTTTCCGTTTTTCCCTCATTAGTTTTGTTCGTATTTCATCCTGATACGAAGTTGGGCCAAATTTTCATTGAACATAGCTAAAATGTGTGGATTTTGTCATTTTTTTTGTTGGTTGTTCATGCCTGATGTTTGTTTTTGATCTCGCTGGTGTCCTAATCTTCAGAAGTATCTTTAGTTAGAACTTTCACTTTATTTCTCGGGCTTTTGAAAATATCCTCAATGTTCTTTTGAAACCACTTCTTGCTTGTTCCAAGGAATAATTTTTGCCTTGCTTATAGTTTGGAAGGTATTTTATGTTAGAACAGGTATGAGACAGTGGTCATTTTTGTAGAGAAATATATTTTAACATCAACTTCCCTTTCTTTGTCTGATTGCCTTTTATTTGCTGATTTGTGGGAACATCTTTATTTCACACTCTCTTAGTTTGTGCTTGCATCGGGTCCTATTTATTTACCTTGGCTACATTTTTCTTGCTTTTCATTGTTTTGTTGGGTCAATGGGAATATTGGTCTTGAAGGATTTGATGGCAATTACTACCAGGTTGTTTTAGGTGACAGGAATCCAGAGTTCATTTGTAAAAAATAAGAGTTTGGCACATAGTTTATTTTATGTATTATTTTCTCATTAAAGTGGGATGATTTGTCTGGGCTAGGGGGTGATCTCAAGGAAGCACCGGTGGCTGTAGATTTTTTAACTACAAAGGCTACTGTTACATTGAAGATTTTATTGGCCCTTGATTCCTTTGCAAGCTTCAGCTATTAGGCTGGTTTATTTTTCTGCATGTGTTTTTGTTTTTCTCCTTTTTGTTTTTCGCTTGAGGAAGTGTCCTTATTTTCGGTAATTTTTGCTCTCTTTCATTCAGAGATCCCTGCATGTGATAAAACCTCTCAGAATTCTTGGAAAATAATTGACATATTTAAGTTCTTGCCAATTTTGCTTGCATACTGCAGCCTTGATTTGTTCTTTCAAGATTTATTACTGATCCTCTTGGAACTTTCTTTGCAGGGCTAGATGGATCTGGAAACTGAGAACAGAATAGCTGCAATCCTGTTGAAGGAAGCAGCAGAATTACGGCAAAAGGCAGAGAAGGAAGGTGTGCATGTTTATCTTGAGCAGCCTAAAGTGAGAGGTAGACCAAATTCACGGTTCCTCACTGCCACTGTTCTTGGGGTGCAACAAGGTCAGTTCTCTGCACCTATTAATGGGGATTATTTTGTTGCTTCTATTTAGTGTATTATTATGTGTGTTATCTATTTGTCTAACTGATTAGATTTCTCTTTGCCCCAGCTAATAGATCTGTGGAAATGAGTGACATGTGGCGAGTCCGACAGAAAGAGCTGGAGCTGAGTGATAGGCTTAAAGGGAGAACAAGCAATCAAAGTAGATGCAGTAGTCATAGGGATACTGGTAATCCCTCAAGAAGTTCAAGTAAGAGGCACATCTCGGATCACAACAGCACTATTCCCCCATGCTCATCAAGTAAAAGAGAACGCGAGAGTAGCTATTCAAGGAAAGATGGTCTAAGAGATGAAGAGGTTGAGGAATTTCTACACTCAAGGTCTTAAGATAATCTCCTCTCTCCTTTGCTCTGTGTTTATATGTGAGATTTCAAGGGACATCACTGGCTTGTTTCATCTCATTCATATACATACAAAACTGGTGTTGGTTTAACCTTGATGTTTTTGTTAATGGCAGGGTCAAACGTGGCAGAGGTGCAGTTGGTTCAAGAATGGATGAAACAGGTCCTTATCTTGCCCCGTCTCCAGACTACAATGATAAGCTATCAGCAAGGTCGGATGTATGGCAACATCGTGTTCTTGGTCCCGCAAAGCCTTCTTTACTGAAATCTTGTGAATCTTCAGACGAGAAAGTTCACAAGGACAGACAGAACAAGACAAAGAAGGAACACTCAAGGAGCTCAGAGAAGAAGCACTCTAGGAAGCAGAAATCCACAGAAAAAAAGGAGAAAAGAAGTAAACATCACAAGTAAAGGCTAATGTATTGTACTGTGGTTCCTCCATGGGATTCCCCAATTAAGCTTGTTGAATTTGCATTACAACTCTTGCAGCAATGAAGTTGAAATCCCATGCCTCTTCTTCAATTATCAGTAACCGCATTACTTCAATAGTGCTACCAGCATTTCTTCCATCTTGATGGCCCAAAAAATTGTCTTTTACATCTCCAATGACTCCTTGCAAAGCTCTATTAGAAAAAGTCCAACATACAACACATTTGCCCTCTTACCTAACTGTTCATTTACAGTTTTAACATACAGTACAAGCTATCTGATTACACTGTAATGGCTTCAACATTTGAATCAAATCCCTCGAGGAACTAATTTCCAGGAAGAATTCAACAAATTTTCATAATCATCTAAGCTGCAATACATTTTGCTTACTACCAACAAATTTTCATAATCATCTAAGCTGTAATTCATTTTGCTTACTACCAAGGCATGCGTCATGAGTCATCAAAATGATGATCAGTCTCATCGAATATCTCTTCCTGTGTGATGAAAAGTAAGGTCAGTATAGAAGGAATAAATGATAAATTGGGGAGAAAAATGAAGACAGAAATATTGCCGAAAGCTACATTGGGATGTACCTGTAAAAGCTCTTCAATGACATCTTCCATTGTAATTATGCCAACGGCTTCTTCTTCCCCAGGGAGCTTTGGAAGTGGATAGCCATCTATATGCAAAATCTCTGAGTACATGGCCTTTGTCCACTTCTTACTCCTAGAACTGGTCCTGTGAAAGTTGTTTGAGCCGTTGGGAAAGCTCTTCCATTTGTGCATCAATCTTTTGCTCTTTAAAATCTTCTCTTGTGGCAGCTTTTCACAGTCAATGTCAATCTTCATATCTCTGGCTGAATCTATATTGAGAGCACACAATTATTATAAAAATAAATTCTGTCATAAGAAGAATTTCAGGGTAAAACAATTTTTTGGGGAGTGACTACAGAGTAGGTTGGCTCTTACTATCAGTAGACTTGTTGGCAGGGTTGCTCACAGATTGTTCTGTAGTCTTGTTGCACCGCCTCACAACAACAGCCATATGGCTGTGACCTTTCTGGAATTCATTCAAGATATCGTATAATGGCAAAGTTTCTGGGACCCTAAAAACATATAGACAGAAAATTACCATAATGGGTCAAATAATGCACATCAGCATTCTCCCGGAACAGTTCATTGAATCAAATATAACATACCTCGGAATCTTGCGTATGGTAACATTCTTCACTGGAACTTCATCTTCTGGGTGAATTGTTAACAAATTCTTCACCTGAAGTTTAAAATATGAATGTCAGAAAGGAAAAGGCATGAACAAAAGGAAATGTAAGAGTAAGTTTTTGACATGACCACACTCAGAAATACATGCAATTAAAAGAAATCCAATTCACACATCTGACACATCAAAGAATTGTGCTCACTTACTGTGTTACCAAATATTTCAATTTAAAAAGCAAAATGGATGAGATTTAACAGCACCAATTAGGTCTTCATCGCAAAATTCCATGTCAGAAGATAAGCACACTAGATGATTCAACCAATGCAACTTCATATAGACCAAACAAAAGAAGTATTAATCTCTAATGAGCATGAATTGCAGAAATTATCACATTTACCAGAATAAGTCCAATTATGTTTGTAGGTTCCTCATAATGAACTGGCACTCTGCTATGTCCTTTCTCCAATATTAGGTTCATCAAATCCCTGTCCATAAATAACGAATGCCATTCAGGATGATAGTTATAAAATGGGTGCAAATGGTTTTCTTCTTAATATTCATTAGAACATCTTACTTGTCGAGCTTGGCATTTATATCAATAGCAAAAGTTTCAGCTATTGGAGTCATAGCATCGCCTGCAGTTTTCTCAGAGAGCTCAAGCGCTCCAGCAATAATAGTTGTCTCATCATGTGTCAGTTCTCCACCTTTTCCAGCCTAATAAAATTAAACCACAGGGCGATAATCTAATTGTATGTAACATAAATAGTTGGACAATAGAGAAAGTGATGTCTGATTATTTTATTACAACATGACAAATAAATCTTAAAAAATCTACTGTTTGCAATTTGATTATTAAGAAGTTATCAAACACACCTCATTACCATGAAAATCTACAAGTGTTTTCAACTCAGCTCTACGAAAGAGCGCTGCACGTCGATGGCCCAATAAGAAGTCGAGTAGCTGAAAAATCACCAAAAAGATAAAAAGAAAGAAGGATTTTCTGGTCAATAAAAGCAAATTGTATGCATGAACTAACCAAATTGCATTAATTTACTGAGGCATAAAAATTAAATGGTGAAAGTGTTAACCAAACATATCTCACCTTGCTTATTGGAAAAGCAACGGGATAGCAGATAAAAACAAGAACCTGAACAAATGGGGACACAGTTGCACCAATTGCCAAACCATATCGAGAACAAACAGACTGTGGAATGATCTGTAGACACAAGTTGACAGCATTTAGAGAATGAACAGGCACCATTTAGCCTTACTTCCAGCACATAAATGTGAATAAATCGAAATAGTCTGAAAACATTCAACTGTCCTCCAAATACACCAATGATGCTGGCACTCATGAGCATTATTCAATGAGAATTGCATGAAAATTAAGACTCATAAGCTTTAGTTTCACCACATATTCAACCATCTGTCCTCATTTTCCAGAATGAGGACAATGAAAATGCAATTTAGGTTAAATCCTTCACCTCACCAAACAGAAGAATCAATGTCACTGAAATCAGAATAGCGCCCCAAGCAGTAACCAAACCATCAAGAAAAATGGGAAGTGCCTGATAAAAGAGAAAAACACAAGTCATTTGGACCACTAGTTAATCTTATCAAACACATCAATCCAAATAGATTGTTCACGTAATGTGTACCTCCATGGCAGCAGCATTGCAAATAAGCAGGGTACATAACAACAAATGCTGATTTCTGACAACTGGTAATATCTTTGCTGTTATGACAAGGCACATATAGTCATATCAAGAAATATGTATCATGCTATGAAACTTTCACAAAAAATACTACTCCATTGGAATAGACATTCGATAGTCCAGATGCATGATATATTATTTTACAACAAAAGTTATCATATAGGTAAATACAAGTCCCTTCGACAAGTTAACTGCACACACTGTAAGAAGATCTATCAGATGAATAACAACTATCACTGAGATACTTTTACTCCATCTAAGTAAACAATGAATATCCTACAAGCTTGTTTACAAATAATTTACTCCGGTGTACTTACATGCAATGTCACCATGTCTAACATTTTCCATAGAAGATAAGAAAATGTAACTTACTATTTTGCCATACCTAATTACACATCCCAGATGACATAGGTCTTATCTCATAATTATTGAGCTAGAGGCAAGTCAGGAAAGTGGGTTTCCAGCGTAAATATTGAATTTGATGCCATTCAGGCTACCAATCACAATACTGTAATTTCCTTAGATTGTTGAAATCTCCCAAAAGAAAATTTACAACCCAACGACTACTAGCTTGTCCAAAGACCAAAACTTCTATTGCTAATTTTTATGATTTTCTTTTTAATATCCGGAAATCCCTTAATCTAAATAGCGTCTGCTTTATGTTCAAAGCTGGAGACTATTGTCGGAACGTAAGCATTATCATTAGTACCATGACAGAATAATATATGGAAGAAAAAAACAAGAATCAAAGCTTTTTAACATTATTCAAAACCAAAAGTAGTTGAAAGACTCAAACATAGTTCTTGGTAAACCACATAACAGAATCAGAAACTTGTTCCTAAACTTTCCATTACCCTACATTATTTTATAAAAAGAATCCGGATCTTCAGCATCTAACCTTTTCTCTCATTTTCTCACAAACCAACCAAAAGAAACAAACGCCGCCCTGACATAAAATCAAATTCATAACCAAAAACACACACAAAAAAAGGGAGTTTATGCGCAAATAATTGATATGTACCAGCATGTTGGCGATCCCTGGGAGTGCCAGACCTAGCAAGAACTTCAAGGTCGACAAGACTCATAGACATGAGCCCCAAAGTAAGGCCAGACATAAGCCCAGCAAACAATACCAGCAAAACTATTATCAGTATATGTATAAAGAAATCCAATTCACAACAACTGTACTCCACCGCCATTCCTTGAACCCAGCTCAACACTCTCAATCCTGAACTCTTTCGTCACAGACCCATCACTGAATCAACTCCAAAACAGCTTTGAAAAACGTATGTGCTTTCAAGAAGAGTATGCGTTCTCGAGCTCTTCCACTAGAACGAAACCGAAACGGATTAAAAGAGAAGTGGGATTTATATAAAACTGGATCAAGTAACTGTTCGCAGAGCACTAGAAAGAAAGATACGCATGTTCCCCAAAAAAAATTTTTTTGGGGTATAACTGTCTTAAGAAAATGAATATTTTAACTCTCAAAAACTCCACGCTTGCACTGTGAATACAGACTGTCGGAGAATGAAAAATCCATTAAAGGAAACCCCACGAATCAGAATCATCATTTTACAATAATAACACGAGAATCAACGTACAAAAATTATGAACATATGCAGAGAGTAAAGGAGAAAAACTGTGCAGGGAAATGGCACGCGGGGGAAGACTGTCAACCGTATAGGTTCTATTTACTTCGGTTTGCTTGGCTTTGCCGTGGGCGACGGAGAAAAAGATGGAAAGAGTCGTGTTATGGCCTTGTCGGAGAGCGACCTGTGGCGTGCATTGCGTGCCCTGATCCAGAATATGCGGCTCTGATCTTTACACTAACATCCTTGTCTTTTCATTTTTTTATTTTTTATTTTTATTTCGGAAAACGCAACGTTTTGTCTTTGTTAAACTAGTTTAGTTAACCGCTATTTAATCAAGACTAATTAGTCTAACGATAATTAATCGGTGGATTAATACCATGTGGGTCTTCATTTTTATGTTTTCCGAAATAATGACAAAGTTTCTCCATTTGTGACAAACAAATCCACGACAGCTCTATGGAAATGACTAGTATATTCTTTAACTCCATGACTTGCTATGTCACAATATTAGAAGAACAATATCGTCATTTCACACAGGGGTTTAGGTACCTTTTTGTCGCAAACTGAAGAACTATGCTTTTATTTGTTAATAAGTAAAATATTAGGTATCTAGGTATTGTTAAACGTTAATAGTTGCAAGAAGAGTTATGGGATTGCATAATTAATTAATTATTATATATATATTTACTAAAATATTATTCTATTTTATATTTCTTTCTATCTAAATTACTCTACTTGATTAATATGTCGATAAAATTTTAAATAAAAATTATTTTACCGTACGATCATTAACACCGTGACGAGATTAGCATCGACAACGAGACAAAAATTATCATTTTTTAATTTGATTTTACAAACAATAATAAATTAAATTTCATTTTTAACTTAGAAAAATATTCTTGGATGACGGTATTTTTTTGGATTGAATAATATTATAATTAATATCGAGTAATGCTATCTTTGTTCTTGGTATTGGTATGTTTACGAAAATACAAATAAATGTGTTATTATTTTTCATTTATGAAAAAAATTATCATTCTTAGCAAAATTATTCAATAATAAAATAAAAAATATAATATAATAAAAAAATAAATAAAAATAATTTTTTTATTTATTATTAATACATTCATTTAACTTTCATAATAATTACAATTATACTTAAAATTTTCTCTTATTTTTATTTTTTTATGCGTATAAATTTTTTTCTTTTTATTAAAAAATAAGCAAAATTATGATAAATTTATGCGTATAAATTTTTTTCTTTTTATTTTTATTCTTGTCGACCAAATTTGTTAGTATATGAATTCAATAATCTCGACGAAATTTTTTCAGGAAAAATTTAAGTAAAATTTTTATTTTTTTAAAAAAATTTATCGAGAAAAAATATTAATATAAAAGTGAACGTTATTTTGTCTGAAATTTTTAGAATTAGCAAACGTTCGTGCGTATTTGTGTCTAAAAAGTTTTCGTTTTAGAACCATTTTTTCAATATAAAAGATAGCGATTTGGTCAAATTTCTACCCAAGAGATTGCTTTGAAAGGAAAATCTAAAAAGAAAATTTTAGTTTCTTTCTGTCTTTTATTTGTATAAAACAAAGATAATTAAAAAGCACATTTGGAATTACATTGCATTGAAAACATTTCAATTTCATTGTCTCCAAATCCATCACATGTTTTTGAAATTACACCGACTTGTCATTTGACTAAATATATTTTAATAACACACTTAAAAATATGTTCGATATATAAAATATTATAATTTTTAATTATTATATAAAATAAAATTATTAATTTTTAATATATTTATTGCATTTTAATTATTAAATTAACATAATTTGAATAATTAAGTTGAAATTATTTCATAAATTGGACACAATTAAATAATATTTTATATTTTAAATAATTAATATTTTAACAGAACCTGACGCAGAAGTCTGTGTGTATATAAAATAATAATATAATTTATTCATTTATTTTTTAATAAAATTGAATTTTAAACAGTTATTAAATGTAAGATATATTTTAATTATTAATTAAAATATTTATTTAATATAAATAATAAAAAATTATGATCATATTTAAAGACATATGCTAGCCGTTAGGATCAGCATTATCACAAAAAGTGGACCCAACTTGAGTAATAATAACCTGTACTTTGGACAACCAAATTTGGACCCACACAGCAGGGTCCCAATGTCTACTCAACTAAGGATGGTGATAAGTCCATCTCAATTTTTGTTCAATAGGCCGTCCCGTACCGGAATTTATCTCTGCATATATATATTCGAAAACCCGAAATCAACCCTCCTGGCTTACCTCTTACTTCACATGCTGCTGCTTGTCCGAAGAATATTTTGCGACTCTTTTACGGTCTCTCAGGAAGTCAGATGCCAGGTACATCAACCGCGAATCATAAACTGTAAAAAATCCAAAATACCCAACAATTTTTATTTATTATATTATTAAATTATAGACCAAACGAAGTTAAATCAGGAAAATTCCTCGACTCCTTTGCCTTTGGGGTTGCAAGCTCTGTGTAAAACCTCAACGGATCTGGGTCCTGTCCCGAGCGTGACCCATCTGATCGTTGATCTCAGGTATTCCGTTTACTGTGTTGGATTTTGTAGTAGAGCGTTGGTTTCAGTTAATTATTAAATTCAGTTTCGTTTCCTTTGTGTTTCTGTCAATATTTCTTGGTTCATTTTGTTGATTTATTTTAAGCTTTGAATTGTTGTAGCTGGTAAGAAGAAAAATGGGTTTGGTTAAGATTCCAGAAACTTGAACTGTTTGCTGCGATATTTGACTCGGGGATTTGCGTATATTGGAAATGCTGAAGTTTCTGTGATGGGTTATTTTTAGTGTAGTGTTTTGTAAAAGAATGCTTTTGAGTGGAAGTGATTGTTGTAGAAGCACCTGAAAAAATGCTTTCTAAATGTTTGCTATCTGTTTCAATTGAGCATTGCGATGCAGATACAAAAATATATTTGACTATCTGAAAACACTTTTTACAATGTTAACTCCCCAAGTGCACTGTTAGTTATTTATTTGTTTTTCCTTTTTGTTTTTAGATAATAACATACCGGGCTAGCAATATCGTTGCAAGTATCATTGCTAGTTTTTGAATAATTTCATGCTAATGCACAAGTCAATTAATGCTTGATTTAAAGTTTAAACATGAGAGCTACCCCAGGTCTGCAACTCAATCCACTGTGTTTTGTTTTTAAAGATGTATTCTTGTCTTTTGGGAAATCTGATTCTGATGAAGGTAATGTTTGGGATCGAGGGGCCTAAAAGGTGGTGAATACCAAATACTTTAATCATTGTGCTTTCAAAGTTAAGTAGAAGTAAAACAGTTACACACTCAAAATAGGGTTGGTGGTTGTACCTGAATCAACAAATTAGAAAAGTACAAAGAACTGTGAAGAGAAGTCATTTTCAGATTGTTAACATCACTTTTATCTTGCTTAATTTGTTTTAGGTTTTGAAGGCTCTCCATTGTTATATAGCCATGTCAAGAAGGCCAGTAAATCCTGCTCGACGCTTTGCTGACAGTGGAAGCATCCCTTTTGTAGGTTCAGCGCATTCCAAATCTCAGTCATCACCTTTGCTGTCTGTTTTGCTTTTGGTAGTGGTATGTTTCTTCCAAATGCTGTTCTTTGTACTTTTCTTGCTTTGCATTATTGTTTTCTAGTAATTATTACACCGCAACTGGTATTCCTTTGGTAAGGAAAGAAATATCAATTTTTTCATTAGTATCTTGCTAGCCTATGTCAAATGCCTGTTACTATTTGCTAACACCTAGTTTTTGAGCATAATTTCCAGAACTGTATTATTTTAAAATTGAATTTTTTTAATTATTATTATATTCTTGCAAAATTTTCAGGGTGCAGTACTTCTTATTGTCTATTTATACACTGGGACAGGTTTGTATTTCTCTGTTAGCTTTATTACTAGTGCTGACCAATAGTTCGTGATATTTTTTCTCGTCTCCTCTCAAGAACAAAGTATGAAAGGGTGTAGTTTGTTTGTGTCCAATCCCAAGCTTTTTTCCAAGCCTTTCCTGAAAAAAAAGAAAGATTTCAAAACTTTAATTCTGGTTAAATCTACCCATCATCTGCAAATGAGGTTAACAGTACTTGTCTAGTTTCAGATACCATCTATGAGATTTGCTCTGTGTTTACTTAGGTATTTTTCTGTTACAGGTAGAGTAACCAGTGAAAAAGAAGCATTAAGTAAGGTTGAAGGTAAATTGTTGTGTTTCTTTTTTATTTCTCACAACTAATCTAATAAAAAAGTTTGTTGTTGGATACTTTTGTCATGCATTTTTATGATAGCATACAGGACTAATTAACAAACCAAATTACCAAACATATTTCTATCACTTTCTGTTTTCCAAAAATGGAGAATGGTCTTTGAAAAATCAAATGAAACAATGTCTTAAATCAATGATATAGAAGTTCATTGACCTAAACATTTTTTAAAACCTTTTTAATGGTATAAATTGGGTTTTCCTAATATCCTGCCAAGAAAGTATTAGCCATGCTATCATTTTCCTCTGCTTTCAATTGTTGCATTGTACAGTGGGCATGCATAATTTGGTAGATAAGGCCGTTTCTTTAGTCTGAGGGTTCAATTGTGTACATTCAGGTGGCGTTTTGTGCACATTAGAAGTTCAGAG
The DNA here is from genome assembly GCA_019650275.1 of Xylocarpus granatum. Lineage (NCBI taxonomy): Eukaryota > Viridiplantae > Streptophyta > Magnoliopsida > Sapindales > Meliaceae > Xylocarpus > Xylocarpus granatum. The sequence continues at coordinate 12,897 of BNST01000985.1, forward strand.
AGCATTGCCTGTTCTTAAGAAGACATATGGGAACAGCATGCATAAACTATTACATGTAGGACCCAAAACTTGTGCAGTGGTATCTAAGTTGTTGAAAGAGGAGGATACTGAAGTGTGGGGTGTTGAACCTTATGACTTAGATGATGCTGATGCCAACTGCAGGAATCTCATGCGCAAAGGTGTTGTGCGCATGGCTGATATTAAGTTTCCTCTGCCATACCGGGCTAAGTCATTTTCCCTAGTCATAGTTTCAGATTCTGTGGATTACTTGTCTCCAAAGTATCTTAACAAAACTCTTCCAGAATTGGCAAGGGTATCTGCTGCCGGTGTAGTTATATTTGCTGGTAAATCTCTTATTTTAAAATATGTAAATATATGTATAAAATGATTGATATTGTCAAGTTTTTGTTGATATGTCACTATGTCTATAGGTTATCCGGGTCAGCATAGAGCAAAAGCTGCAGAACTATCCAAATTTGGTCGTCCTGTAAGTGATTACTCTTTTCAGGATTCAGTTTGTTGTCCTTGTAAAGTTTTTAATGTTTTATTTTCATAATATATGGTGTTGGATTTGAAAGAGAATATGTAATCTTACCATGTGAACTGAATGCTATTATTGATAGAGGGAAGTTGACATCATGAAATGTCTTTTCTGAATAGGCCAAATTGCGAAGTTCAACTTGGTGGATAAGATTTTTTCTTCAGAATAGCTTGGAAGAGAATGAAAATGCTGCAAAAAAGTTTGAACAGGCTTCCGTGAAGAGATCTTATAAGCCAGCTTGTCAAGTTTTCCACCTGAAATCATATCAGTGAGAATCTGAGCATCATATACTCGTCAAACTTGCAATTGAAGTCCCTGCGGCAAGCATCTTAAGCATCCGAAGGGTAAGATATGTTTTGTGGCAACTCCATTGCCTAAATTTCTGTACCAAGCTGAGGCAGTAGATCTTTTCTTTCAAATATTTGTCTATGGAAGTGGGTTTGCAGGAATTGACTTCTGCCTTAATGTATTCTTTAGTTTTTTGGCATTTGCTTCTAATCCTGCTGCTTCTTGTTGGTGTACACTAAGTTTGTTAGTATACCCAGACGACATTTTTGTTTCAACAATTATGAGAGACTAAACTAATTATTGTTTATTTCTTACTGTTAAAATTCATTGCCAAAAATGTGTTCATGTGATCAGTAATTCTAGAGTCTCATGTTATATATGATGCCCAGAGCCAGGTTGATGAAGCTGGATGCTGGATGCCTCCCTTTACAGAAGCTTTACCATTCTTAAGCTAATTTTTGGCTGCTATTATCCTCCTCTATAAATATTGATTAACTACATTTTACCTCTTCAAAATCAATGAGAAGAATCTGTAGATGCATTTATTCATTTGTCACTCGAATCCAGGAAACAACTTGGAATTTTGGTTAGGAGTTGCATAATTTCTCCTTGAATCGGGTTTATTTGTTGTGGGTTTGGAATTATTTTTCTGCATTTCTGTCACTTGATCCTTTAATCTTTAATCTGTTCTCAGAAACTGGAGATTCTCTGAATCCATAGACAAGCAGTTCCAGTGGATTCTGATAAACTTCAACCTGTCATGTTCTTCATTTTATTCATCTTCTTTCTTACATAACAAACAACTTATGTTTTCTCCATTATCAATGAAGTGGAACCTTTGCTGCCAAGATGTTGCATGATACAGAAAAATAAAAATTATATTAAAAATAATAATAATTGGAGAAAAATAAATTTAATTATTAAGATAATAAGACAAAACATATATAAGTGATTGTTTTTTTTTAAAAATTATAAAAATAATTTAATTTTTTTATAATTTAAGTAAATAGTATTTTATATTGAGGATTCATATTTTTTTATTAAAATTTTAAATATTTAATGAGATTTTAATAAATTTTATTGAGGTTATATATTTATTTTTTATAAAATTATTAATTTTTTTTTATAAAAAGGAATATAGAATAAAATAATTATTATAATAAAATTTTGATTTTAAATATAAATATTATTTAACTAGGGGTATAAATATAAAATAAGATAAAAAATTGGTCCATTTTTGTAAAAAGCCCAAAACGATCTGGCTCTGTTCAGTTAGTTCCGCACAGTTTCTTCTCCTCCATGGCCTCTAACGGCCACCACCAAAACCAGACGAAGAAATTCTCGCTCTTTCCGTTACTCTCTCTCCTCATTTTCGCTTCCATTTTTCTTGCGCTTTCTCTCTTTAACAAAGTCTCCATTTCGTCATCCTCTTCTTAATCTTACAATCGACTTCTTCAACCCAAAGAGAGATCTGACCCGACGGATTCCTCCCATCTCGGGACGTGTGACTACTCCGACAGCTGGATCTACGACCCGAATTCCAGATGCAATTCAAGGTACGATGGCTCCTGTGAGGAGATATTCAAAGGATGGAATTGCCTTCTCAATAAGAAATCTAACGCTGAAGAAATCGCGAAGCGGCGCTGGATCCGGTCGTGTTCAGTTCAAAGCTCGTTTAAATACTTTTGAGCATTTTTACTACAAGTTGTTTCCTGTAGAAGCACTCGAAAAAACACATTTTTCTCTAGTTGTAATTTGTGCGTTCTATCTAAAAGTTTATGTTTTTGTGAAATTTTCGTCATTCGAACAGGCTCTTGGTGATAATTAGTGATTATATGAAGTGGGTTTGGTTTTTATTTATGTTTGGGAATTTTTTGGGGCTTATGGATGTTCAATGGTGCAGGATTTGTTGGGGATTCCTTGAACGGGAATATGCTCGTCTCTCTTTTTTGCACTCTCAAAACGTGTGGCAAGCGAAGTGAAGAAGTGGCGTCCGGCTGGGGCTGACCGTGGCTTTACGTTTCTTCAGTATAACCTCACTATTGCTTATCATTTGAACGAATCTTTTGGCGCGTTATGGTAGGTAAGCCAGGTTTACAATGGTATCGTACTTATTACGTGATTTTTTGCAGCATCATTTTGTGCATACCCAGCATATATGTTTGCTATATGTTTTGGAACAATTACTTGTTCATTAACATTTTTGAAAATTTGAACTGCTATGTTTTGTGAGATTTCTGAGATTTGCATAACCTATGAATAATTCAATATGATGAATATATTTCGTGTTGATCTTGACTAGCAAGTGTTTGACTTGCAATTTGTTCCACAGTGCAAACAGTTTGTTTTTGTGTTGCATTTAATCAGGTTGATGCTCCTGTTTAATGCTGGTGGTCAGCCGATGTTAATGGTGGTAAGCTGGAAGCTCTTGGATACAAGGATGGTTATAGAGTTGATGTTGACGTACCGGAAGGAACATGGGCAAAGGCTCCAAGCTTCCATGATATTATAGTGTTCAACACAGGACAATGGTAATTTTATTCTTTCTGATGTAGCATAGATAGTTGCTTGCTCCCTGTGGATATTGGTATTGTGTTTTATGTTTTGTTGAATGATGGGAGAAAATGCATATATTTTGCTCATTGCTTGTTGTTTAATTAATGAAGCTTGTATATATTTATGATTGTAAACTCCGGTTCTATTGACATTGTGATGACTGAAGTTGATGGCCTCTGTACCTTCCATTTCTAGGCTATCATGATTGGCACTCTTTTTATGTGTCGATTTGGGAGCATGCGAGGGCTGATTGCCTGTATTTGTACTAAAGAAACAATCTTGGTTAATGTTGAAATGTGATCTTTACCAGATTCCTTTCCACATCAATGGGGTGTTTGTTCTGGTTTTTTTTTCGTGTCCTTTTTAAGAGAAATCTCTAATGGACCACATATTTTGCTGATCCATTAGCTGGAATTTTGGCTTTTCTTGTAGGTAGTGGGCTTCTTCAAAATTTGATCCTGTGAAGTCACCCATGCTTTTCTTTGAGAAGGACCGGCCTGTCATCCCTCCCCTACCCCTGATGTAGGTTTGGATATGTTTTGAAACACATGGTATGACGTTGAATTTTTTATTTTTTGCCTCACTAAGTTTTTCCATGTCAAATCTTGTGTACATGCTTTATGCTTTATTAGCACTCTAAAATTGTAATAACAACTTATGATGACTTAATGTGTGGGTATAGCCACTTTAATTGTGAAGTAAACTGTGTGCATATTTTCTCGTATGGTATTTGCGAGACATTTTGAAGGTGGTGAACAGAGATCAGGGAGGTTCTTGTCAATGTGTTCAGCCATTGTCGCAAGAGCAAGTGAGTCACATTTGAGGATTATCTGTTTGATTTTAATAATGTACTTGGTTAAGCGGTGTGTGACTTCCGTACTAAGATATGATGATTCACTATAGTAACCTATTTCAATATTCTTATGTTACACAGTGTGAAATAAGGTATAAAGGTTTTAATTCTTCGTTGTGTTTCTGGTTGAAGAACTTTTCTCGTTGAAAAATAATGGAACCAATGTAGAAACACGCATGGTAATTCAGCATCTGTCTGAGGCCCTTAAGGGCTCAGATTTCTGGATTTTGGACATAACCCACATGAGCGAGTTCAGAGCTGATGCTCATCCCTCCGCTGCCGGTGGAAAGAAGCATGACGACTGCATGCACTGGTGCTTACCAGGTATTACAGATACTTGGAATGATTAGCTTGTAACGCTTCTGAACGAAAAGTTCAGAACCTGACTGTTTTACATGCTAATTATGTTCCTTTTTGGTTATTTTGAAGTTCATATCGTAACTGATACTACATATGATCACCTAGTTCTGCTAAGTTTTTTATAGTAAACTTTGAGATGTCTAATATTAAAGAAAAACATGCAATTAGTTTGTATAAGAAGTATAATATGAGATATTGAACATATCAGCAATATGAAGCTCAATTGAGCTCGACAACCCATCCCATCTTGTCTTCAATATGACCAATCTGAATTCCCGTTAGCATTTCATACAGGTTTTGAGCCACAGTTCCCGTTCCTTTTTTGTACTTAATCCTGTATTCAGTCAATAAGAAAGTAAAAATTGCCGTAAATCTTAATTTAACCTGTAATCACATATGGAATCAACATGTAATAATGTCATAAACATACCTTTTACTCTGGTAGGTAATGCTATTGACAGCGTTGACAACAACTGCAGTTCCTGTACAGAAAACTTCTTCAGCATCAAATAATTCCTCCACCGGAATTGCCCGTTCTTCGACCTGATCAAAGTTCGCAGAACATGTTACCAAATTCTTGATTTTGTTCTAATCTAAGTGAAAACTTCTTTGAAATCGAGTCACGTTTATATCAGAATAATACCAGATAACCCAAGGCAGGCGCAAGTTGAATGATGCTTTTCCGAGTGATGCCGGGCAGAATAGTTCCATTTGTTGGTGGGGTTGAAATGACATTGTCCTTGGAACATAAACGTGAATTCATTCAGGTGACAATGCACAATTTGATGCTAAAACTAAAGGAAAATATATGCACTCACTGAAAGAGGTGGAGTACTTTTGTTTACCTTTACAACAAAGATATTGCTGGTAGAAACCTCCTCAATGTATCTTCCGGCGACGGCGTCGAGAAACAAGATATCGGTGAACCCTTTAGCCTTTGCTTCTGAAATTGCTTTGTAAATCTGACATGCATGCATGGAACAATTCGATATAATCAGTAAACTAAACTAGAGTACACTGAATATGTACAGAACTGTTGCAGCTTGGCTTTGCAGAAACAAAGTTTATTCTCACAGTTGCATAGTTTGTGATAGCTTTAACTCCTCCGGTTCCTCCAGGAGCAGCTCGACCAAATTTTTCTTCCACGATCAAATGAAGTTCACCCTATTGCATACATACATAAATCCATTTGAACAAGCTAGTGTGATATAATGGTGTGACACGTAGAGATGTCAAAAGGGTCCACCAGACCTGTAAGAACAAGGCTAACGCAATCGGATTCAATCCGTTAAAAAATAAGCGTGTGGCATGCTCAAATTTTAATGGATGTACCCGTGAACTTTGATTATTAATTTAAATATGAATATTAATAAGCGTCGACGGGCCTCGAATCTTTTAAATATAATTTGAGCCTGCAACAGGCCGAAATCAGGTCACCTCTTGACGATATATACCTGATGATAATTGCCAACGGGAGAGGCATAAGTTGTAAAAGTGTATTCGGGGGCAGGACGGACACCTAAACAGAGTCCAGTCCCCATAAGCAAAGGCCTAATATACATTGATCCTTTCCCAGGAGGAGGCACCTGTTCACAAATCCAAACACGAATTCGTTCAAATTTGGACACACAATATAATTGTTGGGATGTGAATGTTTCAAAGGAATAGGACTTTTGTGTATCTGAGGCAAACATGCGGGACTTTCATGAAATTTTCTCTTACCCAACGCTTGTTGGATTGCACGGTTTGCTTTACAGCATTGAGAAACTGGTCCATGGTTGGCGAAGGCATGCACAATCTTTCTGCACCCATTTTCATTCTCCGAGCGTTTTCTTCTGGCCGAAATAGAAGAATTCGTCGGTCCTCTGTCCTGAACGCCTTCAGACCTTCGAACACACCCTAAATATAACGCACCCAACGACTATCATATATATCTAAGAGAAAATCTTAAATAAGACATCCAGGAACAGAGCATTTCAAAAACTTCTCTAAAACTCCTAAAAATTTAGGAAAACTCGCGGCAGTCCCTGAATAAGATAGAAGTGTTGGATTATGCATACTTGTCCATAGTTTAAAATTCCAGCACAAGGGTTGATATCCATGGCTCCGAATCGAGTGAGAGTTTCATTTGAGAAGGTTGTTCCATCTTCACAAGAATTCATTACGTACATGTAATCGGTTGGAGTTAGCCCAAATCTGATTTCTTCCCACTTCACATTTGCATATTCTTCGTTGATATTGTGATTGCTGTCAACCCAAACATTAAAAATTCAGTCAAGATTAAGAGAAAATTTACGATAATTTTGAGCAACAAAATAGAAAGAAATTAAAGATAAGCTGCTAATAAATTTATTTGTATTAATGAATTACCTATCAATACTTGATTCATGAGCTTGCACAGCTTTTGCATAACTGGATTGATTCCTGAACTGCAACCGAGCAAAGGTAATACAATTGAAAACAAGAAAGAAGTCGACGGTGCATGTTGTTTGTATTAATTGCAGAGAGATCTCATTGAAGATTGAGAACAAACAAAAGAAATATACAGACAAAATTTCTATAATGATTCATTATGATTACTTGGATGGGCAGTTTTGGACCCATCATTGGGAAGAACAAAATTTAGAATTCGATTTAAAAATATGATTTTAAAGTAATTCCTTGGTTATTTCTATTTTTCTAAGAACCAAATGATAATCGGATGACGATCGAGTTGTATATAGAGAAGAGAAATAATCAAACAAGCAAACGGATACATGGGATAGAAAATCAACACACCTTGGACAAAACCGATGCTATTCTTGAAGGTTTGCTCAATTTTCCAGGAAAGTCTCTCGCTCTGAACATGGTGCGTTTGCTTCAACGAGAGAGGGAGAGAGAGAGAAAGAGTGGGCTGATTATAAATTTAGACCACAAAGGAGCTCCACCGTGTGTTGCATGCAAAGACTGCTAGCTTTTATAGGCGATTTGATGGCCTATACCATGTTAGTGGGATCCTGCATTTCAAATAATTCATCAACTAAACTACACTTACAATCTTCGTTGGTCAAATAACATGATCCCATGTTCATATCATGTCACATCTTTTCATCCCATTAATTTCATATCCATTCATACTAGGAAAATGATAAGACTAGGATTGATTCTCGACTTGTGACTGCGATTCCACGCAAACAATGGCATGAAGTCCACCCAATCAAGCCAAACCAAGCCATTTTATTTGCTAACGATGTGTGGAAATTATAGTTTACTTTGTTCCCATATGTGGAAACAGTTTGTGTGCTTATCAGTACATCCCATTCACTACATTTTTTCGTTAGGGTGTAACGTTATGTCCATTATAAAACTGGTTGTTCAAATTACATGAATTTCCTACTCATTTGTTACCTTCATTGACCCAAAATCAACAATAGATTTCAAATGAGGTGAGTCTACATTCATTGGCTATCTCAATATAAAACTTGAAAACACTGTTGTCTATTGCATACATATATTATGTAAAATTGGATCGTATCATCTCATTCATTTATACATTTAATATAACTTTCTTATAGAGTATCTTTCTTTTAACTACTTTGATTGTGTCTGATTTTATATAAAATTAATACATATCGTATCATTCATTTGTCTATTTAATATAATTTTATTATACAGATATCATTCTCTTAATTACTTTGATTACCGATAATTTTACCTAATATTAACACATATCATAACATTCATCTATCTATTTGATATAATTTTACTATACAAATATCTTTTTTTTTAAACTACTTTAATTATCGATGATCTTACGTAAAATTAACACATATTATATCATTCATTTACCCGTTTAATAAAATAAAATTTTGCTATAGGATATCCTTTTTCCAATTGCTTGAATGGATGGTTTGTTTTGCTAGAATGTACGTACATAGGATTGTGACCAAAATCCTCGCTACCAATCTTTTTTACTGTTGATCTTTAAACAAATTTTAACAGGTGATTGTCTTCTTCAAGATTGTAATTTTTGTTTGAGTGAATAAAGGCTTCTTGGTGTGCTTTGATTCTGCGAATATAGGCTTGTTAGCCGAACCACGTAAATTCTATTTGTTCATTGTTTGTTAATTCTTGTGAATTGATTTCATGGTGTATGATTCATATCGTTGCTTATCAACATTTACTTTTAAGTCAATGATATAAAATATCACAAGAGAGCATCTTAAAAAGAAAGGATGCTAATACTAGCTAGGATTACAGCCTACTACTAGTTTCGTGCATGCAAAGAAATCAAGCTTAATCGAGGGGAGGACTTGGGAAACCTTACCCATGTTATATTTCATCCATTAACCTATTATCACTAACCAAGTTGTTTGTTTAAATGAAACATCGATCCTCTCCCTTGAATGTATGTTCTTATTCTTGAATTATGGGCTTATAATGAACTGAATTTGTGCAGACGAGGAGGGAATCAATAGCTTATTATGCATAATATGTTCCTTTTAATTCTCATATTTCATCAGTCAATGGCGATCCAAGCTTACCAAATAAAAAGATAGTCAGGTTAGGAGAGTCAATGCATCGGTTAAGAAATGAAATTATGTACTACGATTTGTATTTGTAATCCCATGTATGATTCACAGACAACTACTTGGGAATTTGTATAATCCATGTACCCACGAAATTAACTGACATTGGAACAAACTAATCATGGCTGTTGAACTTACTTTTTATAATTGGAATGATGAAGAACATGTTCCTTCTGCAACTGAAGGGTTGTTGTAAAACCACAAACTTTTTATGAGCTTATGATCTGGTAGATTACTGCTAGACCTAAAAGCTTAGGTAAGAGTTTAATAATAGTATTTGAAGATAAATTTTAACAGTCTCTCTTACAAGAAGTGTGGTTCAGTTCTAATGGATTCTTACAGAAAGTGTGATCCGATTTTAAAGTCTAAGTTAATGGTCCTATAATCCGAGTTTAGGGGCAATAGAAAGCATAAACTAAGTCCAATAATGGTATAATAATTAGAATACAATGGTTAACAGAAAAAATTAGAATTTTTTGGTAGGTTATGCTGGTAACAGGATTCACAGCCATTCCAGTTCCTGTGCAAAATACTTCATCAGCATTCATTAAAATCTTCCAGGGGAATATTGCACAACACGTTGGGGGACCCGAACACGAGATCACTTAAATCCGCCTGTAAGCTTTTAATCCTTGGAACAATCCCTAAGGACATTAAAGGGAAAGATCAACAATTCCAGCACGAAATCCATATATCAATTTGGCCATTGTTGTTTAATTAATCACGTACGTACCTCTCCATAGCTTAAAACTCCAGTTCTTCCATCTGGAAAGTTGTTCTCTTTGCTTGAGCATTGCCTTATTATATACATGTAATCTGTTTCAGTAAAACCAAATCCAAGTTCATCCCATTTGATCTAACTGCCCCCAAACTACAATACATTATCAAACGTTATAAAATCTTGAAATAATAATAAACACGTACGTACAGACAGTACGTTATTAAAATTTTTGAGTTCAAATTCATTCTATAACTATTCAAAATAAATTTTATTTTTAAAAATATTAAATTTCGTGTTTAAGCATTATTCCATCCGGACATTTTGATTCTCAACAGCTCAATGTTTCTCTCTTTAGCTGCTCTCAGCTAGTACTCATTTTAAGGATTATCTCGTAATATTTTTTATTCTTAACTTTTAAAAATCTAATAATATATAAACATAACATAATAAATAGTTCAGAATTTATTTTAATTTTTTTAATCCTAAAGAGAGAAAAATTTAGGGGAAAATCTCAGTTAGTCTCTGTTAATGTGATTAACAATGCAATTCCTGTTGGACAGATTTGTTATCTAATAAATTTCTTCTCAATCTGTCAAGGTTCACAGAGGAAATATCATTAAGCTGACAAGATAACATGGAGCTTGTAGAATAACAAACCATACTCTATTTGATTTGAGCAAGATATGGATAGTTGGATAGTTCAAGTTCATGAATGAATCATATATAAGATCAAATTCCATTGAAATCTATTGATACAATTGGCATACAACTGATTTGTTTTGCACTGTGGCAAAAATCTCTGCCTCAAATTTTGGCCAGGGAGGAATTCCACTGATAAAAACTTGCAAAAAAATTTTAAAAAAAAGAAGGAATAATTACTATATGTTGCTAACATTTCCCAATATTTTCTTGCTCTTCTTGTTTTCACATTCTCAGTTAACAGGAGTAGTTCTGTAATATGTCGGCACAGCTACAGGGAAGAACATCTGTCTAACTCCTTCAGCTTTAATTGTTGGGAAAATAATACCAGATGCGCCCTGTAAGTTTAAGAAATCGTGACCCCGTTTATTCAATTATCTGGCAGAAATTGATAGACAAATTCAATCAGAATTGCACAATACTCACAGAAATCAATCTAGCCCCTGTCCATAAACGTTTGGGAGATGGAAATGGAATCAATACTCGCCCAACTCCATAGATAGCTACGGCAAAGAAATGCAGAACCAAGCTCAATGGCCGGGGGTCTAGGCCTGAGAGTATAGCTATTGGTCCACTTGAAAAAACGCCTCCCAGGCTCAAATAATCGAAGCAGGCTTGCTGCATTGCCTTCCTTGCAGGATCAGGAGAAGCAGAAAAAACTTTGTATAATGCTCCTGCCAATGTGTTTATGGTAGATGCCACTGGCTGCGAACAAGAATCCGAAAACTTGTAATCACGAGCTGATTGAGTGTGTTGCAAGTAAAGAGCAAATGAGAGTAGTAGTTACCTTGCGGAGAGTGTAAAAGGATTCGAGATATTTGCAGAGGGAAGATGCGTCGTGAAAAGAATGCAGGGGTCTGAGAAGATTTCTTAGTACAATGACATCGGATAAGGCTACCGTCATTCCTCCACCTGTTAAAGGATGCCTCATATTGAATGCATCCCCCATTAAAAGCGCACCTGGAGTTGGATGTGGAGCGGCAGGCATGCTTCTATTTGGCATTGTTCTTATGCTTCCTTTATCAATTGCTGATATAAAAGCAGTCTGCAGCTCTTGGGGAATCTGAAATGGAGTAGTATATTAAAGAATACTGAAGAATTTTTCCATTGCGGACAAACTTATACAAATTACTTGCATAAAATGAATATATGAACATGTCCGTAATATAAGATACCTGGGGTGCAATCACAGTTTTCAAATAGTGAGCCATTTCACCGTTGGAAATGGAAGGAACTTTTTGGCCAGGTATGTCAACCAAACAGCGAATTTCGGAGCCACTTATAGGGTAAAACAAGATGGGTGAAGGATCTGCTAGAACAACATGTCCATGATTTGCATATGGAAGTTGGCAGTTTTCCAAGGCCAAGCCAACAAAACAAGAGGGAATGTCAACCTGAAGAAATGATAATGTGAATTAGAAACAATTCCTGTAAGAAAACGGCAACATATGTGATTTTGTATGTTATTCAGAAGACAGGATGTCTGTTCATTTGCCTAGAGTATCATCACCTTAGGATTGCAGAGATTGCGCCGCAAATTTGAGCAACAACCATCACATACCACGGTAAGGGGAGCAAAAGCCGTAACCTTTTGACCAGTCTTGGTTTTGTATTCAACCCCTTTGATAGTTCCATTTTCTTCAAGTAGCGATGTTACTGTTCCTTGTTCCATTCTTACACTGAACAGGAGGAGATTATGACAGAAAAGTGTAAAAGAAGATTATCAAAATAATATGAAAATATGAAAAATCCATGTAGGTAAAGAGAGTACTTGGGAAGAGCAGCAGTTTTTTCTCTCATTCTCTGTACAAAACGCCCATGGTGAAAGCTTCTTCCTGCCACATTTGATTCAAAACTTCCCAGTGGATACGACAGTTTAGTGCTTTTCCCATCCTTGTAAATAGCATATCCGTACACTCTCTGAGCATCAATATCACTAACACAATCTGCAGCTCCATGTTTATAATTTACGGATCAAAACCAATATTTTTAAGTAGAAGAAGGACATTTCAAGACTCTATTCAACATCTTTGCTCAACGCTTACCTTCTAGACCCAATTCTGCGAGCTTTAAATACCCCCCTGGTTGTAGCAGTTCACCAACAATTCTGTCCGGCTGGTTCAAGTCTCTTTCAATCACATGAACTCTGCGTCCATCCTGCAAAATTCCCAGAAAACAAGTTTACAGATAAACTCAAACCAGCAATGCAAAAGGGTAAATCTAGATCAGATGTTTCAATGAGAACGGACCTTGCCAAGAGCATAAGCAAGAGCTGAACCGGCAACACCAGAACCAACAATTATTGTATCTGTGTTTTTGTCGAAATATGATTGGCATGCTCTGTTCTCTGAGCTCTTGAAACACTCATTTCTTTGAATCTTCATTGAATGATCTATACTCTTCTTCTTTCCACTTGAACTGTAGATAAACAAGGCAAATCCCAACAGAGAAGCTATGACTCCTCCCATTACAAACTGCTCATAAACCATGTTAACAATAGGATGAACTATGGAATTTAGCAAAAGAAAATTATATGAACTCTAAAGATTTGTTGTTTGTATGTTTGATTTGATTTTTCAATTGAACTTAAGCTCCTTTTATAGGCTTATTACAACAATAAGCCGCTGAAAACATCTTAATATTATTATTATTCTGGCATTTGACCACTAAGCATGTAAGAGCTATTAATATTATTTTAACTTTTTGAAGGGAAGTGATAGGGGATGCATGAGATTCACTGAAAATTGTATTCATAGTTTGACCAAGACACTAGGATTGAAGATCAATCATGATCTTTGCTGAATCATGGAAGTGGGAAAAGATACAAGACAGTTTGTGCAACATATTTTATTGAAAGAATTGCAGCAGATTGTTGAATTTCCAAGTGAGACGGCATTTTTTCAAAGAAATGTTTGGTGAAATGTGGAGTTTGGATCAGGAGTCCAGTCTTGGAAGGTTTTCAAAACCATGGGAGCCAAACTAGGGGTGATTAAGGTTTACAGTTAAATGAAATATTATTATTATATCAGGAAAGAACACAAAAGAATTCTCCATAACTGTCCAAGTAGTGCTTACCAAACCGAAGAATAATTTTAACTGTGCGGTAATAATATCTTGATCCCTGATGCTTTACATCTTCGTGAATAAGGACATAGCTTGTCCAGTTGTAACAAATAGGTCCCCAATTTATATTGAAATGACTAAAACACCCTTTAGAGTTTAAGTTACAAGTTTGTCAAACTTCAATATTGTAAAGGTAATTTCGTTATTTCACTGGGATCGAGGACCTATTTGTCAAACTTAATGTTGGAAAATGCAAAAATCCAGGGACCAAAATGTTATAACACCACTTTCATTATTAATTAGTTTGGTATCAAACTTCAGGGAAAAGAGGAGGTTGGTCAAGTCAGCAGTCTTGATTGTTAGTTTGTTAAATACCCATTTGTTAATATTTGATTGTGGAACTAATTACTTGATCCCAAAATTATTGTTATCATTATACAGACCCTAATCTAGCAGTGCTTATGGTACATGTCAAAACATTCAATTGCAGTGGTCTATGTAATTCGCTAGGTCAGTCTGCCTGCTCTGTATTCAAGGAACAAATTTGGAGGCCAAAATTTTTTAACTCAGTTTCAGACTTTCAGTTTGCAAAAACCTATTTTTTTGGTCATGAGAAAATCCTGGAGCCAGTCATATATGCGTCCAGCTTGATGCAGGCCAAGGAAGATATACTTATTGCTGAGTCTCTTGTCTGTAATTGCTCCCTGCACGTTAACATCCTTGTACGTTTTTGAAAATGTGCATAGAGCGTTCAGATTCAGAAAGCTAATAGGAGAAAACCCCATAACTTGATAAAAAAAAATAGCGAAATGAGGATTTGGTCTTGATATAAGGAATTGAAATGGCAACAACATGCAAAACAATAGTGCACAACAAAGCTACCACACTGGCTGGCTTTAACAAGGTTTAACCAACTTCTTTCAGATGAAGGATGGAACTCGTGAGAGCTCAACAATCTTTCTCCGCTTTTTGTATTGCTTTTTCTGTGCATAATCACTAAAGGAATCATCTTTTCTTGTCTTGGATCTTTTGAGGTTCATGGGAAACATTCTTTTATCATCTTCATCGTCATCATCAGTGTCACTGTCCTCGACCTCATTGTCGTCATCACTATCATCACTACTGTCTTCAGTTTCTGTTTCACTACTGCTGCCGGGAAAAGTAATATCTGGCTGATGACGGACCGGCTATTGCAGATTCGGCAGCACTGATAGCCTCAGGAGCATTGAGATCAGCTATACCCAGCATTAAATCCTGTCATTAAGATGCACCTTTATTTGGTTAAGAACCACGTGCTATAATGGTCATAAGTATGAAGACAAAGAGAGACCTCAATTACCATTTCCATAACTTACAGATACGTTTCCATTAAGCACTTCAGTATCATAGTCTTCAGCATTATCCTACATTTGGTAAATAGAGTCACAAGTTAGTGGTTATGACTGAATCTGGATAAATGATTTGGATTTGGTAATAAGATGAATACATAAACCTTTGCATCAACCTGAAGCCTTTTATTGGCTTCGCCTAAAACTGAAAAACAATAAGAAAGTTTCTTTGACATCACTTGATATCTACAATAATGCATGTGACTCGAAGTACCATGTAACATATTCTCAAAACCAGATTAATATGTTTTAAGTTCCAGAAACAAGTTCAACAATTTGGAATTGAAGAGTTCCGTGAAGGGATTTTCAAGTTCTTAAATCCATCGATTTACATTATTTTTTGTTTATACACTGAAAATTTCGTATTTCATACCTCAAACAAGGTCTCTGCAACAAAATAATAAAGATGACAGACTGCAGATAGACCAATTCCACAGAGAAGCAACTAGAATGAAAAAATTTCATCAGGAATCCTAGTTTTAAAGGAGAGAAGTTATTAACATCAAGAATTTCTTTCTCAACAAAACAACTCATTCACAGGACTACAGGTTTTTTTTTATTTTTGATTTTTCGTACATGCAGATTCTTCTTCTCTCTCTTTCTACCGTCCTATACCTGGGACAACGAATTCCCACTAAAACAGAGTTTATCGCCCATCAAAAACCCTAGAGTATATTTCTAATAAAACCAAAATCAACGAATCCCCATAGATAAGGTTTACGATTTTAAAGACGAGAAATAAATAAAATCCTGAAAACTGACACATTTTAACCATGCTATAGACATGCCCACCAAAAGCTAACATTTTGAAACTAACCCAAATTAGAAGTGCAAAAACTATGACAAACCCATGTTTTAAAACTGAGCAGTTTCATCCTCATCAATCATTCTATCTCTGAATGTCATCGTCTAGGGCATGTCTCGTCAAAAAAATAATATTTTCTTCTTCTAAATATCTATAAACCGATACTAACGCACAAAGAAGCAGTTCAATATCGTCAAACACGGTCAGACCTAACTCTTTAAAACCTCTCAATCATTTCATCACACAACTGGAATGCAAAATACTGCTGCACAGTTCCGCAATACAGAATAACATTTAGCCAAGTTCACATTCGTAACAGCAGACGGACATTCTCATGAAATTGCACCCTAAACCAGTTTAATTTGCAGGGAATATATATATATGCTGTGGAATTTGCTTCGAAGAGTAAGGCGGGGAAGAAGGAAGCGGCAGGCGAAAACGCAGGAAAACCCAATGTCTCTGGCTCAGGAATAACTCTGGGTTCAGTTAATGGGCCGTAGATCGAGGTGGCCGATTGTTGGGTTACGTTCTAGCCCAATTCCATTTTAAAGGAAAGTATTAATTCCGCCCTCCTTCCACCCCATGGGTCTGTCGTTGGACTGGCTCCTTTTTTTTTATTATTATTATTTTTTAATTTAAAATAATAATATATATTTTTAGTTGGGGGAAGAATGCCTATGGAAGGAAGCAATGGAATATCATGTTGTATGAGAACATAATATTACCATTAGGCCTTTCCTGCAAGACCCTTTTGCTCTGTGAGTCAGGTTAAGCAGAAACTGAACCGATCATAATAGCTTTCATTTTCTCTTTTCTCTTCCACTTGTGCTTTACTTTTTAAGATATCACTCAAGTCTTTCAAGCTACCCTTGTGCAATCTTAAGAGGAATATTTAATCAATGAGTTCATTATTTGCCTCTTTTTCTACCTATAATTGTCACTCTCTTAGTTTGATTAAGGTAGATTATTGTCACGCTACCAATACTATACTTGTTTATACTCGCTATATTTTAATTTAATTTTATCAAATACTTTTAAATAATTCAAACTTAACCGAACCCATAAATAATAAATCTCTAGTTTGACTCGAGTGCGTTAAAACTAAGTTGGAAAAACAAAGACCCGCGATAGTTTCGATCCACCAACTTATTTATTATCTTTTAATATATATATATATATTAAAGTTTTATATATTTTTAACTTATTTTAATATATATATATTAAAATTTTATATAATATTAATTAAATTATTTTTTAAAAAGAATAATTTAAGCTTATAATATAATTGGATTTTGTGGGTAATTGGAGTTGGGATCTTGTGATTTATCAAAGGGGTTATTAAATTCTAAGATTGCTTAATGAATATGCATTGTTTGATGTTGTGTGAAGTAAAAGATAAAGTTCACAGTGGCTTTAGTCCAACTTCCTAATCATTACCAAAAAGGTCCAACACTCACAACTTGTTAATTTACAAGTGAAAGCTTTAGACATCAATTGGACTTGATTAAAATGCATTTTGTATTTTTTATATTTTTAATAAAAAATTTAAAATATTTCATGTTTAATGAAAATTAATATTACTATATATATCTTAATTTTGTAAATATGAAAAAATAGGGGACTCATTTGTTATTGACCCAGAATAAACCCTGAAGTAGAATATAGGAGGCGAGTAGGTGGAGTGTCTTGCTCGAGTTTCCGTACAAGCTATTGTAGTTAGTCCACGCGAATCTTGGGCGGCTAGTGCTAGAAGAGCTGAAAAGAAAATTTCCCACTTTCTTCCTCGAACGGAACCTATTTGACACTTCAACTACTGTTGTTTCTCTTGTCTTCAGGTACTGTACTTTAACTACCTTTACTTTGTTCCTATGTTTATTTTTTCCAACCAAATGGGTCGTGATTCAGTTCTTGCTTTCCTTATTTTGTCTTGACTAATTTGTGCGAACTTAGTTGCTGACAGCAGTTCGTGCTGAGTCTGCAACATGGATTTATTTGTGGCTCTGTGTTTGTGTTTAGTCACTTTGGTTTTTTAAAAAGCTTGTTCGGAAAATGGGATTTTGTTTGGATTTTTGGATTTGATGTTGGGGTGTGTTCTTACTGTTCTAGGGTTAGTATATGGCCTTACTTTGTTTCCATTGGGATTTTCGTCGGTTTCATTTTGCGTTTTGGGATGTTTTACTTGATTGGTTTCCATTGGTTTTACTGAAACTAACTAATTAATGCACATTTAATGCTAATGGCTAGAGTCAAGAGGAAAATGGACAATTTTGGATCGCTTGAATAGGCTAATAGTGATATTAAACATTCATAATTCCTAGCCAATCCAGGGATTAGACCGTTGCTTGATTGCTATGAAAGCTCAGAAAAACAATAGAATGTGAACTTGTACTGAGAAAGTTCTTTATTCAACTACAAATTTTGGTGGCGGCGTTTTTGGGCACTGCTGCTAGGTGTTACCAGGGTGTGCTTTTAGAAAGTTCCATAAAAAAGTAGTTTTATCTTTTTTTCACAGATCTAGAATGGTTTAGTGACTAAATCAACCTCAAAGCCAGACGTAAGGTTTTTTTTTCCCCTTTTTCTTCTTGTGAAAGGATGACTGCATGTCTCAATTTATTCTGTTGCCTTGTTTTGCCTTTTCTTACTAAAGTGCTGATTTTAACAAGTCTCATATATTATGTGTTGTTGAGGCTGTTGCTTCACTTAACCAGTAATTTTCTTGGTCTTTTATTAGCTGTTCATAACTTCCAAGTAGAGCATAGGAGTAGTTTGATTTCATCTGGAATTATTATTATAGGACTTGTGGGTTGGGTTCTTCTGAGATTCCATGTAACACATGGCACCATTTAGTTACAAGATTGGGTGAATGAATATTCAAACTAATGTATATTTCACTGCTTGGCTGAATGAATGGATAAGCAAGCAGCTATGAGCTGCGTGAATCACCCATTCTTGTAATTAAATAGTGCCATGTATTACATTCCAAGTTATTCAATATTTGTTTCTATGTTATGAAGTAAAGAGTTGGGAGAAATTGCAACCAAGCCTGAAGTATGTCGGAAGTATTTGAAATTGATCAATTTATAGTTCAGTTCATGTTTAGGAACTAGAACCTGGAATTTAACTTGTCAGAGTTCATGAAAGCTACTCTTGAACTTATTTTCTATTTCTATTTTTGAGATTTATCGCTGAATAGTGTGAATCGTGACTATTGGGATTTAGTCATTTACCGTTCTTTCAATTCAGATAGCAGTGTCTATATACACAGAGAAAGTACATCATGATCAAGCGTGCACCGGGTAGAGCCCAAAGAACCAAAGGCATCAAGGTAAAACATGTTCTGCAAATTTGTCTGTTGCTTGGTGTTTGCTTCTGGTTAATCTACCAAGTCAAGCATTCCCATGATAAGAAGAAGGAATTTGATGATAAAGATGCAAAAGTCTCAGTCAAAGCACATAGTGATAGTGATATTTTGAAATTAGGGCGGAAAGATCTTCCTCAGGTGCAGGAAGTGGCTAAGAATCAGAAGCATGAGGAAGAAGAGGAAGATCCAGTAGAGGAGGAAGAAAATAAACCTGAAGAAGAAGAAGAAAAAGAAGTAAGAAAGCCTGAAGAAGAGGACCAAGAAGAAGCAAACAAGCGTGGAGATGAGGAGCAAGAAGAGGCGGGAAGCAAGCATGAAGAAGAGGAACAAGAAGAAGAAGCTAAGAATGAAGAGACAGAAGAGGAGAGAAGAGGAAGTGGTGATGAGAAGATGGATGAACAAGATCCAGAAAAAACAGAAGGTGAAGCTGATCATGACAATGAATTTATAGATGAAGAGAAAGAGAGGGAAGGAGGAGATGATGATAGAGACAATGAAGTGAATGAGGGTGAAGAAAAAGATAGTCAAGTCAAAAATGGGAATTTACTGGATGATAATGATCATGATGTAGGTGATGGGAATACTCATGTAGCTCGAGAAGAACACTATAAGGCAGATGATGCTTCCAGTGCAGTGTCCCACGATAACCAAATTATAATCTCTGAGACTGAGAAAGCAAGTTCTGAAAACTCAAATGAGAACTCTAAAAGTAATATTTTGGAAGATGAAAATAATACAAATAGCAGAGAGGATATCAATGGAAATCAAGAGAATGCAGGAGTAAAAATGGGAGAAGCTGAAATGGTTGAAACTGGTGGTGTGTTGAATGTAACAACCACTGAAGAAAAGGATCGTGGGACTAAATCATATAATTCTGATGATAGCTCGCCTTTAATTGCTACAAGGATCTCAACTAAAGCAGTTACAGAAATCAGGAACAAGTCAACTGGATTGAGTACCAAAATTAATGTTTATTCTCTGCAGAATGGAAATGAGACTAAGTTGGATTCAAATCCAGCTCAAAATCCTACAGTGGTTGGTGCAACTAACCTAGAAGTCACCAACCTGCAAACAGAATTGGAATGGGCCAGTAACACTACCACAATTTCTTATAGCAACCAATCTGATCCTAATTCCACTATTTCTACTAAAACTGTCAATGCAGATGCAGCCACAGGAGATTCCTTCAATAATTCAGAGTCTGTATCAGAAAAGACCATAAGGTTGAACGCAACCGCAGATGGAGAGGTCAGTTCTGGGTCTTCAACAAATGAGACTGCCTATGCAACTCAGAATGGAACGTTCAATAGCAACCGTGAATCAGGCGAAACAAAGGAAAGCTCAGACTCTTCCTCTAATGAAGGGATTATGAATGGGAATGGTGACAACGAATCAGGTGCAAAGAGTGAAAGCTTGGATTTATCCTCTATGAATGAGATTGTGGATGCAGCCAAAGAAGACCTCATTGATTCTTCTGATTCCACTATTGTGCAAGATGACAAAGAGTCCCAGATAGATCTGGAAACATTGCCTGACATTAGAAATTCTGTGGATTACAGCGAAGATGCTGCAGCAGAAAAGAAATTCAAATGAAATGTTTCTTGGGTTTTTCTTGGAGCTGCAACGTTTTAATTACAATTTTCTCACATGGTTTTGATACAGAAACAGGCAACTCTTTGAGAGTGCTTATGATCAACTGAACTGAACCATGTTTAGAAAATATGATTCCAACAATGCAGGCAAATTTTAGGCAGGTTATATTATGATCAGTTTAAATTTGTATGATTTATGTCAACTTTCTATGATACCTGTGTATAGTTTTTGATTCCGCTGTCTATTTAAATTTTGTCCCTTGATTATATTTTGCTATTGATGGTGACTAAAACATGTTCAGGGATCTAGGGTGCAGTTTCAGTCTGCATTTTGCATCTTTGTCCAACAAGGAAAACATAACCTGAAACACATACATCGTGTTTGAAAGAAATGAATTTTGCAGAGCTTAGCTGTTTCAATTTGATGGTATGTTGTTGTTAACTTAGTGCATAATTTATGTACATATGTTAGACATATTGCAACCCGGCTATGAAATATTGCGTTGAATATAAAACTGCACACGATCTTGCCCACAGATTTGACAGTATTACAAGCCAACAGTATGGCAAATCACCCCTAGAGAAACATGCATGGTCTAGCTGGCCCAGAAGTTTCTAGTATAATTTCTTATAAATGATCTAGAAGACTACAGCAGTCCAGAGTCTAGAGGAATTACACATCCTTGTCAATCGTAACCATTAAATTAAGCTGGATAAGCTTATGTTTTCATCAGCACTTGAACAACAGCAGGTTTTTCCGAATTAAAATCATGAGAGACTATGTCACAGTAATATAGCATAACAACATTCCAACTAACCCGAAAACGAAGAAATTTCTGGACATAGAAGCCAAATTGTAGATGCATGATCTGCAGAGAGGAAGCAAGAGAAAAAAAAACTGATGCACATTTTTGTTAAGGAAGCGTTCGTAACTAGAGCTACATCACGGTGCCATTGATTTAAGAATTTATTAACGTTAGGATTAAGAGCGAAGACGAATGACAGGATGGTAACCATTAAGATTGGTTTGTTTTCAAACTTTTAACACACAAAAAATGCAGGATGTGCCAGAGATAACACCCCAGGTAATAAGATGCCTTCCATTAAAGTAACTACAGAACAAGAAAGCATGCAATAATTTACTCTGTACAGATTTGTAAGCAGGCATTGGGACGGAATAAACCACCCAAGAGTAACCACCATGATTCTTTATATTCTGAATCTGATTGATTGTTTGTCAAAAGATCAGAAACTATAGACATTTTCAAGGTAAACGAACAACATTTTAGTTGTTTTTAGACGACTCTGGAAAGAAGTCCGCCATTGTTGCTTGGGTTTAATGCCATCGCATAGTTGTCCAAGCCCAAGTTCACATGTATGCAAACATGTCCACCCTGTTTATAAGAATGTAACACGTTCACCATCATAGGATACTCAGAACCCCATTAAAGTACAAACCCTAAAAAGGACAATAAAAATAAAATAAAATAAATAAATAATAAACAATTTTAAGAAAAAAAATGTCTGCTTTATCAATTCTAACTGTACAAAATAATCAGTCTGGTAACATATTCAGCTCAAAAACTGCTGTCAGTTATCCGCCAAAAGAATAATCCAACTCATCAAAACTAAAAAAACAAACCCAGAACGACAAACACTTCTACATCAAACGACAGACTACTGACTCTGCTGTCTCAACTCTTTCCTTAGCTTCTGAGAAAACAACCTGCAAGCATCCATGCTCAGATCCATTGCTGCCGCCAGTGCCACGAAAACAGCAGCATCCTCCGTGCATGTCACGTGCTGCACCCCGATTTCCACCTCAGGCTTGCTGCACTTCCCCTCGCCTTCCACCGTCGCCGACATTACAAAACCTCTGTGCATAAATTGCGGCCATGTGCAGAAAGAGAAGTCGGACCCGGACCCGGATCCGGGTCTAGAACCGGATCCGGACCAATACCCGGAACCGAAATCGCAGCTGCTGTGCGGACTGTTTGCTGGGGTTGGAAGCAGTGTGGTTGTTGTATCGATGGTGAATTTCCCTCCTTTTGCGCTGCTGAGAGTTGAATTAGCGACGGTGGTATTTGGCGAATTTGAGCCGATAGTGTCGTGTAAGAGATCGAAGCGATAGCCGAGTAAATCAGAATTGCCCGGTTCACGCCAGACCTCGAGGCGGCCCCAGGGATTCCAGGTGCAGTTTCCAGGACGGAGAATGAGCCATGCGCCGGGGTTGGACCGGCTGACACGGTCTGATCCGGAAGACGGGACGAATGGAGTCACCATTGAAGCCATTGCAACTGGGAAGCCTGAGAGATCGTGTATTGTAATTGACCATCCTTTTCTTTCCTTGGACGCTTGGTCTTTTTCGGCCCCGAAATTCGACAGCCAACTTCTTGGCGTGTTTGTTTCCGCCAGTGAAGGTCTGTAATAACACATCAAAGCAACGTTAGAAACATATAATTATTAAGAACTTTTTCCATTTAATGAAGTAGTAGATTGGTATAAACACTGACCTGGATACCAGACTTCGATCATTCGAGTTTCTGAATCCAAACTTGCAAGTAAAAACAGCTTGCTTAACACTTCCCTGAGCCTGAAAAACCTGAGGACTGCATTCAGGCTCTCCATCGAACTGAAACACAAATCTGGGATCAGGCTCAGCTTTAACAGTCAAATACAACTGCGCCTGCCGACCCTTCTTGTTTTCTCCGATTGCCACCCACCCGTTGTGAATCACAGACACTTTACTTTCCACTCCAAGCAGATCCAACGGCACAGACAATCTACCCACCAATTTATCAGTCGTCACACACGACATCCCGTTACTTCCCGTATAAACATCAATCCTCAAAGAAACGTTATTTCTCGAAGTTTTATTCTTTTTCAAGATTTTCTCGATCTGGGTTTTGTCGAGATTGAAGCAAGCCGCGAGGGAGTGAGAGAGATTACCGTTATTGGCATCTTGCCCACTGCTTTGAACTGGGATTGTCGCTATCTGATCAGGGAAGTTCTTGAGCTTGATCTTGCAATAACACGGCGACGAAGATGGATGAATCTTCGATAACAAAAAAGGTTTTAGCGCCAAGTTTCCGATGAGAATGCGCACAAATGGGCACGGATCCATTGCAGAGAAGAAGAAGAAAAGGAGTGACTTGTTGATGAGATTGAGGGGAAGAGCGAAGACCAAATAAAGGGTTTGGTATTAACCGACTTAATTATAAACTTCAAACAAGAAAGAGAGCAGCGAATGGAAAGTGGGACATGGAATACGAAGAAGAAACAGCCTGTCAAATAGCTGGTTTTTTTCCTTTAATTAAAAGTTATGTTCCGATGTGCTCAATCTCATTGCATTTCTGTGAGATTGAGTTAAATTTTTTTTATAAATCTCAATAAGATGTTGTGCCAAAACAAGAGCATAAAATTTTGAATATATATGCGATGCATCAATGCATCATAGACGGAAAGATTATCATCATAGGATCGAGAAATTGAGTTGTATTTTGCGAACTGTAGGAACGGTTACAGGCAGTTTCTACTCCGATGAAGATTAATGCATGAGCTGGCACACATTGCGCACGTACACAAGATGCCAGCCTGGAGCCATCAGTTTCAAAAAAATATTCCAACTCTTTGTCCTTTTCTTCACCTTTAGTATTTTAAATAATAACATCTAGGTCCATACGCTTTATTATTTTCACATAAATGACATAGATTCTCCATTTGTGCGAAATAGGTCCAAAACTCCAGTTGAAATGACTGAACCATTCTTAAAATCAAAGTGGTCAAAATTCAAAATTGTAAGGTTAATATTGTCATTTCGATATAGTAATGGACTTACATGAGAAAGATAGACAAACTATGTCCTTATTTGTGCAAACATAAACTCACTGTCGTTTTCTGGGCATTCGATTGTGCTTTGATTAATGGTGGGATCGACCGGAGGCTGTGGAAGAACTCCACCAACAACTGGCGCACGGCTGTCGCCACCAAGACCCTGGTTGGATTCTTCATTGACCCGGAATGTGGTGGGTCCCAATATCAGTTTACCACTCGAATTAACCAATCACGTTTTAGAATCTTAGGCTGAGACAACTCAAAAAGATCTTTCTTTCTTTCTGGATCTTTCTTTCTTTCTTTCTAGATCTTGTCATTGCTCCTGCTTTGAAATTGTGGGCGGCAGTTGAAAAGGACAGGACAGGAAAGGAAAGAAATCCGACTTACACAGTGTAATGAAAGTGAACATTTACAGTGACGGGACAAGTTTTTTTTTGACAAATTTACCCCTGACTTTGGATGATTTTAACATCAATTATAATTCTAGGGTTATATCAATTATTAAAAGAAAAGAAAGATTTAAATAAAATAATTTTATTATATTAATATAATAAAATTATTTAATTAATAAAATATAAAAAATTTATTTATAAATGATAAATAAAAAAAGTTGTAAGAAAAATTTTATAAATTTATTTTTTTTTAAATTTATAATTTTTTTATTTATTATTAATACATAATTTTTTTATTTTAATAATTGAATTATATATATATATATATATATATATATATATATATATATAACAAGAAGGTTTAAAAACATGCAACAAAAAAGTTTAAGATCATGGCAAATGTTGCTGGGACAAGAATGGATGGACATTAAGCTCTTCTATCCCAATTTCATCAATTGGCTCTTCCGACCAAAACCCTACATTTTTATTCTTCCTTTTCTCTTCTTCCGCCGTCTTCCTGCAAGCTTCACTCCTTTTATAATTTTGATAGGTTTCAATTTTCAACAAACAATGTAAAATAAGAATGAAAAAATAAACGAGCTAAGATTATTCGTGTTTTACTCAAGTCGAGAACAAATCACGTACAATAATAAATAAATTTCTTTTGTGCTTAAACTCACATATCTATTCTTACTTATAGTTATCTTAAAAATTAAAAATGATAAAATTTAAGTAATTATCTTGAGAATAAAGACCTACTAAGATAACTATTTTGAAAATAAAGACTCACTAACTAAAAGTGAAAGACTCTTTAATAAATTCTACTTGCTCACTAATAGTCATCAGGTGCGAGTATGTCATAACTAATTGCTACAATATCAGTAATTAGGTCTTTGTTTGTGACGTGGTCTATCAAGCTCTTTCATGACTTTGTTACGTTGTGTGCACATGGGATTGCGGCAACTTCAGCAGATAAGCGGTTTTTATTGAGAAAAACGATTCAGGATTGTGTTGAAGTGGGGATGCCCGACATGAAAGATCGTCCCGCTGGGGGAAAACACCATGATGCCGACGCTGCAGAGCTCCGTGGCTTTGGTGAATAGGCCTTAGCGGCGCTTGAAGAACGTGATTTGCTAGCTGTTTTTCTCCTCAGGTTTCTTTATTTGGATCGTCTTTTTCTGCTTTGATCAGTATTGCCATTGTTGTTAATTGTTGTTGCTGCTCATGGTAATGGAGGAATTGAGGAAGAGAGAGACTTAGGTTTCATATGCATTTCTCTGCGAGCATTCGATCTATAAGTTCATGATCAGTTAAGTTCAATTACAATAATAACCGAAAGAAATTAATTAGAAACAATTAGCAGACAGCGATGCATAGCGAGGTACTAGCCTTGGAACTGCCTCCATTACTGATAAGCAAAACTCAGAGAAGCTCATGACAACGTCCAAAACTAAAGTTGTAAAATGGAAGAACATTCGAATTCGCAGCAAGAATCTCAAACGGTTTGGTTTCGAAACTATTAATATTTTCCACACCATTGTTATTTTACCCAAACTAATGGCGAATGATTTTCAGGCTCGATCACATTCTAGTCAGCTTGTTTCTCTAACATTCTTCTTCATCTCTTCCACGGCTGTCTTCAGTTGTTCTAGCTCATGCAACCCCACTTCACTTACCGGATCTTCCCACCAACACTGGCCTCGGCTTGCTTTCCTGATAACAACGCTAAGAACTTCTCCATCTTTTTTCTCAACTTCAAGTTGTTGAAGAACTTGCGTAAGTCGCATGTTGACCTCCCCAATGCTAGCATTTTGATGAGCTTCGACTCGGCGGTGTGCACCGGAATCCAGCAAGAAAGCTTCGTAACATAATTAATCCAAAAATTCGCTAAAATAATATTTGAGCACAGAAAATTAGGATTTATATAGGGTAAAAGCACGGTTATTTTTAATCTTTTATCTCCTTAACTTTGAACAAGATAATGATATACGATATAATTCTTAATAAACGATTAAAATTATATCTTAACAAAATTTTTAAATTAATTTTATATTTTACTGTATAAATTAAAAAAATATAAAATATAATTTAAACTATTCATTTTGATTATGCCATGCATAGCTATTTAAGTCAATGAGAGAAAAAAAATTGTAAGTGCATCCTAATCTTATCTCATTGTTTTATTCATGCAAATATGGCTTGAGCATGTCGTCACGACCATCTATAAAGCAACAAATAGCCGGTCGCCATTTCTTGTGTGATACTGATATTCATCTTCTCAAGCTTTATATTTGTATATTATAAATAAGGTAAAACAATAAGGAAAAAAAAAGAGTTAGTGATGTTTTAAATAATGACAATGATAACAAAAGTAGAGGTAAGCAACAAATTTGATGTTTAAAGAAGAAACATAATGAATGACATTGATTCCCCATGTATAGAATGCTGTTGCTATCTAGGGTTTCTCACTTCTCCAAGCTAGCAGTTAGCATGTTCATTAAGCTCTTTCATCATATATCCTTATTTCCTCCTCAAAAATCACAAGGAAAATCGTTCACTTTTGCTAACAAATCCAACAAATCAATAGAATTTATAATTTACAATTTTCAAATTTAAGTTACGAGAATCTATATATGAAGTGATCGTGTGGAAACTTCCTCTTCTTTCCTTCAAGTTTCTCCTTCAAATATTGACTACCACATAATCAATGAATCCTTCTATACCACCCCATATAATTGAAGCTCACCCAAGTTGCTCATACCACACATCAACACAAGCTACACAGAGTTTTAACTATAACATATTGAATATAGGACGCATCTCATTTTCTTAATCCCTATATTAATTATTTTACGTTTTACGTTAAATTTTTTAGTTAAAAATGTAACATGTATGAGATGTATTATAAAGAAATTCAACGATATGAGTTCCGGATAAAATAACTTATGAAGTAATATTCAAACAATCATCATACTTGACAAGTTAAGCAATCAGTATGTCCCATAGAATTTATCACAGGGCCTAATCGAGGTCATCTTCGATATACTAGATTGTATTGTACTGTTAAACAAATTCTCTAATATCCCACCTCCATTTAGACTTGTTGACGTATTGTCGTTCTTACTTTTCTTTGACACAAATATACTCAAATGTGTAGGCATATGTGATGTATGGTAATTCATACAGATTCAGACAGAAAGTAATATGAAATCTTTGCTGTTTTAATTTAATAATGATTAAACAAAGGAGAAGATCGAATAACATGCCTTTTATTACAACCATGGACAGAAACCATGCATACAACCAAACATCAGAGGAGGATAACTCCTTATTCTGACAAACCAAACACACATAACAAGACTCAAACCCTAAGGCATGTGTAATATAGAAGCATAGATAACTCATAAGACATTGCAATCATGATTATATAAAACAAACTGTCTTCTAGATTTTTGCTTGACTGAGCTACAAGATTCAGTAAAATCCGCGTCCGAATCCGGTATTATCATGATATCCATGAGGCATCATATTCGGATTGAATGCAGGATTGCTCCTTGCATGATCAAATGGAATATTGATCCCTCCATTGGAGCTACTCCCAAGATTGAACCCTCCTCCGTTGGGAGTAGAGCTACTCCCAAGATTGATCCCTCCTCCGTTGGAGCTACTCCCAAAATTGAACCCTCCTCCGTTGGAGCTACTCCCAAGATTGATCCCTCCGTTGGAGCTGCTCCCAAGATTGAACCCTCCGTTGGAGCTACTCCCAAGATTGAACCCTCCTCCGTTGGAACTACTCCCAAGATTGAACCCTCCGTTGGAGGTACTCCCAAGATTGAACCCTCCGTTGGAGCTACTCCCAAGATTGAGCCCTTCTCCGTTGGAGCTACTCCCAAGATTGAACCCTCCATTGGAGCTACTCCCAGCAAAAAATTGCTGCGGCGGATTCGAACTCTGAATCAGAACTTTCTCAGCCTGCTTTCCCACGTTAATCTTCAGTTCCTCCAGGGACATTTTCAACTGCTCTAGCTGAGGCAAGTTCAGCTCCTCAATCGGAGATTCCCACCAGTGCTGACTCTGAGAAGCTTTCCTCATCTGGTTCAGCTCTTCGCCCCGCTTCTTTTCTGCCTCCAATTGATTCAGCACCTGAAATTATTAAATTGGGAAAAGCATTTCAATTATTTCCGAAAACAGAATTATATGTTTTCTTGAATCGATATACCTGAGTGAGTTCCATGTTGAGCTCACAAACGTTAGCGTTCCGGTGAGCTTCAACGAGTTGCATGGTGTCGGAGACTTGAGGAGGGTTTCGGTTGAGGAAACGGTCAACGACGGTTCCAACACAAGGGTGGCCAAAAGAGAAGACCTTCTTCCCCGGAGAGAAGACGATAATGGCGATTTCTGCCCCGCAGAGAGTGCAAAGTTCGCTTGCCTTTTGGAAGAGGCCAGACCGGCGTTTCGAGAAGGTAACTTGAAGATTGCTCTGATTCGGCATCTTCACCATCTCGACCTTCTGGCGACCTCTGGTCTTCTTGGTCATGGCTGCTAGCAATTTGCTGTTGTTTAGAAGAATGCATGGACAAGGGAGAAGAAATGGAGATTTATAGGGAGTTCTGGGTTCAGAATTCAACAGTTTGAGCTGTCAGTGATAACTGTGTTTGTGGTGGATATTGATTATTTCTCTGTTCCAATTTAATTCTTTACCACTTTTGGTGATTTTAAAAATCTTTTATTCATATATATATATAGCAACAACATTAGGAAATAACTAAAATTAATGCAATTCTTGTCATCACTTACATCATCTTTTATTTCATCACTATTCCATTATCTCCGGAGAATAAACACGACATCAAACCGACAAAGATCTTCTTTTAGTCTTTTAAATTCTTAATTTTTAAGAATCTATTAATGTATGCAAAAGATAATAAAGAGTTCAATTTTTGTTTTAACTTAATTTTTTATATTTTTAATCTTTTAATAAGTAAAAATTAGTCAATAATAAAAAAAATTAAGAGAAATTCTAGTTCACATTAAAAAATTTAAATAATTTAACTAAGAAAGCATTGATTATACCTAAAATCCATAATATTTTCGGAAAAAATGTGCATTGCAACTATGAGGTGTATCATTTATCATCAAGAGAATTTACAGCTATACTATCCAAAGAGCATCTACTTGAAATCCTTTCTTATCTTCACAACTTTTTCTCAAGAATGTTCAATGCATATTAGATCTGTTGCCCACAAGACAGATATATAATTATCCGGAAAACACGCGACAAATTATATTTATTTATAAACTATATAAGAAATAAATAAAATCTTATGGGCATATATGATAACTTAGATTAGTAATGACATACCATAAATTACCATAAGAAACTGTATTTCCATAAACAATATGAAAACATATATAAAGGATTCAGTTACAATAGTTGGAGGAGATCAGCAGGTACTGTGACCTATAAGTTGGAAAAGTAATTGACCCATACAGGGCAAATGAACACAGAATACTAATACTTATCGTCATTTCATGAACCCAAATTTCAATTTTCCCTCTTAATTTCTTCATGGCCTTCACGTAATCTTCAAGTTCTTCGATCCTCATTTCATCAATCGGATCTTCCCACCAAAACCTTCCATTTTTGTTCTTTCTTTTCTCTTCTTCTTTCTTCTCCCGCGCTTCTCTCCTTCGGCAGCTCTTTCATGGCTTCCTCGTATTCTTTTTTATGTTGTTGTGCACATGGGATTGCGGCAACTTCAGCAGATAAGTGGTTTTTATTGAGATGACGATACAAGATTGTGTCGACGTCGGGATGGCCGTTGGTAAAGGATCTTCAAAACACTATAATGCCGACTTTTGCGGTGCACAAAACGCAAAGCTCCGTGGCCTTGATGAATAGGCCTTAACGGCGCTTGAAGAACGTGACTTGCAAGTTGTTTTTGTCGTCAGGTTTCTTTATTTTGATCTTGTGCTGGCCCCTTGCTGCCTTCCTTCTGCTTTGATCAGTATTGCCATTGTTGTTAGTTGTCTTTGCTTCTCGTGATGATGGAGGAATTGAGGAAGAGAGACACTTGGGTTTCATATGTATTTCTCCACGAACATTTGATCTATAAGTTCAGTAATAGGGAAACCCAAAGCAACATTATTTGCAATTACAACAACGACTGAAATAAATTAATTGGAATCAATTAGCAGACAGCAATGCATAGCGAGGTACTAGCCTTGGAATTGCCGCCATTACTGATGAGCAAAACTCAGAGAAGCAAGCT
Source organism: Xylocarpus granatum (assembly GCA_019650275.1). Lineage (NCBI taxonomy): Eukaryota > Viridiplantae > Streptophyta > Magnoliopsida > Sapindales > Meliaceae > Xylocarpus > Xylocarpus granatum. The sequence goes on from BNST01000985.1 coordinate 44,190, forward strand.
CATGACAATGTCCAAAACTGAAGTTGTAAGATGGAAAAACATTAGTATTTGCAGCAGGAATCTCAAACGGTTTGGTTTCGAAACGATTAATATTTTCCACACCATTGCTATTTACCCCAAATAATGGCGAATGATTTTCAGGTCACAATCTGACAGCTTGTTTCTCTGACATTATTCTTCAACTCTTCCATGGCTGTCTTCAGTTGTTCTAGCTCATTTATCGGACCTTCCCACCAACACTGGCTTTGGCTTGATTTCCAGATAACGCTAAGAACTTCTCCATTTTTTTTCCCAATTTCTAGTTTTTGAAGAACTTGCGTAAGTCGCTGTTTAGCTTGCGAATGTTACCATCTCGATGAGATTCGACTCGGCTGTGTGTACGGAATCCAACGAGAAAGCTTTGTAGGCCGCAGAGAAAAGTATTATGGCAACCTCCACGCCTCAGAATGTTCTAAGCTCACTAGCTTTTCTGAATTCAAGGTCTTGTCTCCATAGCCAGGGATCAATTAAAATAAAAGAAGATTTCAAAATGATAAATCTACAAAAAGAGCGTGAATGCGATTCAAATTCTAAGTTAATTGTGTAAATTATGTTTGTCAGAAATTAGTTGAGTTGGGAAAATGAATATTAATTAAGGCTATTTGTGACTAGTTTGCTATAAACAGCTTATAATTTGTATTAGAAAAAAGATTCAAATTTCAGTGATAATAAGAAATGAAAGAAATTTTTTTTTAAAAAAAATTCATCACTTGTTCTTCATTGCTTTTCCTTTGATTTTTAAATTTTGAGTTTATTTAGTAATTATTTAGTTGTTTGATAGTTTTTTGAATTTTATTGATCATTTTTTGGTGGTTAAATTTTAATTTTTAACAATAAATATCACCTGATTATCTTTTAATTATCATACGATTAATCCAAACATTTGATTGTAAGTTATCGAATTTTATTCTACTAAATCCTAATACACGATTACTGTGTTACTAATTATGTGTATTAGTTGAATGTGTTATATAGAAAGGTTGTATTGTTTGGCCATATTGATCATTAGTGTTTAATTGCATTCCATCAATAATTAATGAAGTCATAACCCAATTCTTTTACATTAATATTTAGTAATTACTATCTTTTATAGAATTTTAATTGCACTTTGTTTATCCTAAAATAGATGTAACGCTCACAAAATTTTATTTCGTGTTAAGATGACTTAACTTTAAAAAAAAATTCAAATTTAATATTTATTGCTTTCATCTCATGAGTTATGACTTAAAAATCATCACTCTTTTACACCAAATAAACCCTAACCCTAATCTCAGTTGCTCAAAGGTTTCCTTGTATTCAAATCATGCAAACATTGCTTGAGCATGTCCTCGCAGCCATTTAAAAAGCTAAAAAAATAGTCATTTGCCATGTCTTGTATGATGTGGAAATTCATCTTCTCAAGCTTTATGCTTGTGACATAAATAAGGAATTTTAAAAGGGTAAAACCGATAAGAAAAAAAAATGATATTTTAGATAATTATGATGATAATAGAAGCATGCCCAGGTAAGCAACAAACTTGATGTTTAAAGGAGGAACATAACAAATTTGATGTTCAAAGGAGGAACATAACAAATTTGATGTTTAAAGAAGGAACATAATGAATGGCATTGATTCCCCATGTATAGAATGCTGTTGCTATCTAGGTTTTCTCACTTCTCTAAGCTAGCAATTAGCATGTTCATTAAGCTCTTTCAGCATATATCCTTATTACCTCCTCAAAAATCACAAGGAAAATCACAAATCAATAGAATTCCTAATTTACAACTTTCAAATTTAAGTTACGAGTATGAAGTGACCATGTGGAATCTTCCTCTTCTTTCCTTCAAATATTGACTACCACCTAATCAACCAATCCTTCTATCCCACCCCATATAAACCAAAGTTTACAGATGTTGATCATTCCACGCATAACTACAAGTTACATAGATTTCTAACCACAATACATTAAATATAAGATACATCTCATTTTTTTTTAATTCTTGTATTAATTATTTTACGTTTATATTTCAAATTTTTACGTTAAGAAAGGTAACATACATGAGATATATTATGGCCAAATCCGATGATACGAGTTCTGTCTCAATTAACTTATGAAGTAATAACCAAAAAATCATCATACTACACAAGTTAAGCATCAGCATGTTTCATATATTTTGTAACGGGGCCTAATCGAGGGCATCTTGGATATACTAGATCGTATTGCACTGTTAAACAAACACTGTAATATCCCAACTCTCCTTTTAGACTTCTTGACATGACGTTCTTTCTTTCGGGAGCTCTTCTCTTCAACACAAATACTCTGAAAGAAAACATGACACACAATCCGTAGGCCCTCTGTCTCTTATATCTCCCTATAATTCTTGATAAAAATATACGCAAATGTGTATGCATATGTGATGTATAGTCATTCATACGGATTCAGACAGAAAGTAATATGAAATCTTTGTTGTTTTGATTGAAAAGTGATTAAACAACCCGGGAGATGGAATAACATGCCTTTTATTACAACCATGGACAGATGACATGTATACAACCAACATCAGACAAAGATAACTCCTTATTATGACGAACCAAACGCACATAACAGGACTCAAACCCTAAGGCATATGTAATGTAGGAGCATGTATAGAGAACTCAGAATATTGTAATCATGATTATATATAACAAACTGTGTTCTAGATTTTTGATTGACTAGACAACAGATTCAGTAAAATCCGCGTCCGAATCCAGCACTATCATCATATCCATGAGGCATCATATTCGGATTGAGTGCAGTATTATTCCTTGCATTATCAAATGGAAGATTGATCCCTCCATTGGAGCTACTCCCAGCGAAAAATTGCTGCGGCGGATTCGAACTCTGAATCAGAACTTTCTCAGCCTGCTTTCCCACATTCTTCTTCAGTTCCTCCAGGGACATTTTCAACTGCTGCAGCTGAGGCAAGTTCAGCTCCTCAATCGGAGATTCCCACCAGTGCTGACTCTGAGAAGCTTTCCTCATCTGGTTCAGCTCTTCGCCCCGCTTCCTTTCCGCCTCCAATTGATTCAGCACCTGAAATTATTAAATTGGGAAAAACATTTAAATTATTACCGAAAACAGAATTATATGTTTTCTCAAATTGATGTACCTGAGTGAGTTGCATGTTGAGCTCACGAACGCTAGCGTTCCGGTGAGCTTCCATGAGTTGCATGGTGCTGGAGACTTGCGGAGGGTTTCGGTTGAGGAAACGGTCAACGACGGAGTCAACACAAGGGTGACCAAAAGAGAAGACCTTCTTCCCCGGAGAGAAGACGATGATGGCGATTTCTGCCCCGCAGAGAGTGCAAAGTTCGCTGGCCTTTTTGAAGAGGCCAGATCGGCGTTTCGAGAAGGTGACTTGAAGATTGCTTTCGTTCGGCATCTTCACCATCTCCACCTTCTGGCGACCTTTGGTCTTCCTGGTCATGGCTGCTGACAATTTGCTGCTGTTTAGAAGAATGCATGGATATGGAAGAAGAATTGGAGATTTATAGGGGTTCTTGGTTTAGAATTCAACAGTTTGAGCTGTCAGTGATAACCATGTTCCCGGTGGATATTGATTATTTCTTTGTTCCAATTTAATTATTTACCACTTTTGGTGATTGTAAAATCTTTTATTCTTGCTTATATATAGTATGAACATTATGAAATAACTAAGGATTATTGCGATTCTTGTCATCAGTTACACCAACAATTTTTCATCTCGACACCATTCCATTACCCTAATTGAGTATATCAAGAGATTTCCAAGCTGTACTTTCCAAAGATTAATCATCTACTTCAAATCCTTTCATATCTTTACAACTTTTTTTTTAGATTGTTCAATGCGTTTTAGATTTGTTTCCCACAAGAGAGATATATTATCATCCGAGAAACATGGGATAAATTATATTTACTTATAAACTATATAAGAAAAGAATAAAATCTTATGGGCATACATGGAAACATAGACGAGCAATGAGATACCATAAGTTTCCATGAGAAGCTGGATTTCCATAAAACAACATGAAAACATATACAAGGATTCAGTTACAGCTGTCGGAGGAGATCATCTACTGCATCAGAGTTGCATTATGGCCATTTCTGGTTTCCTGCCAGAAACTATCTATAAATTGGAAAAGTAATTTACCCATTTAGGGCAAATGAACACAGAACACTAATGTGCACCACTACACAACGTGTTTCTGCTCTAAGATATATTATTGGTTCTTTCACTAAAAAACTGATGCGGCGCTGCAAAAACAGCTCAATGATCTCAAGAGTAACGTCACTGGTTCGACCAAAATTGGTGTTCGGTGTTGATGCGCAGTCTACAGCCGGGAAACTATTTGGTCTGAAACGATAGCTCTTGTAGCTGCTGGGGGTCAACCTCTGACGGAGTCCTAGTTAGAGCACATTGAGCAGTTGTCGTCTTTGGGAAAGCTATGACATCCCTGATGGAATTGGTGCCTGCCAACAACATAACCAGCCTGTCCAACCCATATGCGATCCCCCCTGCGATGGAAAAAGTAGTAATTGGTAAAAAATATTAAAAACATAAGTTAAACATCTGGTTTTCAAGGGAGACTAGTTGATCGCAAATCCTCAAAAATGTTTAGAAATCAATGAGAACCATCTTGAACCAATATTTGCTTCAGGGTCAATTTATTATGCAAGCCCTCGATAAAACCGTCCGCAAATTCCATAAGTTCTCTAAAAATTTGGGGATACAGTCTATACAGATGGATGAAAATAAAATATTAACTATATAAGAGTGCAACAGATTCACAACCAAAAGGAAATAATAATTGAGTTGGGAAAAGTTGTTCCATACCATGAGGAGGAGCACCCATGTCAAAAGCCTCCAGAAGGTAGCCAAACTTTGCTTCAGCCTGTGGACAAATAAAGCATAACCCTCATGTTTGAAAGAATGAAGGTGTTCAGAAGAAAGAATAATGTGCTAGAACCAAATTGAACTACGTGGCCTAATAGCATTAAAGCCTGCAGCCCAGACACAGTGCATGATAGCTTAAAAGGTCTTCTAACCTGTTCAGGGGAGATGCCAACAATTTCCAAAACCTTTTGTTGGACTTCACGTTTATAAATTCTCAAACTTCCACCGCCAATCTGACAGTCACATCCAACAGGAAACAGCACATTTAATTATCTTGAAATTATTTTTTTAAAAAAAAAGCACTTCAAGCTTTGCAGTTGCCAGAATAAACTAGTTACCTCAACTCCATTGTAAACCATGTCATAAGCAAGGGCACGAGCAGAGGAAAGATCTTCTATGTCTTCTGGATTTGGTGCGGTGAATGGATGATGCAGGGCCTGCAGAACAATAACAAATCCATGATAAACTATAACATTTACTATCAGCTTCATCCATATAACATATGCCAACACATCAGTACTGACAAAATTATGGAGATTAAAAAGTTTTTTAAGATTAACATCATGACAAGAATGTACTGTCTCAAAACCTTGTAGAGATAATAAACAAACATTAACAACAAAATAAAGATGATTTACGACATATATCCTTTCACATACTAAAATTGCAGGTGGCATGAAATGAATGAGAAACAAACCTCAAACCTCTGCTCCAAATCATTCCATTCGAACATTGGAAAATCAGTAACCCACAGAATTGAATGCTTGGACTAATATGAAGCAAAAGCAAAAAAGTCAGATATACCAAGAGACTCATAACTATATACACTTGAAGTCTTGGCGGGGGTGTGTTGGACAGTTTTTAACTGTCAATGGTTTGGAAATCTTACATTATCAATCAAGCCCAACTCATGGGCTACAAACATCCTGAGCCGGTCTAGAGTTTTGTTAACTGATGCAGAATGACCTACTGCAAACAAAATTAGGTCACCTGGTTCTGCACAGCATCGCGTCAGCAACTGCTTTTTATTTCTTGGATCGAAACTTTGTACTAGGGCTGAAATTCCCTCAACATCACCTGAAAGGAATTTTTACACCCACATGATTGAACACTAAAACCATAACATCTTCCACTTGATGAAGGGAGAGAGTGTGACAGAAAGAGAGAGAGGAGAAAAATATTTTATCTTTTTACCAGCATCCAAGACCTTCAGGAAAGGCAAACCCTTGGCTCCGGATTTTATAGCTTCATTATAAATATCACCTTTCTTAAGAGCTGTGTTTGAATACCTTTTAGCACCAGAAGGGACACATAATGCTTTGATAATCCCCCCACTTTGCAAGGTATCTGAGAAAACCCTGAAGGGGGACTCTAAGAAAATATCAGATACCTGCATGGCAATAAAAAACTTTCTTAAACAGCCATACAAAAGGAAAAAATAAGTAGACACCTTCAAAACCAAAAATCCCTCATCAATTTATAAGTGAAGGGAAATATTTACATCATTCAGCTCAAGACTAAATCTAGTATCCGGCCTGTCTGAACCGTATCGATTCATAGCTTCAGCATATGTTAGCCTTGGGAAAGGGTCTGGTAGCTTGATTCCTTTAATCTCTACAAATAACTGAAACAAAGAGAACTTCTAGTCAAATCCTAGTAATGTCTTATTATTGATTTAATAAAATTATCAAATTTCTGCAAATCTGCAGTAAATGTAATCCTATTGCTTGCAGTATGCCAACTTCAACCTTAGTTGTCAAATATATCAATATTCTTCTTATACCAAGTCTTCCAGTTTGAACCACACTCAAAAATATACTGACCTTTCTAATCAAGTCCTCATTGAGCCTCAGCATGCTCTCCAAAGGAGTGAAAGCCAGTTCCATATCAAGCTGGGTGAACTCAGGTTGCCTATCTGCTCTTAAATCTTCATCCCGAAAACATCTGTAAAGAAACAAAATTAAAAGTTATGAAACAAAAACAGAAACTTTGACCTCAGAAGAACAAGTTCATATGCCATCTTCTCCCCCTCTCTAAAGAAAACAAACAAATAAAAAATGCACTTTTGACTTTTGATCACATTCAAACATGAAATATAATAGTTCACTTCTTTTTCTATTAGTCCAGCATAAAAACCGAGTATGGTCTTTAGTGGCAAGTTTTCAGGCAAACAAACCAAAGCAGAAATCAGACAACTATCCCAACAATATAATCAAAGAACCAATAAGCAAAGAAACTACCTTGCTATCTGATAATATTTATCAAAACCAGAGACCATTAGCATTTGCTTAAAGAGTTGTGGACTTTGTGGCAAAGCATAGAATGTTCCTGGCTTCAAAATTCACATTTGAATGAATCAGATCTGCAAGCCATGTACAAAGTATACAAGTAACAGATGGCTGTAAAGATAGAAGGATGATAGATGATTACCCATTCATAACAAAATATGTAATTATTGCTGAGAAATAACATAACATATATGTACATATAAAAAAATTTGAAAGACATTTAAACTTAAGTTATTACATACGCAATCGGACAACACTTGTTACATGTGGTACTCAGGCATCCACATAGAAAGGCATTTAGGAAAAGACAAAACACAAAGACTAGAGGATGCAGAATACACTATTTGTGTTTCTATGAAACAAGAAGGTTCTGAACACATTAACTTCCAATGAACTAGCCATGGAGACATGACTATACATCTGCATACTTGTGAATTTTTTATATATCAATGTCTAATCAACCCTGCACATGTATTTGTTTCTCAATAAACCTTAACCATGAACAATTATACAAAGAGTAGTTTCTTTGAAATACTTGATTTCAGTGCATAGCATCTCAGAATAATGAAATATCTGTGGCACACCACATAAATATTAGTAAACAACATTAAACGTCCATCCACAGCTGAAACCAAAACTGAAATTTTGCTTTTGATCTTTCCAATATTAAACATGGAACAAAGTCAAATGTTGTTTGACTAGAACAAACTCATTGCATGCATATTTCTCAACAATTTAAAGCATATTTCAGTAACTCCCAGCTTGTCAGGATGTGATCTCTTTTAATTTCAGTTCAGTTGTATAAAGCTGTCTTAAAGCAATTAAGGATATGGCATCTAGATAAATCTGAAGTACCTGAACTCTTGAGGGCACCAAATAATCCCGTGCACCTTCTGGAGTAGACCTAGAGAGTATTGGGGTCTCAATCTACCTTAAAACCATGAAAAGGTCAGGATCAAAACAAAGAGTGAATGTAAATAAGTGAAACTAATAAGGAGAAAATCTTCAACAAATAATACCTCTACAAAACCATGTGCATCCTCTAGATACCTCCGAATAACTTTCACCACTTTATGCCTCAACAATATGTTTTGATTCATTTGCTGCCGGCGCAAATCAAGGCAACGGTATCTATTTACAATTATGTATATAGTGTCAATCAGTAAAGCTAAGAGATTGTTGTCCACTGAAACCCAAAAAAAAATGACTTGATAGCACGAACTATGAACATCTCAAATCAATTACCTCAAACGGATCTCCTCTTTAACAAAATCCTTTGCATCATCCGCAGTAGTAACAAGGAACGGCAGCTTCGATCTCACAGCATTCAATACTTGAACATGCTCCGCAGCAACCTGTCAAAAATTCAGCACAATATTTGAAAATGGAATGTCATCATGCCTTTGAGCCATCAAACTGTTAAAACCAACTAATAAAATAATCATCGAAAGACAATGTACCTCGATGAATCCCGTTTTCATTTTCTCATTTACGGCCTCAGTAGGCCTGGTCCGAACAACACCCTCCACAGCAATCACATACTCCAACCTCAAATTATTCACAGTGGAATAAGCGTCGGGAAAGTCATCAGGAAGCGTAGTAATCTAAAGTTCGTTATTAAAGTCATAAAATTTTCAGCTAAAGTTATAATAAGCCCATAAAAAATTATATTTCAACTAATTTTACAGCAAAAGCAATTATCAATACCTGCACAATACCGGTGTGGTCTCTGAGATTGAGAAAAGTGAGTCCACCGTGTACCCGGTGGAGCGCGACCCACCCGCAGAGCGTGACCCGTTTGCCCACGTCATCTCGGCCCAATTCACCGCATAACCGGGTACGAGAAACCCAGCTGAGAGCGTCCTTAAGAGGCGGAGGTGTGTTGGAGGCTGCGGCGGCAGCGTTGGATGTGGCTGTTTCGGCAGAAGCAGAAACGGAGAAAGCAGCTGTGTTGTTTTTGGTAAGCGCTTTTGCTCTTACTATTTTGGAGAGAAAGCAAGAGAGAGTTCTGGTGGTGCGAAGAGAGAGAAGAGGGAGAGATTTGACGAGAAGAGACATGATTTGCTGCTGCACTTGCAGGAAGCAAGTAAAGCCAGCAAAAGAACCAGGTTTTTCTGAAGAGACATTGGAGAAGTACGACGACGTTTAAGGCTTTGATTAATTTTGCTGTTAGGTTGGAAATGGGCCGCCACGGAAAAGGCCCACGCCAAAAAACAGCGGGCCACCATGACACGTGAGTCCACATAAAATTTATAAAATAAAATTATAAAAAATAAAAAACACACATAATAATAAAAATATTTAAATAATTTTAATTAATTAATTTAAAAAATTCACGAACTAACGTGATATAGCAAAACACAAAGTAGTAAGAGAGTTCAATTCCATAAATTGGACTAAACTCTTTAAAATAAAACTTGTAAGAGTTCAAAAATTAGATTATCTTAAAAAACTAGACTCGACACTGTCCATAAATCCAGTCCCACTAAGAATCAAATTTATTGAAATAACTTTCGACATTGAATAATGTAATATATTTCCTTATTCAATGATTTTTGATTTAACATTATAAAATTAACAAAACTTAATATTATTTTTATAATTTTCAAATAATTAAATTATTTTATTATATAATTAATAAATACCTAATTATATGTAATAAAAAATTTGAAGTCGTTATTAAAATAAGTATTATCACGAGTCAAAGTAGATCGAGGCTAACCACCCACAAGCTCGTGGGAACCTCGTTTTTACAAAGTAATTTCTTTAACACCTTTAATTTTAAAAGATAAATATTAGATTTATAACCGTAAAATATAAAATTTATATTTTAATTGATGTAAATTATTACGTGTTTAATAATTATTAATATTTTAATAATATTTTTATTAAATTATATAACATAAAATAACAATATTTTGTGTGTAATAAATATGGGTATTAATGTAAGTGATATTAATGGCACATAAAATCTCACATTAATTATTTCCTAATATGAATTTCAAGCCCAATTAATAAAAACTGAAAGCAGTAAGATGTCAATTTTAATTAACGGCTATATTTTACTCAAATCCGGACCTTCCAAATGAGGAGGTATTATCCAACGGCTCTCGGCCGTGTTGACTATTCAATTATTTTATTCCAACGGTTAAAAACCTGCCATTTAAATCTTCACTACTGGGAAACTAGCCGTTACCAATTCATTCCTCACCTCTCCACTTCCTGGTCAAGATCTTTCAAGATTCTCTTCACTTTCAAAACCCGGCTAATTTTGCTGAAGCTTTCATTTTCTGTCCATATTGTGAGATAATCACCAACTCGCCATTTCAATTATCGAGAAAAGTAAATTCTGATTCATGTCTGCTAGCAAGCATTCTGCTTCTTGTTCATCCCTGTCACCAGGCAGGCCGGACCCAGTTGCCAGAAACTCCGAGAGTAAAGATCCCACGAGGAGAAGTTTTAGTGGGAATCCGTTTGGTAAACCATCGTCCATTCTAGCAAATCCAAGAGGAGGATTTTATCCTAGCACTCCCGTTAACAGCCCTTCAGGTCCGATTTTCTTTCATTTACCTATCAAAATTTTGAACTTTTCATTTATAGGATGATGATGTATTTGTTTGGTTCCCAAGGAAATTGAGGGATTAGAAAGAAATAAAAATGAATGCATTACGTGTGTTTCTTTGTGGATTATAAAGAAAACGAATAGAAACGCTTGGTCGATGGTCATTTGTGAATAGAGTAGTTGTTAATAGAGTTGATTGTGGTGGGTTCTTGTTCTGTCTGCGTGAATGGAAAACTGTTACTGGGAAAATTAAGTTGGACAATGTTGCATCATGACGGAAATTTTATAAAGAATCTTCCAAAATTGATACCGTCTCTTTAGTCAGAATAGAAAACAGAATGGCTTTTGCATTTACGAACTGGAAATTCTTTCCGTTAGAGCAAAAAATTATCCGGTAAATGTTTTCTTTTGAGACAAATGGCCTAAGTTTCTTTTGTATATAGAGTTATATTCTTGATGTTTTACATGGCTATCTTCGCAAACAAAGAAAGGCATGCTTTAAAATTTTGTTTTATGGGTTCTGATTTGTACTCTTTCTTGTGTTTGAAGAGCTGCAGATTTACGAACTGTAAATACTTTCTGTTAGAGCAAAAAATTATCCGGGAAATGTTTTCTTTTGAGGAGACAAACGGCCTAAGTTTCCTTTGTATATAGAGTTATATTCTTGATGTTTTACATGGCTATCTTCGCAAACAAAGAAAGGCATGCTTTAAATTTTGTTTTATGGGTTCTGATTTGTACTCTTTCTTGTGTTTGAAGAGCTGCAGATTTACGAACTGTAAATACTTTCTGTTAGAGCAAAAAATTATCCGGGAAATGTTTTCTTTTGAGGAGACAAACGGCCTAAGTTTCCTTTGTATATAGAGTTATATTCTTGATGTTTTACATGGCTATCTTCGCAAACAAAGAAAGGCATGCTTTAAAATTTTGTTTTATGGGTTCTGATTTGTACTCTTTCTTGTGTTTGATGAGCTGCAGATTTTCCTAGAAGAAGCTCCTTTGGCCAAGAAAATTTAAGTTCTCTGCGCGACAACGTGGACAAAGAGAACAGCAAAAGCTCAAATATAAGACCTGGAAGAGTCCAGTCTCCGGCTTCTTCCTCTAAGGGTACGAAGAATTTCATGTCACCAACAATTTCTGCAGCTTCAAAGTTCACCACATCACCAAGAAAGAAAATCTTGGTCGAGAGAAATGAGCCACTTCGATCTTCTGTGTCATTCTCTGATGCAAAAAGCCAAGTAATGGAAGACAACAGTGTAAAATCAGATATTTCTTCTAACAAGAAGAAGACTGTTTCATTTTCTGATGCCATAAGCATGTTAATTGAAGATGATTTGTCACAGCCAAAGACGAGGTTGAATGAGAAGAAGTTTGTGGATTCACATGACTCAACCATTACTGACATGGGTCACCACGAAGCTTTGAAAAGTGATTCAGATTTCGATGCTGATGTACCTTTAGATTCGAAGAACGATGTTGACTCTTCATGGGAGAATGTTACCGAGAAGGATTGTGTTAATGTTGATCCAACTTTCAAGATTAGTCCGAGAACTTCTTGCTGGACATCAAGTCCTATGTTGGCCCCGCTTGATGCAGATCCTTTAATGTTGCCATATGATCCTAAAACCAATTACTTGTCACCCAGGCCTCAGTTTCTTCATTATAAGCCAAACCCAAGAATTGAGCCTATGCATAAGAAAGATGGTAAAGGGCTGGAGGCGAGTTTCATACCGGAAAGCTTATCACACAGTGAAGAGAGTGAAACTCTGTCCGAGGATTCGCAGAAAGAATCCGAGGATGTTTCATCAGGCAAAATGGTGGAAGAAGAAGAGATCAGTTTACCTGAACCAAACACCGTTAGCACCCACAAGACTGAGGAGAGGGTTCAATCAAAAGTGGTGTCGAAGTCAAAATTCTTTACAAAATCAAAGTTCATTGCTCTCCTTGTGGCCCTGGTCTTTGCTTTTATGGTGATCTCAGTTAGTGATTCCACTGTCACTAATTTATCTGGGCTTAAAGATTTAAGCCTTTATGATCTGTATGTCCCACCTGAAATAACTGAATTTGCTCAAGTAAAATTTGAGAGGCTGGGTCGGAAATCTTGGTCGTGGGCAGTTGATTCTTTCCCTTACATTTGCAAGCTGACTTCTGAATTAAGAGGCGTGCACAAGCTGGGTCATTTGCAGTACAGCAATCTGTCAGCATTACTAGAGGAGAATCACTTGGTTGATGATGGGTACCTGAAGTTTGCTGGTGCAGAATTTAACCATGAAGAGAATTTGTCGGCACCCGTTTGGGAGAGAGATGATAAAACTGAACAACTGGAAGAGAGTCAACTAGAGATTGAAGAAAATGAGGAGGAAGTTGAAGAGGTTTTGGAAGAAGATAATGGTGCAGGATTTGAAGAGCAAATGCACCTAGACATTGAAGCACATGACAACATTGATAAGGTTTTGGAAGATTCCACTGAACCAGAATCTTGGGAGCAGACTCCAGCTGATGTAATCAAACCTATCGACCCAAAAGCAGAGCAGACGGAGGAAACAGTTGATATTAGCAATGATGTCAAGCTACAAAGTAACATAAATGTTACAGATCACCCAGTGGTAACCTCAGAAGTTACAGAAATTCAACCTGAACTGTACGAAGCCAAGGAACCTCAAGTAGAAACCGAGAAGAATTCTTATGCTGAAATCGAGTCTCCGAAGGCTGAAGAGAATGCTCGAGACGCAGAATTAGATGCTTCACTGGATAATCTACTACATAGGTCAGCAGCACTGGACAAATTTTTAACAAAGAATATTGTGGGAATTTCCTCGCTTGTGCTGCTGAGTCTGCTTGCTGCAGCAGTTTTCTTTAACCACACAAAGAAAGGAAAACTCCCAACTCCAAATGCTACAACTCCTGTGGGACAATATGTGATGAGAAGTTGGCCAATTTCAGCCACAGATGAGAAGTTGGCTAGCAGGAATTGGCACGCAGACGTTGATAATGATATGTTGGGAGAGTCATGCCCATCAGAAATGAGCAGCTTCAAGAGTTCATCTCAGAGCAAGAGCGGACTCAAAACCTCAAGTGATGCTCAGAGCCAAGAAAGGAGGCCTGGGAAGAATTATAGGAGAGAGTCTCTTGCTTCATCAGATTTCTCACTGAGTTCATTTGGCAGTTTTACCACGTATGAGAGGATCCCCAGCAAGCATGTAAGTAATTTCATTGCCATGTTTATAAATTATGCTCATGCATTTCAGTTCAAGTATCTGAAAATGTTTTCTTACGTTTTGCTTTTTGGGGTTTGTGAAGGGATACGGAGAGGAAGAAGTTGTTACTCCAGTCAGGCGTTCAAGCAGGATCCGAAAGCAAGTCACTTCTCCATGAAAACCAGAAAAGTTTGCAATCTGTGCAATCTTCACTTCAATGCCAAATTAACCACTATTTAGTAGCTGACTCAGTTTAGTTCTGGCTTTGATTGATTTTCGTGTGTAATCTGAACTAATTCTGTCGTCAATTCAAATTTTCAGATTTTAACCTCAATTTAATTTGGCTGTCCTCGAATTTTGTTAACGAATTCATTGCCGTGTTTATAAGTTCAAATACCTGAAAATCTTTTCTTATGGTTTGTGAAGGGATACGGAGAGGAAGAAGTTGTTACTCCAGTCAGGCGTTCAAGCAGGATCCGAAAGCAAGTCACTTCTCCATGAAAACCAGAAAAGTTTGCAATCTGATCAATCTTATCAAAGTGATCAATTTTATTATTTTCGAATCATATTATTCTCACATGATCATCAATTAACCCTTAATTTTGAAAACCCTAAATCTAGTAAAGTAAAATTAATATTTTGACGAGTCGGCGATGACGAACGTACGTCGACAATGACATTCACGGACAAAAAGTATTTTTTTTGTTCATATTTTTTCATCCATTTCAGATTGATTTCATATGTGTACGATCGGTATTAGGATTTGTTGAGGTGGTTCAGGAGCCTGCTGCCGATCGTGAAATGGTCCCCGGGCCGGCGCCACGCTGCGGCGATCGTGAATCGTGCGCTCGGTGCCGGTGATAAGTCACATTATTATTTCTCCGGTGGCGAAGTTGCCAAAAAAAGAGAAGAACTCTCCTCCGCGTGCAGCAAGGTCAATAAAATTTATTAAAAAATAATGAAAACGATTGTTTTAATAGAATTAAAGTTAAAATTAATCATTTAAATAAATAGAGTTTAAAATTAGGCAATTTTTTTTTAAAAAAATAATAAAAAGAGATGACGTGGACAAAAGTAACAGCAAAAGAAATAGAGGGAGAAAGAGAGAGAGCTTTAGGAGATTAGAGAACTCTTTTTTGTTTTGAAGGCTTGTAATTATCAGGGAGGCCACGCGTACTCATAACGTCGCTCTTATCAGTCCATCCTTCGCTAATCCATTCTTTCAGCTCTACTCTCTCAAAATCTAGATAACAGTTTCTCTTTCTCTTCGATTGTGCTCGGAAATCGAAAACGCCTTCTCCATATTGTTGCATTTTTGTTTTTATAATTATTTTTCGATGTCTTAACAGGGAGGATCTGGTGGCGCAAGTATTTATAGGAAGAGTGAGAGAGAGATTAGGGTTTAGTGTTTGAGAAGTGGGCCAATCAATGGCGTCCACGTCGCAGTCACTGCGCTACATCGGACCTGGAGCGTCCGGACCGAGTGGCGGCAGCTTCGACGCGCTTAATAGAATTCTTGCGGACCTCTGCACCCATGGAAACCCCAAGGTAAATGTGAAGGCATTTTCTGTTTGGTTTCTGAGGATGAAGTTTGTAAGTGAATTTTAGTTGTAGTTAGTGGTGGTACTGGACGTAGGAGGTCTCTTGAAGTTAGTTTGGTTTATCAATTAAAATATAGTGAATTAGTTGATTTGATTTCTTCTCATTTCTGGTTTTCTAGTTGAGAAAATTTAAGAAAGTTATGCGAATACCGTACTTCTTAGTTTGTTTAGCTATAACCCTGGGGAAAATTTGACAAATTTGCTTGATATAACTCTTTGTATGCTTTATTTGTTGTTATATGTGTTGTTTTGAATATGCTCATAGATGCTGTATTAGTGCTAGTTTGTGTGATGCTTTTATATTTTGATAGAAAACATGAATTTTGCAAGCAGGATATTTTTATTCTTTTCATTTGTTACCTAACACTGTGTGTGTTTGTTTGATATATTCAATCGTTTGTAGGAGGGTGCTTCGTTAGCCTTCAGGAAACATATAGAAGAACAAGCACGTGATCTTAGCGGAGAAGCTTTTTCACGATTTATGGATCAATTATATGATAGAATTTCCAGTCTAGTAGAAAGCCATGACGTTGCCGAAAATTTGGGGGCTTTAAGAGCTATTGATGAGTTGATAGATGTGGCACTTGGTGAGAATGCCTCGAAGGTTTCAAAGTTCTCTAATTACATGAGGACTGTGTTTGAGGTGAAGCGTGATCGTGAGATTTTGGTCCTTGCTAGTAAAGTCCTTGGCCATCTAGCTAGGGCTGGTGGAGCAATGACTGCAGATGAAGTGGAGTTTCAGGTTAGTTGTTGTGTGTTTTCTTGGGTTTGTTGCATATGGTTGTCTGTGTGAGCTCCATGTGATGTATTTTGTTTGTTGGTTGCAGGTGAAAATGGCACTGGACTGGCTTCGTGGGGATAGGATAGAGTATCGCCGTTTTGCTGCTGTCTTGATCTTGAAAGTAAGTCTGAGCATTTTATTTATTTGTTGCTCACAATAAACAGCCAATTTTTTAATAGTAGGTTATGTTTTTAATTTGTTGTGTTATTGTCTGTGTGTGGGGAATAGATAGGAACTTGGCACCTGCAATTTATGAGATGTAAAGGGGTATTTGGCCTGGGAATATTCTTGAATCTAGAAAATGAAGTGCTCTGTGTCCATCTCTTACCATCTTATGGAATTTTAGTATAATTTTCAATTGAAATACTTATGAAATTGTTATAATTTTCTTGCTTCCGGGGACATATATTCATGTTTATTTTATTCCTGAAGGAAATGGCAGAAAATGCTTCAACTGTGTTCAATGTTCATGTTCCTGAATTTGTGGATGCTATCTGGGTTGCATTGAGGGATCCAGCATTGCCTGTTCGAGAGCGGGCTGTAGAGGCATTGCGTGCTTGCCTTCGTGTTATTGAAAAACGTGAGACACGCTGGCGTGTGCAGTGGTTAGTTGTATATCTTCTAAATTTTGAATTAGATAATAGTTAGATTTTTTTGACAACAAGAGTTTCATATATAGGGAGGAAGAGATAAAGTAGAAAACTCTGCTTTGAAGTATTATAGTTATTGGAGTGTGCAGTGATTTTTGTTGAAATTTTGATTTCACACATGGTGCTTCATTTTGATAATCTGTATTATATTATTTGACTCCTATCGAATCCCACTTTCCTTGTGGATGGATCATAAATTTGCAAGGAGATAGCAGTCTTGTTCAACCTTGTCTCCATTGGAGCTAGCAAAAATGGTTTGAAAATGGAACCATCCAGTTTGGTTCTTTCTCATAACTCTTCTGGAGCATCTGGTATGCTCTTATTTTTGACTTCCCGAAGAATCTTGCTGCTTGCTACAATTTCCTGGCTCAATTGATTTTCAGCTCATTGTACTTGCACAAGAACAGTTTTAAATACACTGAAAACTGTTGCTGTGTTCTTTTTGTGTTCAGTATTTTCGCAACAAGTAAGTCCGCTTATATTCTTTATGACAGGTATTATCGAATGTTTGAGGCTACACAAGATGGATTAGGTAGAAATGCTCCAGTTCATAGTATACATGGTTCTTTACTTGCAGTTGGGGAGCTATTGAGGTAGGCAGAGATTTGTGTAGTGCAAAATCTTTTTATTTCTGAAGTTTTTCCATTTTCTTGTCTCAGTAAGTTGGCTTTATAAAAAAGAGCTGCTTACTTCTTTTCCATTTTACATTTGTTTCTCTTTTTTTTGTGATGGCTATTATCGTATTTTTTGTTGAAGTGAATATGCTCGCCAAAGATCAGGAAAATCAGAAGAGCATTGCATGGTGGCTATGAGTGTTAAACCATAGCCTTAAGTCTCTTATGCTTTAATTGAATTATAAACATCTCCCAAATTGGAACGTGTCTTCCATTTAACAAAAATTTAGTTCACTACTTGATGATACTTCTGTTGTTTGCTTTCCCTATGTTGCAAAAGTTGGTCAACAACTGTTATACTTGCAAGTATGTTGTTCTTGGAGATTAATGAAGCCAACGCTAAAACAGATAATTGTTGTGTCTTGGAGAGATACGTGTCTGTGTTGCATGTGTGCACCTGTTTGATTCATGTGGTGTTTTGGCACATAAAGACATTTGAAATTTCCTCATCACTAGCTCAAGGCTGTTGTCTTAACATTTCTATGTAGCTTCTTCCCCTTCAGTATCTCTTGTTGAATCAGGTACATAGCTTTGACTTATAGTGTACAGGAGTTGTGCCCCTTCATTAAAGCTTTCCTGGTTTTGTCAAATAGATTGCATTATATCATATGAAGATATGACAATCTGGCTGTCATTCACCCATGCATTATTAACAGATTTTATTGTTTGATGTGGGTATAATTGAAACATTATCTGGACAGAAATACGGGTGAGTTCATGATGTCAAGGTATAGAGAAGTTGCTGAAATTGTTCTGAGATACTTAGAGCACCGGGATCGGCTAGTTCGCCTTAGCATAACTTCACTGCTACCTCGCATTGCTCATTTCTTACGTGATCGATTCGTTACAAACTACTTAAAGGTTTGTGGAACTTGTTCCATTTTCTAATCATATAATTGTAACTGGTGTGGAGAAAATTTGGATGAAATCAACTTTACGGATATAACAGTTGCTATCCTAATAATGTGTTCATGGAATTGGGATATCTTGCAGATATGCATGAATCACATTCTCGCAGTTCTTCGATTACCAGAAGACCGTGACAGCGGGTTTATTGCCCTTGGAGAGATGGCAGGTGCTTTAGATGGGGAACTTTTCCACTATTTGCCGACAATTACATCTCACTTACGTGAAGCTGTAAGATACAGAGGATGTTGTCTGACATAGATCTCATGATTTTGGTTTTCTTCCATTGTTTTTCTCTGTGGTTACTATTTATTGAGTATGATGTTTCCATTTGATAGGCAACTAGATTTCTGATTGTTGGAATATTCTATATGTAGATTGCACCACGTAGAGGTAAACCCTCACTTGAGGCCTTGGCTTGTGTTGGAAACATTGCAAAAGCCATGGGTCCTGTCATGGAACCTCATGTTCGTGGTCTTTTGGATGTTATGTTTTCTGCTGGTCTTTCCACTACACTTGTGGATGCCCTTGAACAGATTACTATCAGGTACAAATTGGGCATTAGTGCTTGTACTTTCAATGTTTTTGTTGATTATTTGGTAAGGGAATTTGATCTTCTGTTTCAGTATTCCATCATTGCTGCCAACTGTTCAAGATCGACTGCTACACTGCATTTCATTAGTTCTATCAAAATCCCTTTTTCCCCAGGCAATGCCTGCTGCTTTAGTTCGAGGAAATATTATGAATTACCCTCAGCAAATTTTGGACCTTAATGGTTCAGCCTTAGTGCAACTTTCTCTGCAGACTCTTGCTCGCTTCAATTTCAAGGTTTGTATATACATAGTCTCTAATATGAAACCCGTGTTTACCTAAATTAAACTCTGAATCGTTTATATTGTCCAGGGCCACGAACTTCTTGAGTTTGCTAGAGAATCAGTTGTTATATATTTAGATGACGAGGACAAGGCCACACGAAAAGATGCGGCTCTGTGTTGTTGCAAATTGGTTGCAAATTCCTTCTCTGGTGTATCGTCTGCACAGTTTGGTACTAGTAGGTCTAATCGAACTGGGGGAAAGCGACGCCGTCTTGTAGAAGAGGTTTGGTCATATAAACAATGGTCTAATTTATGTTATTTTTATTGCTACCAAGTCTTTGTCTTGCTTGTTTAATGTTGAATGCTTCCGCCTGTTGTATGACTTTGTTTCTCATACATTGTGCTTCTGCAGCTTGTGGAGAAGCTTCTCATTGCAGCGGTTGCTGATGCTGACGTTTCTGTTCGCCATTCTATTTTTTCCTCTCTACATGGAAACAAAGGTTTTGATGATTTTTTAGCACAAGCTGATAGTCTGAGTGCAATTTTTGCTGCTTTAAATGATGAGGTACGATTTCAATTGGTTTCATTTGTGACATTCTTAGAGATACTAAAATGATCATTTAACTTCTATGTTTGGTGTCAATAAATTAACTACGTTGCTTTAACTTTAGTTGGTCAAGAACGTTGCTTTTCCATTTTGGAAGTTGTTTTGGGCTTTGGGATGCTGTGTGTGCATAATTCCATGATTGTTGTGTAGCTTGTTTCTTGTTTCCTTTTTGGTTTTGGCATCCTATTATATATATATATATAATTATTATATTTGCAAAAAACTGTGAAGTGATGAAAGGAGGGTCAGCATTCATCCTATGGAGATAGAACTTTACTAAAGAAAACAATACAAGTTATCAGTGAAAGTAGAAAACAAGTCCTAGACAACATTCTTCCAGTTGCTGAAGGGAGAACTTCTAGAAATTCATAAAACATTTGTTGAAATCTAAGCCAATAATGAAGTGAAATGCATTGTTTTCCTCAATAGTATTAAGTCTTTTCTTCTTTTTCTTTAAAAACTTACTCTTTCTTTCGGTCAAAATGATTCATTGAATGCTTTTATTCCATTACTGTATAAAACTGTTTTCCAAATGCAAAGGTTTCTTGCTGGATGATTATATCTTGAAATATAATATTTCCTTTCATCTAATCTTGGAATTGCCATGTCATGGCTTTTGTCAATATCTGATTGTTTCTTTTGTAACAGGATTTTGATGTTCGAGAGTATGCAATCTCGGTGGCTGGAAGATTGTCAGAAAAAAATCCTGCATATGTTCTTCCAGCACTTCGTCGCCATCTCATTCAGTTGTTGACATATTTAGAGCAGAGGTGATGATCAAAGGGTGATACAGTTATCAATGGTTATTATATGAATTTTTTGGTCACACGTGTTTATGATCCTCTGGGTTAGATTAAAGAACATCTAAAATAGTGCCAGATATTGACTACTCTCGCAATGTCAGCAGTGCAGACAACAAATGCAAGGAAGAAAGTGCAAAGTTACTTGGTTGTTTAATTCGGAATTGTGAAAGATTAATACGTCCATACATTGCTCCAATACACAAGGTTTAGTTATTTATGTGTTGTTTTAAACATTTACCCGTCTCTTGCTTATTTAGCCTTCCCTGATGAGAAGCTTTTTCATTTCTGTCTCCTCTTCCCCATGTAACAAGTATTTAATTTACAGGCACTTGTAGCAAGACTTCTTGAGGGCACTGGGGTCAATGCCAATAATGGCATTATCAGTGGAGTTCTTGTAACTGTGGGAGATCTTGCTAGAGTGGTGGGTGAACATCTACTTTTAAGATAGATTTCTTATCATGCATGAAACTGTGCCCTTTTTACTAATCCTTTTAGTGGACCACGGGGGGCAGGGGTTTGTTGCTGTGCATAATTTAACATGCCATCATATGAACATAAGAGTGTGTGTGATGCCAACTTATTAGTTTGTTCAAATGGAACATGTTTGGTTTAGAAGAAAACAAATTTTTTGTTCACTGATCGCTGCTAATTTTGGGTTTACAAAAGAACCTGTCAAGTTTCTATGAATATCCTGTCATCAAGCATAGTTTTTAACTGATTTATAATTATTTCTTCTATGGGTTTCTATTTTGACTTTTGCTTAGGGTGGTTTTGGAATGAGGCAATATATATCTGAACTGATGCCGTTAATTGTTGATGCTCTGTTGGATGGAGCTGCTGTAACAAAGCGTGAAGTGGGTGTTGCAACACTTGGTCAAGTTGTACAGAGTACCGGGTATATGATATTTCGCTTTTGTTGCTTTATTTTGTACAGCAGACTGTTATTTTTTCTTGTGAGTCATATTTTGGTAATGATGGAGATCAGGCACATTGACTATCTGTTGTCTGAACTATTGCAGTGAATTGGGAAGATTTTTATCTTAAGTTGGTTTTTATTATTCGACTCCGACATTTGACTATTCATGCAGAACCAATTATTTTTCTCCTCCTAAGTTGGCATTTGATTCCTCATACCCTTTTGACAAAATCAATTTTATAGGTGCACTATATCATTTTAAAACTTGCCTATCTGGCTATCTCAATGATATCGAAACATTGCTGTGACAGAGAATAAACTAAGCTGTGCATAGCACTCTTGCATAGAATTGGGAAAATTTTCATTCTACTCCTTTTGTTGAAGAAAATGTGATGTATAATGGGCTGGGCTAGTTGGGCACTATTTTTATTTTTCTTATTTTATTAAGATTGGGTTATAGTTACTTGTTAGAGTCATGCTTGATATACTTACTTTAGTTTGGTTTTGTTTTTATTAGTAGATTCCTTCCTTTAGTTTTTATCGTTTTTGTTAGGGTAGGAATTCTATTTTCTTATTGAAAGTGGAATTCTTTTCTCTTTTGTTTAGGTTATGGCCAATACTAATGAGGCCTTAGTTTCAGTTCTAAGGTTGACTTTGAGATTATTGAGTTTTCCCCCTATTTCTTCTAGTTTTTCTTCCTTTCTCTAATTTTCTCCCCTTTCCTTTGTTCCTATTTGGTGCCACATCAAAATGTCTCCTCTTAGTGGTTTTATTGTATAACATCTTAGGTATATTTTTTGATGTCATTTTGTTCTGTGATTTTGTCAGATATGTGATATCTCCGTATAATGACTACCCACAATTGCTTGGGTTGCTCTTGAAAATGTTGAATGGCGAGTTAGTGTGGTCTACGAGACGTGAAGTACTAAAGGTAGCTATTTATGGACAAGAATGCATGGTTATATGCTTTAGATGTTATTGTCATGCTAAATTATTCTTGGGCTTTGTCAGGTTCTTGGGATTATGGGTGCTCTGGATCCTCATGCACATAAAAGAAATCAGCAGTTGTCAGGGTCGCATGGAGAAGTTACCCGTGCCACCAGTGATTCAGGCCAACACATTCCACAAATGGATGAATTACCAATGGACCTCTGGCCATCATTTGCTACATCTGAAGATTATTATTCAACGGTAGTAATTATACCTTATGTATAAATATTATTTTTCTTTCTTTTTCTAATTCTCTGTGTTCTATATCATTCAGGTTGCTATCAATTCTCTTATGCGTATACTTAGGGATCCTTCACTTGCAAGTTACCACCAAAAGGTGGTCGGGTCTCTTATGTTCATATTTAAGGTAAGTCAAAAATGAGGAATGGACTTCTTTTTCCAGATTTTATTCTGATTGTTGTGCTATGTGATTTCATTGTTTGATTTTTCTTATTGCGAGGTTAGTCGATGGGTCTTGGTTGTGTTCCTTACTTACCAAAGGTTTGTTTGATCACTTTTCAGTAATAATCAACTTTCTCTTCCGTAAATTTTATGTATATTGTTTTTATTGCAATTTTAGCTTGCATAGCATGACATATTATGTTAGAATTACTCTCTTTCTCTCTCCTGTATTCCCATAGATGTGCACATGTGCGTACTTGTGTCCATATATATATATTTATTTTTTCCTTTAAAATTTCTTGTAATTACATAAAATCAAAATTGTTTCTGTTGTTTGTTCATGTTGCTTGTACATCTTGCTCTCTGGTAAACCTAACCGCATCCCCCTCAAAACCAACTCCTACCCACCATCCCCATCTCAACCCCCCTTCCAAACCCCACTTAAAAAGAGTAAAAGGTCTTCAACTGAAGTATATCTGGGAGACTTATCGAGTCAAGGAAGTGTATAAAATTCTTGGCATCATTGATATGAAATTTGGAGTATTTGTGATCATCTTCTAATGTTCGGATAAACTTGTCCTGGCTGAACCTTTGACATTTGATATCTCATTCTCGTGCTGAAGTTTTTGTTATTTGTTGAGGCTTGTTGATTGGATTATGTTTGATGATCTGTGGCTTCCACTTGGCCATTTCTCTGTAGGTGCTGCCTGATCTCTTTCACACTGTTCGTGCATGTGATGATTTTCTGAAGGACTATATAACATGGAAGCTTGGAACTCTTGTGTCTATTGTGCGCCAGGTAGATCAGATGTCTTGAAATTGTTTAGATTATTTCTATTGGGGTTTTGTGGACATCAAAATATATCAGATCTAATGTTATTTTGCAGCATATCCGTAAATATTTGCCAGACCTGTTCACCCTAATAAATGAATTATGGTCATCCTTCAGTTTGCCTGCTACTAATCGTACTTCTCGCGGCCTTCCGGTTAGTAATTTTGTTTCTATTTCTTTCTTTGGAAGCTCTGATAATCTGCTTGTTATGTTGCTTTATTGATATTTGTATTTAATTCCCAATTGTTACTTAACACCTGGCACCCAAAAAAAAATGCAGGTTTTGCATCTGGTGGAGCAGCTTTGCTTGGCTCTTAATGATGAATTCAGGACCCACCTTCCTGTTATTCTCCCATGTTGCATTCAAGTTCTAACTGATGCTGAACGGTTCAACAACTACACCTATGTTCTTGACATTCTTCATACACTTGAGGTGTTTGGGGGTTAGTATACTGTATTTTGGATAAGTTTCCATTGGTATTTAATCTTTTGATATTTTGTACACCTATGGGTTATAACTGCAGTGAGAAAGTACAGAGGGAAAAGGCATTGCATTTAATATTGGCTAACAGCGGGTCCAAATTTTTGCAATTTGTAGAACTACAAAATTTATATGTTTCTTATGTGTTGTATTCGAGTTTTTGAACTCCTACATGCTAAGAGATTATTTGCAATAAACAAAATATAAGAGAAAGTTTCTTGGCTTGATAAAGTTCCTAGCCTTAACAAAATAAACATTTTGGACAAGATACATTTGAGGATTGAGGGGGACTATACATGTGTGTGTGTGTGGGAAGACATTTCTCATATTGCCCAATGTAGGGACACTGGACGAGCATATGCATCTTCTTCTTCCTGCACTTATTCGTTTGTTCAAAGTGGATGCTTCAGTGGATATAAGGTGTGCTGCTATCAAAACTTTGACAAGATTGATCCCTCGTGTCCAGGTTGGTAACTTTATCCTATTTAATGAACTTCTGGAATAATTATGATAGTATATTTAAATTTTGCTCACTTTTCATGCAAATTCTTGTCAATTTCTTTTTTTTTCCCGTCAGGTTACTGGCCACATCTCTTCTCTTGTACATCACTTGAAGCTTGTCTTGGAGGGGTTAGTTCTACTTCCCAGATATCAAATTATATATTTGGAAAATGTGTCCATCATGTACGTTTGTTTAGGTGCGAGTGCCTAGGTATAGATAGGGGCCTGGACAGATGTGGGAGTAATGAATAGATTCAGTCTGTGATATCGATCCTATATTGTATCCAAATTTGAAGCTTCCTTTAGATTTTGCTGAGCAGAGAATTTTATGTTCAAAGGATTTCCAACCATCACTAGGATTGAATTATGGTGGTATCTGTCAATGACTGTTTTTCTTCTCATTTGGTGTTCACTTTAACTAAGTTAATAGATATTGTAAAATTATTGGTTTAGCTCAATAATGCCTGATATTGGATTTCAACAACTTATATGCTAGTAAAATTGTGGATAGTGAGGACACGTACACAGTTTTCATATAACAATCTGAAGGGTAAAGCTCTAGATTTCATGCCCTCATCCCAAACTTGCATGTAGCCCTGCCTCTGTGGATGTGTGGCTCTGTGTATGTGTTATGTTCATTTCCCTGTGATTGTCTTGAACTAAATTTTATGGAATGACTTAATACAGTGCCTTTTTGTTTTTTGGTTACTGTATATTTCCATGAAAAGCTTTTGTTCTTTCACTAATGCCGCCTGGTAAAAATGCTCTCTTCTTTTAACCCCAAGGGCTTGATTGAGCTGAAATATACCCGTAGATACAACCAAGCAGTCAATTGTTCAAATCCCCTCGGGGCCCCTTTACTTAGGATATTTATATCCCATGAATTTTCTGACAACCAAAGTTGTAGGGCCTGGCAGTAGTCTCCAGTTTAAAGCTCAGTGAACACAGAAAGGTTGAGGGATTTCTGGGTATTAAAATATACATGAATTATAGGAAGAATTCTTGTCATATGATTTTGAATATGCCTGAAATTGTTTACCCTACACCTTCTTTAAGGCAATATGGCAGCTTTTGCTTTCCAATGTTTAATTGTTTTAATCTAGATTCTACTTACCTCCTGCATTATCTAGTCTTGAGCTTCAACTCTATAGATTTCTTATTGACAGGAAGAATGATGAGCTTCGGAAGGATGCAGTCGATGCACTCTGTTGTCTGGCTCATGCCCTTGGGGAGGACTTTACCATCTTTATCCCATCAATACACAAGCTCTTGTTGAAACATCGGCTGCGGGTTCATTTCTTATGTTCCCACTTTCATTATTTATCTGAGAAACATCACTTGGTTTTGAGATTGAGCATGAAAGTTATTCTCTTTTCAGCATAAAGAGTTTGAGGAAATTGAAGGACGCTTGAGGAGACGTGAGCCACTGATTTTGGGGAGTTCAGCTGCACAGAGATTAAGTCGACAAGTTCCAGTGGAGGTTATTAGTGACCCATTAAATGATGTGGAGGGTGACCCTTATGAAGATGGGACTGATGTTCAGAGACAGCTTAGAGGTCACCAGGTATCCAATGATATACAGTTGTATGCTCAGTAATACATTCTACTGACTTTAGTCCTCTAGAAACTTAGGCAAGCTCTTTCTAAGTGCTAGCTAAGGCTCCTGTGTAATTGAAAAGCAAGCCTTGGTGGTTAGGCAATTTGTTGCTCATTGGACCATGCATGGCATGCCAATTTTATGTGTTTGTATATTTTTCTCAAAAGATATTGAAATCATTTTCTCGTGTATCATTAGCAGTTTTGACTTGTGATTAATATCATTGTTGGCGATTGAAGTAAAATAACTTTTGGTGCTAGTAATGCCATGTTGGTTGGAAATTGGAATGTGGTGAAGGTCAACAGAACAAATTCTTGCAGTACATTTCCATAGAGTTGAATTTTTCAAATGAATTTGTTGTAGTAGGTTATTTTTTGATAGTCCAGACCACTGAATTATTGTTTTACAACATAACATTTCTCTTTCTGAATCCTGTGTTATTCTTGTCCTGGTCCCTCATGACATACCCCTCACGGCATGCCCTTGCTTCTATAAAAATTTTTACCCCATCTCTTTATCATTGGCCTTCCATATGTTTTTTTTGTGCTATTTTTTTGGAATTTTTGAGTTTTACTCTTTGATTAGTTGAAAAAGTTTCTTAAAGGTCAATGATGGTCGTTTACGCACTGCTGGAGAGGCTTCTCAGCGCAGTACCAAGGAAGATTGGGCAGAATGGATGAGGCATTTTAGCATTGAACTTTTGAAGGAATCTCCTTCTCCAGCATTACGAACCTGTGCAAGGCTTGCACAATTACAGGTGTGGCAACTGTTTTCATCTGTGTTCATCTTTCTTTTGGGGTGAGATAATGATTTTCAGCTTTGCAGCCTTTTGTTGGGCGTGAGTTGTTTGCTGCTGGTTTTGTTAGCTGTTGGTCACGACTGCATGAAACTAGTCAGAAACAGCTAGTTCGGAGTTTAGAGATGGCTTTTTCTTCTCCAAATATTCCTCCTGAAATCCTTGCAACACTTCTCAACTTGGTATGCCTGTTTTCTGCATGTAATATTCATTTTATTGATGTAACATAACGAAGTCAAGTATGAGATAGTTATTAATTTGGCATGCCTTTTTTTTGGGGGTGAAAAGAATTTTATTTAGATTGAAATATGTTTATAATATTGGCCTTGTATTTGAAACAGCTTTTAGTTGGGTGATGGTGGGAACAAAAAGAACAGCGAGTTAAAAGAAACAATATGAAGTCCTTTCAAAGCAGCAGTCTTGTCTTCTTGTGTCAAGATTAATTTTATTAATAATGTATAAACTTATGCGTCCTTGAACTTATCTTTGCAGGCAGAGTTCATGGAACATGATGAAAAACCTCTTCCTATAGACATCCGTCTGCTTGGAGCTCTAGCAGAAAAGGTGTGCTCTAATAAACATTCTGTAAAAAACCAATATTACTCTTTCACTGTTGTATTCAATGAGATTAACTGTCTATTTTATGCAACTTAAATTTTTCCTGCTCAATCAGTGTCGTGCATTCGCCAAGGCTTTGCATTACAAAGAAATGGAATTTGAAGGTGCACGCTCCAACAGGATGGATGCTAACCCAGTTGCTGTTGTTGAAGCTCTTATACACATAAATAATCAGTTACACCAGCATGAGGTTGACCACAAAGAGAATATGTTTTCTAATTTCATTGTCTTTCTGTATTTTGATGTACTTTGATCTTATCATTTTGAGATTTTCTGTGCTCATGATCTTTTTCTTAATTTTATTCCTTAGGCTGCTGTTGGAATATTGACCTACGCTCAACAAAATCTGGATGTTCAATTGAAGGAGTCATGGTATTGAACGTTGATAACTCCTAACAGTTGCTTCACTTTTCCCTCCTAATAAATCAAGAACTTTCATTTCATCTTGGTTTTCCAGAGTTACAATTATTTTTCTCTCATCTTGACAAGATGGTAGAAAATATTCTCTCATTGTTCTCGATGCTTTTAATCACCCTTGGTTCTCCATGTTCAGGTATGAGAAATTGCAGCGGTGGGAAGATGCGCTAAAGGCTTACACTGCCAAAGCCTCTCAGGCATCAAATCCACATATTGTCTTGGAAGCTACATTAGGTCCATACCAACTGTAACATGCTCGCTTGGTTTATTCTCCTTTTCTATAATATGTTTCTTGGTTGCTATAGTTGGCTAACTGAAACTATGTTTATCAAATTACCATATCTTGTATCATGTTAACTTTTGTATTCCACTGTGAGTGACCTTGATTGTGACATTCCTTTCAAACATGAACAAGATTGTGAAGATTAGTATAGTTGAGCTGAATCTGCCATTAGGTTCATTTTGTAAATGCTTGTTTGGTGGTTCCTAGCAAGGATGTGTAACTGATGGCAGTCAATATGCTTCCTTTCCACTAAAACAGAAAAAGATATCTCCTTTTGTGTGCTGAAAGATCTGCTCTGCTACGTGCCTATTGATGTTCGATGTGAATGTTACAATCTGCCTTGCATGTTTTAGGCAGACAAGCTACACAGTATAAGGCAAATGAGGTAATATGATGGGTTCCCTGGCCCATCATCAATGCAGCCCATTAATGAATGCTTCTATCCCTTTTTGGTAAACATCCACTTTAGTTGCTCCTCAAATTAGCCTGTTGAACCTGATTAAGTGCTACTTGTCTTGATTAGCTGACAATCTTTAGGCAACTAAATTTAATGAGCTTATATGCTTATGAGATCATTGCTTCTGTGTTAGTTTCCAGAAATGGTTCTATTTTTGGTTTGTTATGTAGGGCGGATGCGTTGCCTTGCTGCATTGGCTCGATGGGAAGAGCTTAACAACCTGTGCAAAGAATATTGGACACCGGCTGAGCCTGCTGCACGACTAGAGATGGCGCCGATGGTTATTTTCTGATGTTTAAGTTGATGTTATCAATAGTTTTTTTACCTCATTCTTATACCAACGATGCTGTCTCAGGCTGCAAATGCTGCTTGGAATATGGGAGAGTGGGATCAAATGGCAGAATATGTGTCTCGGTTAGATGATGGTGATGAGACAAAACTCCGAGGTTTGGGTAATACTGCTGCTAGTGGTGATGGAAGCAGTAATGGTACATACTTCAGGGCTGTTTTGTTAGTTCGTAGAGGAAAGGTATTATTGATACTAGATCAATATTTATTCCAAACTATGTTTATTGTACTCTTTTTGCATGGTTATTTGTTTTTACTGTATGCCTTTTGCTTTTAGAATGATGAAGCACGCGAGTATGTGGAGAGAGCTAGGAAATGCCTAGCAACTGAGCTTGCAGCTCTGGTCAGTTTAGTAACTCCAGAAGTCTTATTATATTGAATAATTTTCTTAGACTTATTTTGTAAGCATGGTTCTTTCTTAGAATTTCTTTTAACAAGTATAAGAGAAGGAATTTAATGTATTAACATTATCATTTTTGTTTGTTCAATCGGACATTTGATCTTTACTAGTTACCTCAAAACTCTGAACAAATTGCTCAGATCTACAAATGTTAACATTTAGGTTCTGGAAAGCTATGAGCGTGCCTACAGCAATATGGTCCGTGTTCAACAGCTATCTGAACTAGAGGAGGTTTGTTCCATAATTTATTTTCTTTTCATTTATTCTGGGGGTGGGGTGGAATGGGGCGAATGTATTATTGGGAAAGAGAAGTGGATTTCCTTTTGTTACCATAGATATGATTTATCAAAACAAGCATGACACTGTTAAATGGTATCATGGAAGAGTTTTTCTTTTTTGACAGGTAATTGATTACTGTACTCTACCCATGGGGAATCCTGTTGCTGAAGAAAGACGGGCTATTATCCGCAATATGTGGACTGATCGGATACAAGGAACAAAACGCAATGTTGAGGTATATGCTTTGCAGTTTCTGTTATCTGTTCTCTCCCTCTTGCTTCTAAAAGATAAGTTGATATATTTGTCAAAGAAAAATATATATGAATTAAAATTTTAACATATTAGGTTTAAAAATAAATTTTGGTGAGATATGCCTTCTATGCTCATAAATTGATTCCTTACTAATATTTGCTTTCCTTCAATATATAGGTTTGGCAAGGTCTTTTGGTTGTCAGAGCTCTTGTTTTACCACCCACAGAAGACATTCAAACTTGGCTCAAGTTTGCTTCTCTTTGTAGAAAAAATTCAAGAATTAGTCAGGCTCGATCCACTTTAGTTAAGCTCTTACAGGTTTGCACTTGGGCATTTTTTGATGTCAAGGATGCTAAATTTGATTTTTTTTTCATATGTTGTCTGTTTCTTTGTTTGACTTTATTTCATGTTGTACTTAGTATGACCCTGAAACATCTGATGAAAATGTACGATTTCATGGGCCTCCTCAAGTAATGCTAGCATACTTGAAGTACCAATGGTCTCTTGGAGAGGATCTTAAGCGAAAGGAAGCATTTGCTAGGCTGCAGGTACAACAGATTTCTCTCTGGTTATTAAAGCTCTTACAAGCTCATTTGTGCAGTGATAATCTTATTTCTTTAAAAATAAAAGACTACACTTAAGAAGCATTTCTTTATGCTGGCATTACCTTCTCATTTTGACTGCTAATGTTAATGTTTTGTGTCGTTCGTGGCTGCTAACTGCTGTTGTAGAATTTAGCCATGGAGCTATCTAGTGCTCCAATTATTCAGTCGGTTTCACCTACTAGTTTAACTGCTGCTTCAAGTTCAAATGTTCCACTCCTTGCCCGTGTGTATCGCCAACTTGGCACTTGGCAGTGGGCACTTTCTCCTGGATTGGATGATGAATCTATACGAGGTAGATCAGCACTTATCACCTTATAAGTTGTTTATTTACTTCTAAATTGTTTTTGATCTTTCTGAAATAATCATCTGCCTTTGTAGAAATTCTTGCTGCATTTAGGAATGCCACTCAGTGTGCACCAAAGTGGGCAAAAGCATGGCACTCATGGGCATTGTTCAATACGGCAGTGATGTCTCATTATACCTTAAGAGGCTGCTTCCCATCTATTGCTTCGCAGTTTGTTGTTCATGCTGTCACTGGATATTTTCATTCCATAGCATGTGCAGCACACGTAAAGGGTGTTGATGATAGTTTACAGGTAAAGGATATATCTTGATATTAAAGTTTACTGATTTCAAAATCCTGGACATAAACCTTTGGGATTCGTACTTTCTTCATTTCATCTGTTTATGCATTTTTATAAACTACCTTTCATTTCACTTTGTCAAACACACTATGATCCTGAATTATTATTATTATTATTATTATTTAATAAATTCTGCTATTTGATTCAGGATATACTTCGTCTTCTCACTTTGTGGTTTAACCATGGAGCTACTGCTGAAGTCCAAATAGCTCTACAGAATGGTTTTGCTCTTGTTAATATCAACACATGGCTGGTTGTTTTACCTCAAATAATTGCCAGGATACACTCAAATAACCATGCTGTCAGAGAATTAATACAGTCGCTTCTGGTACGAATTGGACAAAGTCATCCACAGGTTTGTATTTGGTCTTTGATTTTCTAAACTGTTAGTTCGGCATGTATGTGATATCGATTGAAGGGTGAATTATAATTTTAAGATCTTGTGGGTATTATAGAGCTCTAGAGCTGACTATTTTCTTTTTCTTTTTTCTTTTTTTATGTGATTCACAAGATCTTAAGGTTTCTATTTGTAGATTTTGATTTGCTTGTACATTAAATGAATCTTAAGTTTGGTAGGCAGTCAATTTTATCTATGTGCAAATTTATTATTACTATTAGTATTTGTATATTTCAGGCTCTCATGTACCCACTTCTTGTGGCATGTAAATCAATAAGCAATTTACGCAAAGCTGCAGCTCAAGAAGTTGTTGACAAAGTCCGGCGGCATAGTGGTCTGCTTGTGGATCAGGTCAAATATTTAATTAATTTACATATGATTAGACATTCTGTTCTTTAATTATTTTCTTATAAGTCGCTTTTACATGCAGGCACAACTTGTGTCAAAGGAACTAATCAGAGTTGCAATACTTTGGCATGAATTGTGGCATGAAGCACTCGAAGAAGCTAGCCGTTTGTATTTTGGTGAACATAACATTGAGGGGATGCTGAAAGTGTTGGAGCCACTGCATGAAATTCTTGAGGAAGGGGCTATGAGAGAAAATACCACCATAAGAGAGAGAACATTCATAGAGGTTATATAGTTTTCATACAGTTCTGTTTTTTTTTCATTTTCTCCCCCTTTTTTTCCCCTATGATTAGGCAGCAATTAGTGCATGTTGAGTACAGCTAGGCATATAGTTTTGACCCCTCTTGTTGTCAATCAGACGTATAACTGCTGCTTGTACTTTTCTTCAACTTTGGATCACCTTAGACTTGTGAACCATTGAGCATTTAGGAGATCATCAAATTTTACACATTTGCTTAATTATATGTACCTTCATGCTGTTGTAGGCATACCATCGTGAATTGTTAGAGGCCTATGATTGTTGCATGAATTATAAGAGAACAGGAAGAGATGCTGAGCTTACTAAGGTATGAACAAAATGGGTAGTATTCTTTTTTTTTATCATTTTCCAATCAATGATTTTCTGTCAATTATTTGAGGGAATAGGGTCAGCAATGTGCCCTACTTTATGTTTTCTGTTTGCATTCTTTGATGTGTAAATATGAAATCAAGCATGCTACGACAGAAACAAAAATGGTTTCTCCTTGTTAATGCATTGAAGTATTCTACTCCCCCTTCCGGTGTCAGTTTCATAAAGAACACTAAAAGTATCATAGACATGCGGAGACTGTTGTCTTGCCAGTGCCACACTTTACATTCAATTTTTTGGATGCATCAATTTTTTTTCTCACATGCCATTAACTATCTTCGTCATAGCACTATTAAAGTGTGTGCCAAATTTTTTTGGTCCCCACCTAGCTTTTATGCAGTGCCGCATTCCTTTGGTTTGATTTTTGTAGTTGACAAGGAGTGAAATTTTCTAGTTTTAGGATGCTCTCTAAAATATTTTTTCAGAAAGTTTTGTTTATTTTTCATGGTATACTACTGGTGAATAATCCAGAACTCGCAATTCATTTGTGAAATGCATAACTGAATTGTGATCTTTTACATTGTTGCTTAACTTGTGGCTTTGTTTATTTGTTGGAAATTTCTTCTTACTGAAGAGTGATATACTCTCGAACTTCGTATCATGCTTTAGGATTTCAATCAAGTTTGTAGGATTGTCTCAAGGTTTGTTGTATTTTAATTTCGTGTAGAACCTTTTCATACTGAGTGATGCTATGTCACCCTAAACCGATTGTTAAGTTTGATCATACAATTGAAGGGGAATGATAAGAGTTTAAAAGATGTTAGAAGCCCCTTTCTTTTTTGGCCTAAGCTTTTGGAATTGACCAGTTAGTCAACTGAGAGTATTAAGGGGAAATGGAGGAAAGTAAAGAACCTGGCCTGAGGTTTTGAAAGACCAACATGGGCACTTGGGAGTTGAGAAAATAAACAAATGCCAGTCAACCATTAGGTGCTTAGCTTTTACTTTCACCATTATATCTCCAAAAATTTGAGTACTAAGGGTTTGATATTGTTTCAACCAGGCATGGGATGTCTATTATCAAGTCTTCAGGAGGATAGACAAACAGCTTCAAACCCTTACCACCTTGGACCTGCAGGCTAGTACTGTCTTTATGTTATTTTTTTAAACTCAACTAATTGCTATGGCAGTAACTATTTAGTAACTATTTGCTATGTATGTGGAAACAGTCTGTTTCTCCTGAGCTGTTGGACTGCCGTGACTTAGAGCTTGCTGTTCCTGGGACATATCGTGCAGGTAAAACTAAAGTTTCTGTTTCCCAAGTATGTTTTGGTGCCAAATCTGGTATGGCCCTCCAAAATTTACACCCACCATTTCATTTTCAGATTCACCGGTGGTAACAATTGCATCATTTGCAACCCAACTTGTTGTCATAACATCTAAACAACGACCTCGTAAATTGACAATTCATGGGAGTGATGGCGAAGATTATGCCTTCCTGTTGAAAGGACATGAAGATTTACGCCAAGATGAACGTGTCATGCAGGTGCTTTCTTCTTTCTACTTCATTGTCCATTTTGTACTGCTTGTACTACTATGTGCTGGTGGATAGCTCCATCTGGTCCAGGATCTGGATTCTGAGGCAATTATTGCTTCTGTTGTCTCAAGATTAATTTGTTTGACATTCACATTTTGCCAGCTTTTTGGTTTGGTGAATACGTTGTTGGAAAATTCTAGAAAGACTGCAGAGAAGGATTTGTCTATTCAACGATATGATGTCATTCCTCTATCTCCAAATAGTGGGTTAATCGGATGGGTCCCAAATTGTGACACCCTGCACCAGCTTATTCGGGAGTATAGGGATGCTAGAAAGGTCTGTTGAAGTTCATTAAATAGATTATTTTGGTCACAAAAGTTCAGAATTTTTCTTTGTTTGGTAGCTTGGGGTTAAGTGGGTGCATGATATTTGAGGGCAGCTGCATTCATGCATTATCATCTTTGTGGTTGCAGATCACCTTAAACCAAGAGCATAAATATATGCTAAGTTTTGCCCCGGATTATGACCATTTGCCTCTCATGGCCAAAGTTGAAGTATTTGAATATGCTCTGCAAAATACTGAAGGAAATGACCTGGCCAGGGTATGTACCATCTATTGTTTTAGGATTTTGATAGCCTATTCTTCTTTGTATGACTTGTTCTTCCGTCAATGTTATTTAAAGGAATTTCCTTTTTTTATATTTTATTTTTTAATTTTTCATCTGTTAAAGGTTCTTTGGCTAAAAAGTCGGACTTCTGAAGTATGGCTAGAGAGGAGGACCAACTATACAAGAAGTTTAGCAGTGATGAGCATGGTATGCTTTTTCCCTTGTGTATTAGTCTCCTTTTTCCTGTTCCTTGTTTTAGTTGTGTGTTTTTGGGTTTTTTCCCCACCTTTCTTTGATAGCCAGCAAGTATGAAGCCTGCACAATCAGCTATAACTTTATAATTTTGCACCTGTTAGTTTGTAAGCTGTTGGTGCTTCATCTGCAATGTTCGGAACTTTATCATAATTCTGGCATAAAGTCTTTGCAGTTCTGGTTATTCAATTTAAAGTAGTTTTACCGTTGCAAATGAACCTAACCTTGGAGCTTGTTTAATTCTACTCGCCAAAGCATTGGTGATTTCAGACCATCTGGATCAAACCTCCAATATAGGATAGACGCTTATTAAAATCATTACTTTTGAGGATACATCTCTACTATTAAACCAATTTTGTTTGAGAATCTGGCCAATATCAAGAAATTAATATTTTTGCTTTGTGGAGAATGTCTAATTATCAACAAAAAGTGAATGCGGGAACAGGGTTTGGGGGAAGAAGAAAAGAAAATAAAAATGAAAAAAAAATCTCTTGATATGATGAGCATCATGGCAGTCTTGTTAATCCATCACATTACCTCATAATACCACATGCATAGCAGGGGTGTGTGTGTGTGTGTGTGTGTGTGAAAGAGTAAATACGAGCTTATTAAGGTACTCAACACCTCATGTGCTTTCACTAAATTCTCTTGTTTCAGGTTGGGTACCTTCTTGGATTAGGGGATCGACATCCGAGCAATCTTATGCTGCACCGTTATAGGTACATCGTGATAAGGATAGAATTGGTAGGATCTGTAAATAAAATTTTTGAAGTATGACATATATGTTATCTTTTGCAGTGGGAAAATTTTGCACATTGATTTTGGAGACTGTTTCGAAGCTTCAATGAACCGGGAGAAGTTCCCCGAAAAGGTATGTTCGAAACAATAAATGTAGAACTGAATTTTCTTGTAAAATAGCTGTTTTATAGAAGTGCACTTGCTAATGTCATTGTCAATATTGTTTAGGTTCCTTTTCGCTTGACTAGAATGCTTGTTAAAGCCATGGAGGTTAGTGGTATTGAAGGCAACTTTCGTTCAACATGTGAAAATGTAATGCAAGTTTTGCGGTCAAATAAGGATAGTGTTATGGCTATGATGGAGGTATGAATTACTTCATTTATTTTGTATTTCTGCTTCAGTAACTTTTCAAACATACTAATTTCAAGCTATAAATTCTACTATCCAATTTTAAATGTAATAGATATACACGTGCAAGGAAATCACTGAGTGTATGCATTCTAATGCCGCTTACACAAAATGCGTTCAGAAGCTAAACAAGCTGATTTTCAGTTTCATCTGTTTTCAGGCCTTTGTTCATGATCCTCTCATTAATTGGCGTCTTTTCAATTTCAATGAAGTACCACAAATGTCAATGATTGCAAATACTCATGTCCCCGCTGTTGTGAACACTGAAGAGTCTACTCAAAGTAGAGGAGAGCTGCCTCATCCTCAACGGGGGGCACGTGAAAGGGAGCTTCTTCAGGTTTGAAGACACCCCCCTGCAAGTAGAATGTTTTCAAACTGTGCTATTGTGTGATGCTTATACACATTGTTGTGATGCATGCAGGCTGTTAATCAACTTGGTGATGCTAATGAGGTTTTGAATGAACGAGCTGTGGTTGTCATGGCTCGGATGAGTAATAAACTTACAGGACGTGATTTCTCATCCGCACCACTGCCCGCTAGTTCTATACAACATGCAGTTGACCACAGCACCTTAATTTCTGGAGACAGCCGCGAAGTTGACCATGGTTTAAGTGTTAAACCGCAAGTTCATAAGCTAATTATTCAAGCTAGATCACATGAAAACTTGTGCCAGAACTACGTTGGGTATGATACTGCAATTATTCCTCGTCCTTTTACGTCTTATGCACTTGTACGGATACATGAGAGTCTAGGTTAGCCCCTTTTCCCCTATTTCTGGCACATGAAAAGCATATTCTAGGTAGTAGAATGCCGATAGCCAGAGGTAGGTTGCATCAGTGAAAAACACTTTTTATTGATTTTTCAGTTGCAGATTATTTAGTTTTATTATGTTTTCTTTGTATTGTAGCTTATGAACCTTAAATTTGATTGGCTTTCAGGTGGTGCCCCTTCTGGTGAAGCGATTCCACCAGTGCTACTGAATGCATTATGTACATAGCATTAGCAAGCAGCACATAGTATTTTGTCAGTGTGCGTTCTCCCCTTTCCCCTTTTC
Organism: Xylocarpus granatum; assembly: GCA_019650275.1. Classification (NCBI taxonomy): domain Eukaryota; kingdom Viridiplantae; phylum Streptophyta; class Magnoliopsida; order Sapindales; family Meliaceae; genus Xylocarpus; species Xylocarpus granatum. The sequence continues at coordinate 81,791 of BNST01000985.1, forward strand.
TACTGATTGTGAATAGATAGATGCACTCTCAATTATTAAAATAGGAGGTAATAAAATCCCTGATGTGAAATTAGGATTACTTCTATGTAATTAATACTTGCTGCCAAAATGTTCCATAAGCTCGCAGATTATTTTAAGGCATTTTTCATTTCAGAAAGCTCAAGGGGTGATAGACTAAAACCGCATGGTGAACGTTTTTCTGTCTGTACACATGGCTGCGATTGAGCAAGCTAAAAACAAATTTGACTGTCAACAACTCCCCCCACCAACCATACAATGGGCACGTATCACTTGCAATCTCTTTGAGCTGGAGGTCCCTTCTTGTACTTTCTCTGCACCAGGCTCAGAAGAAAATCTGTAAATACGTGCTCATAATCCGGCATCTTTCCATATCCTGCAATCAAAAGCTTTCTCTAACTTAACCACAAACAAATAGCCAGCCAGAACTATTTCTAGCGAAATTGAATTTTGTAAAACGTACGACGCTTATAGTTGTAATGGGGTTTACACCAAAACTGCATTCAGTGGTCACATCATACCTACCAGGGAAGTAGTTGATATCTATGACATAAAAGATATCTCTCGTCCCATGCTCTCGAATCATATCAATGTTGAACAACTGCAGCCCCTAAAAATATAAAGCACTACTATAACAAAGGGAAACGTAAAAAAACATACACATATAACACAACATGGTAAAAATAAAATGAAATAACATTTACCAGCCGATGGCGGAGTTCCCTTACTAGCCTCTCCAGCAGGGGGGTGGGAGGAAGTTCTACGACAAGAACCACAGATTAATCTGAGTGAGCAGCTGGGCACCAAACAGATATTTTAAGGCGTGCGCGCACACAGAAATTGGAGGCAAAAAGCTCACCAGCAATACCAGGGTCCAGATCTGCATCATCTGCTGAAGCTGCAGCAGATGAAACCCTTGGAAATCGAATCACACCGACAACTTTTGATAGTTCACATTTGCTGACGTTAGGTAGAGAGAAACGCCTTACAACCTTTATTGCCTCTCCAACAATATAAATTTTAAAGAGAACACCTCCTACAGAGACAATCGAAGAATTTAATCATACTTCAAAATAGCCAAATAAATAATAAATAAATAAAAGGATGGAATGATGAAGTTCACGAACTAGAACCAACATTGTACCATGATTAACAAACTCTTGTAGAACCATGGGAGGTTCAAGTTCTGAGATGGAGAATCGATCATAAGCAAGAAACAATTCATGCGACTTGGCACTTCCATCCACTACCAGAGGCTTTGCAACTGAAATGATTAATAAACCAGGAAAATATGTCAACAATACTGAGTTAGAACATACCTAAAACAATACAAAAAAAAATTCAATAAATCATTTATTCCCTATCACACTTGGGCATCAGGAACTAAAATTTTCACCACATACCATATTCAGTTGAATGGATAAATTTTCATGCGGCAAAGGCCAACAAACATGCCAATACTTGAAAAGAAAAATATACCAAGTGGCAATTTTAGATCAGCCCCAAAAACTTCATCAGGGATTGATAATGAATCTTTTGTTATGACTATTTGCTTAGGAACATGAACCTTGCCTACAAAAATGTACGAGAGAAAAAATCAATGAACTAATTTACCCACGACCAACAATTTCTAGAAAAAAACTTGGAACAGTCTTCAAAGAAATGGTAGCTGCAGTTAACAAAATAGTGCAAAATTTACCATGGCAGTCAGCCAAGTTAAGATCTGCCACATCTTGAAGCATTGACTGCCGATTGTGAAGATGTTTTATTGCATCAGGAGGATCCAGGACGATAACTTCTGGATATTTTTGCCTGTAATCCTTCACGAAGAAAAATATAAATACATATCAGTGAATTGCATTAACACACAAGTAAAGACAAAATATAAGCATGCGTGCATGTGTGTATGCATAAACTGCACTACAACCACAAGTTGAAGGAAGTTGTATGGACTCCAGCCATTTATTTCATAGACAATAAGCCACAAAATAGGTAATGCCAATAACAAAAGTTTATATCCTCGTATACCATGGGTGCTGTAAAAACTTCTGCAAATGCTTTAGAGAAATTATATATATCAAAAGAATGTGAATTGCATAATCAGCAAGCTATTTGCATACAGACTACATAACTTAGATCACCTGCTCCAGGTTCCCATCAAGCTGACACATAAATATACAACAATACATATCCCATACCTTTGCAATGCTTTAAATAAATTATAATACCGAGCCAAAAAAAAAGAGGTAATGTTTCAATGTGAGTGAACTAAGTTGATTATTTATGGTTGGGTCACAAATGCAGTTGGAGAGTTGATTCATTAGTCAATAAGCACGCACCTTTCTAAAAAATAAAACCCCTAAACGAGTAGTAAGTTGTGTCCAAACTTTGAGAAACCATAAATAAACCATATATTGTCCTCAAAGCCAAAGAACATACCAGCTAATAGTACTTTTTACAAACCTACTTTTTATCCTACAATATAGAAAGCAAAACACTGTCATTTAGAAAGCAAGCAGAAAAGGCTATTTTGCACTCACAAAATGAGTAAGCATCAGCTTATTCCATTTGAGACAAACTGTTAAGGAAAGGGAAGAAAGGCAGAGGTAATTTGAGGTTTAACAGGACGCTTCAATTGCAGCTTCCAGTTCTCAGGTCCCAAATGCAGCGGGGTGTTAGACAACTAGAAGACACATGTTGAGATAGGAACAAGCCAACAAAGATAAACAATTTGCACACAATCCTTAGCTGTGCAAGAAATTATAAATGGCACAGATTTGATGTTTAGATCTGCTAACATGTCAGTGCAATTTTTCCAATGCCCAAGCAAGTGTCTTGCAGTAAAAACCAGCACCTGTGCTGAGAATATAATGCAGCCATCTGGTTTGGAGGATGAAAGAAGTTGTAATTTACTATCTGGCATAGCTGATAGAGAATTAGACAAGATATTCGTTGATTTTCAAATCACATAAGTCAGTTCAAAGCATGGCAGAAAGTAGTTCAAAGCATGGCACTGTCACTAAAATTATACCAAATAAACCACCCATAGCCAACTAAATCAATGAAACACCACAATAACTTCAAAAGCAACCGACTTTTTTTTCAACCAACCTCACCAACACCTAAACAAATCTTCTAGATTTATAAAAAAAAATGTAAAATCCTCACTTATTTGAATTCCCGACGTACCGATTCAACTATCTAATCATCACTCATGATGATGTGAGTAGGTCTCTGCAAATTATGTCAGACAAAAATAAGTTTTAAGGTTCAGGAGATTTTATTGTTCAACCAATTATTGTCAATTCATACATATTCTCAAACAGAACAGATGACATAATTTTATGTCATATCATAGGTTGTCTATCAAACCACAGCAGGAAAAATAGTTCAGTTTCCACAAGATATGATAGACCATAAGTTGTGCATCAAAATATGAAAAAGCAGGAAGTTTAGATGAACAAACCTCAATAATCTCGCTCCAGTCCTTTCCTGACATCTGAAGGAACGACAAGGTTCATCAGATATTTACTTAAATTTAAGTACATATTCCCACCACAAACAGAAGAAAACAAATCCTCAAGAGGAAAACCTAAGGTCAAAAAGTAATTCAAAATTGCAACAATAGCGTCAACAGCTATTTACGCCACAAAATACTTTTTGAGCATAAAGAGATCTTAGAAAAGAGATACGTAGTGGACTCTCTGTGAAGAAAAAAGTTCCAACCTTATGCAAGACAACATCAAAAGGACCTTGATCTGGCAGTGGCCTGTTTAGATCAATTGCAACAAATATTATCCCCTTGTTTCTGCACCAAGCAAAAGCATACATCATTAACAATCAAAATAAACAGGAAAACATCATGCAAAGTTGAACTATCAAAGGATCAAAATTTTTATACATAACTATGCACACAAAATAGTCATCTTGAAATTTATATTCATTTTCTCCAACCTCAGAGGAATATACTCGTAAACATGCCCAAGTAAAAGTGTAACAACAAAAGGCCAGATAACTCCTCCCACTAATTACAGTAACAAAATTAGAACCAGCAATCTAGAAGTAATAAACTCCTTTCACTCAACTAAATCAAGAAACTATGGAAGAAGCTTAAGGTAAGGTTTAGCCACATAAAATTCTTAATGAATGTACCAGCAGCACCACCTTCATGACTTAAACTATGCAACGGACAAGTTAAAAAATCATATCTAAAAATTCTAAAGAACAGATGGCCTCACTATCATAAAAAATGAAATAAATTGAAACACAGAACACGCATTAATTGAGAATTGGATTAGATATTTGGTACTGGTCATACAAATGTTCACTGTTTATTCATAGGCACATAAAAATATTTGCATGTAAATTTGAGAAATTAATTCCCCGAAAAATTGGCAGGGATCTGGACTAATGGTCAGCTTGATTTCCATACTCTGGAAAACATAATTTGCAATGAAATTAGGGACACCATGGCAAACAACTGTTCTTTATAAGGAAACACAAAACCATAAGAAAAATATGATTTTCAACTACAGAACAAAGCCCGAGGCATTGACTTTTCGTTCTTCGCTAAAGACTAATCCAAAGGGCATATATGGTGGAATATTCCCATATAAAATTAGGAAAAATACTCGAAAATCTTGACACTAGAAGCAAAGTACAACCGATAAGTCAAGCAAAAACAGTTGCCAGGGCTTTATTCCCAGATTTGATCGCTATATTAAATATGCAAAAGATCTTACCATCTAAGAAAAAGACTCCAAAAACCCCCCAGCCACAGCAAAAAGTGCTTCTGCCATAATCATATTAGACACAACCAAAACCAAAAGCAGATCCCAAATCTCTAGCAATCCCTTTATTTAAATAAAGATGAACCTAGATAGCTAATAAAAACTTCCCAACACCAGCAGAATTGGAACTCAAAATTAAAAGTATGACAACTCACAAATCAATAGTTCAGAAAACTGACACCAAAATCCTTGTATACCCATAAAAAAAAACATTACAGTAACAAGAGTTTCCCAACTGAGGAGCAACCCACATAAGAATATCTGAAAGAAAAACTCGAAAATCATGACCAACAAAACATATAACATCTAAGTACATTATACAACTGAAATGAAACGGACTAAAAATTTGGTATATTCATGTGCGTGAACATGTATACCGAGCCAAAACTTCAAGCTTTGGTTGCAAGAAACTTTTTTTCTTCTTGGACGTCAAAGCGTAGCCAACAACAACCTTTAGTCGCTGCAAAATGTCACTCTCTTCCTCTTCTTCTGCTTCATGGTCAGGGATTTCTTCGTCTAACCTCATACCCACTTCCCCTTTTCTTAATTCCAAAATAAAACCCTAATTCCTCAATCAAAACTGAACCTCTCCTGTTCCTTCCTCCTTTAGAAACAAGAAATAAAGCAAACCAAAACCAAAAGAAAAATCTAATCTTTTTGTTAGCCCTCTCTCTCTCTCTCTAAATGAAACCAAATGATTTCTTCTCTTCAAATATAGGATTTCAGTAAATTTTTCATTTAGATTTTGTGAGGGAATATTAAATATTTCAGCTTTGAAGAGGAAGAGAGGAAAAGAGAGGTTTTTTCATTTGAGTCTTGGCATTATTTCCTTTCCTTCCGAAAAATATAAACATTAAGCATTGCCTAGTGTATTTGTAGCAGTGAACTAGAGTACACAGGCCGTACGGTAACTTCTCTCCAACCAATTTCATTTTCTTCCATTTTTGCCTCTCTCTCTCTCTTTTTCAGATAACTTCTAATTTTTTTTTATTTTAAATTATAATTATTAATTAATACATATAAAAATTAATAATTAATTAATAATATAACAAGATAATTTTACTTAAAATTCTTTAATATGGTATTTTCATACCATTTAGCAACATGAAATGCTATTAATTTATATTATTAACACTCACAAATTCACTTTTAAAATTACAATAATTTTAAATAAGTACGTATCTTTTAGAAAAAAAAATTTAGATTAGATGACATGATTAAAATTTGAAAATAATTTTATAAAAAAATACAATAATTATTGGTTTAATTATTTTGTAATTATACGTGTTGATTGTAAAAAAAAATGTAAATAAGTCAATTAATTTGAAGATAACATTTTTAGATAAACCCAATTAGGGAAATTTATAGTAAAACTTGTGGAAAGAAAATCTGCAACACCATGAGTGTAATTGAAGACAACCTAGCTTTGATCTGGTGTAATGTTGGCTTGCCCATGATAATGTATTTGTCCATACTTTAAAGTTTGGAATATACCCTTTTTGTTTTGAATAAAAAATAAACAGAGAACATGCTTGGTTAGGTTGGCCAAATTCAACTTAGGATGTTGAATTTTAGGAAATTGCTAACACACTTGTAATCTAATACGTCTTATATCTCTTAAAATAAAATTTGAAATATGTAACGAATAATTTAAAATAATTAATATCAATTTTAAAATATATAATAAAAAAAATTAACTTATAATTAGTTAAGAGCATGAAGTATAATAGATACATACTTTTGTGCTTGTGCATACAATTTTTATAGAAGTCAACAAAGCACTCAAGAGTCAAAAAGCACTTTTTGTTGAAAATCACTTTCTTAAAAAGTAGTAGCTCGTATATTCTGAATTTATAAATATTAATAATAATATTTATGTTATTTATTCAGAATGTAATTGTTTATTAATATTATTATGTGTTTTTTAATTAATTTTTTTTAATTTTTATATTAATTATTTTAATTTGTGAAGCAAGAGATATAATATGCATTGGATCCTTATGATATGCATGCACCATGCTCTTTCCAGTTAGACTAAACCTGTTCTGCATGTAATAAACGAAGCAGTTGAAAAAAAGACATGTCATAGGCTGTGTGCAATGGTACCATCGGACACCACACAGACGACAAGACTCTTTTGCTTTTGTTTTACAAAACTTTAACGGGTTCTTTGGAAACGACAGATCATTTCTTTTAGTTGGTCAAAACAGTTATGAATGTTGATGAAAGTGGATTTGATTGATGTTTCTGGAGAGAGGAGTGAAGGGTTAATGCTTGAACTGTTAAAATGTTGTAGCCACAGCACGGTGCATGAAAATGAAAACACACAGGCTGGACGGGTAGTTGACAGTTAATTGGCTTTCCACCATGGCCATGGCCGGCTTTCCACATTCAACCAACAATTTCCACTTAATTTAATGCCCCACAAAGCTTTAAACACTGTTTCACAATGCCAATCCAATTAACAATCAACCATTGTATTGTTTGTTTTCTTCCCCTTGTGATTTCTCAACCATTGTATTGTTTGTTTTCTGCCCCTTGTGATTTACCATTGTATTGTTTGTTTTCTGCCCCTTGTGATTTCTTTCTCCTTCTCCTTTCATGAACCACAACTTCTCAACTACCTTTTAGTCTCTAATTATTCTTTTGCTTCATTAATTAAGACAGAAACCCAGGCTCTTTGGCGAAGTTTTGGATCCAAAACAACAAAGATTCCATCCATATTCTCAACTACTTCTCAGTTTATTGTTATCTATACGTGCGCTCAACTTTTGATCTCTCACTGAGCATTGATCACAAAGACTCACATTCAACTCATCCATGGCTCTTGTGAATGATTCAATTCTTTCTAACCCGGGTATCGGTTTCAAAAATCATGTTTCTGATATCCCAATACTTCCCAGAAGATTATTCTCGCACAACAATGGAAGAAAATACGAGTTGAAATATTGCAATCTGAGGACTAAAGCACAGGCAGCAGAAGTACAACTGAAAATTGAGCAAGATAAGAAAAGTTTGCGTGATCTGAGTCTGGGGTTTGATGTTGTATCAGAAGATGAGTTAAGAAACAAAGGCTTTTTAGGTATGAGGAAGACGAAAATGGTGTGTACAATTGGGCCAGCTTCTTTTTCTGAGGAATGAATGTGGCTAGGCTTAACATGTGCCACAACACAAGGGAATGGCATCTTGATGTGGTTAGGAAGATCAAACGGTTGAATGATGAAAAAGGGTTTTGTGTTTCGGTTATGATCGAAAAGTTGGCATTGGGAGGAATGAATGTGGCTAGGCTTAGCATGTGCCACAACACAAGGGAATGGCATCTTGATGTGGTTAGGAAGATCAAACGGTTGAATGATGAAAAAGGGTTTTGTGTTTCGGTTATGATCGATACAGAAGGCAGTCAGATTCATGTTGTTGATCATGGTTCTCCTTCCTCTGTCAAAGCCGAGGTATTAAACAAGAACCCATTTGGCTTTTTGAGCAGTTTGCTCTCTAATTATTTCTTCCAATTGTAATTTTGCTGCAAAAGTGATACCCTGCAAACTAAAATTTTGATGCATCTTCTTCTTGTTTGGGTGTCAGGAAGATTCAGTATGGCTTTTTACTGCTCAAAAATTTGAGGGATCTCGTCCACTCACAGTTCAGGCAAATTATGAAGGTTTCTCTGAAGGTGGCTGACAATAAAGTGGAGAATCAGTTTATGTAAATGAAATTAAATGGGTAATTTCAATCAACTTTTAACTTTTTTTTTACCGCGAGCGAAATTGAGCTTGTGGAGAAATGGGAAACTGGTGGAGAGAAATTATGGACTCCCCACACTATCAACCAAGGTTTGATTTTATATGCTTGTTTATCTGAATTCCGTTTGACAGACATTGTAGCTGATGCTTATTCGACATCACTATTAACTTTAGCCGAATAACAACAGTTGGGTTCATAGATCATGGGGAATGAATATTGTTATGTGCACATCAGTATTTTGACTGGACAACTAGTTATATTAGATCGTTCTAGAGTGAAATGCAAATATCGGTTCATGCTTCCCCTGTCATAGTCTTCTCCTCGTAGACTGTAGGCGGAGAAGAAGAAAATCGTGGATGATAGTTTTTTTATTCTGTTTTTCCTTCATTTATGATATCCCTAATCACTGTTAGCAAAAGCAGTTCAGTTAACTGTAGCAGATAGTGCAGAAACAATTTAAAATTTCCTTTTCCTGTCTGCAGGATTGGGATGACATTGAGTTTGGATTGGGATATCATAAATGACATTGGCTACAGAAGGAGTCGATTTTGTAGCCATGTCATTTGCATGTGATGCCGATTCTGTCGGGCATTTGAAGAAATACCTCTCTACCAAATCATCAAAGTAAAAGATCTCTCTAGAAGTATGAACGACAAATCACTACACAAGTGGACCTTTTACAAGTGTGAATGACAAATTATTGTTGTTTTAGATCCATAAGAGTGGCAAAGATTGAAAACCTGGAGTCTCTTCAGAAATTGGAAGAAATTGTAGAGGCTTCTGATGGAATCATGGTAGCGCGGGGTGACCTAGGAGTTGAAATCCCACTTGAACAAATTCCAACAGTCCAAGAGGAAATTACTACTGTATGCAGACAACTAAATAAGCCAGTGATTGTGGCTTGTCAACTTCTTGAATCAATGGTTGAATACCCAACTCCAACACGTGCTGAGGTAAACATTGTGATTCTGAATTGGTATGCACTGTGGAGAACACTTCTTATAATAGATACCTGCTTTGATATGGCCAGGTTGCAGATGTTTCTGAAGCAGTTCGACAATAGGCGGATGCCTTGATGTTGTCCGGAGAATCAGCAAATGGACCACATGGGCAGAAAGCTATCTCTGTGTTGCGGATGGTCAGCAGTCGGATGGAACGCTGGAATCGTGAGGAGAACCGACAAAGTTCTCTCCATCTACGTCAGCTAGGCGTATCGTTGCCAGATCGCATTGCTGAGCAGATATGCAATTGCGCCGTTGAGATGGGTACTTACTACTTTTCCTAAGCATTCCTCATCTAAATTATGCCCTGTTTAAACGAATTTACGTGTGAACTTGAACATCAAGCTCATCTTCCAGCAAAAAATACATGTTCACACAAATAAGTTTGCATTTTCCGCAGCTAACAATCTTGGTGTGGATGCCATATTTGTGTACACAAAACATGGACATATGGCATCTCTCTTGTCCCGGAACCGTCCATACCCTCCCATATTTGCATTCACAGATGATGATAGCACCCGGATGGCTATGAATTTGCAATGGGGAGTTATTCCCCTGCTCGTCGATTTGTCAGATGAAATGGAAGATAACATAGCAAAAACCATGGATCTCATAAAAAGAAAGGGAATGGTGAATCATGGTGATGCTGTTCTGGTGGTCTCAGATTCCAATCAGTCCAATTGAAGACCATCGTCTCGGCGAAAAAATCATCCGAGAAAAGGAAAACAATGACGTTCAATCAATCATTAAGAATTCTCAGAAAAGGGAAAGCAACATTGGAATGCTTTAGTTCTACCCTCTCAGCTGTACTTCTAAATGAATTTTGATTCGATTCATTTCCCTTCTATAATCCTGTAACAGTCTGCAATGGTATTTCCCTTGTGCTTCTTGCTTAGCCGTGCACATTACAGTAATTCTCTTGCACACAGACCTCTACACACACAAAGATTAACGTGCACGCAAAACCAGGCACCAGCGTGCTTTGCAGCCGAAACTTTGAAGTTACTATTTCGTCGGTGAAGCAGCAAAGAGCTAAAAGACATGCAGAAATGTCAGCGCTGAAGCAAAAACTTGAAATACAGAGATGTATGTGCAGGCGACTAACGTGTACGCAAACGTTTATCATCTTTTATTCTCAGGGTTGTTGAACATTTCGGTAGCTTCGTCGTCTTTATTGCGGGATCCTGACAAAATGGACAAAGTTTTGTCTGGATTCGGACGACTCTTACTTGTCGTTTTGTGCTTTGTCAAACTTTTAAACGGTGTCGTTGCACAAAATATTGTCACGTGTCCAAACGACAAAACTTCTAGCCACAAACTAACCACGCCCTGTCTGGCGCACGTTAGTGAAACTTAATGATATGACACTAACGTGCGCCCAATCAGGGAAGCTAGAGAACAATCTCCCACCTCTCGTCACCTCTCGAGTTGAAGAGTGTAAGACAGGACAGAAAATATAAAAAAGCTTCAATCTCCAAATTGATTTACAAACCCAGAAAAAAAAGGGAAAATAAAATTTTTTGTATGAAAAATTATTTTCGTTGATGCCAGAAAACAAAAAAATATATATAGCAAATGGCTGTTGCTTCTCTGCAGATTCTGAAATCCACCCCGTTTTCCATTTCCCAGTCAAACTTTCCCGGGAAATCGGATTCACGGAAAGCTTTTCAGAGGCCGAGAAGTTATAAAAAGTCCAGATGTTTTGTGAGAAGAAAGCTTAAGGTTTGTTCTGGTGTACAAGAAGACGATAATCAAAGCAATGGCAAGTTGTTATCTTTTTTCTTTTTCTTCTTCTTATTATTATCGCTAATTCTGATGTGTGGGTAATATATTTGGAAGGAAAGTTTGTTAGTAGAGATGAAAGCTGTTATCTTTATAGCAGAAGTGTTGTGTAAATGGAAAACAAAATTTTGTAGCATTTTCATGTTATACCACGAAGAGGTATGAAAATGTTAGCTGAGATAATTGGAGATCAAAGTTATAATGAAGTATGAACTATGAGGGAGAAGAGAAATTGCAATAATCTAGAAATAGACTAAGAGAGGTACAAATGCTCTTGCTTGAAATCAAGCAATTCTTTTGTATTTCGGGCTTGAAAATATTTCAAATATATTTGGTTAATATGAGAGAGAAGGAAAAACATGTATTTTTTTCTGCAAGGTTATGGGATTTGCATGGAGTGACTATTGTATTTAGAATTCATGAATTATCTGTTTCGATGTAGAAGTGACTAAACAAGGGTTTACAAAAAATTGATTGGGAAAGGCAATGGAGTAATGGAGGTTGAATCTTCCACATGATTTTAAAACAAATAGAGGTTAATGTACTTAGTGGATTTGTTGGCAATTATATTTTTATAGTGAGAGTGGGGACTAATCAAACTTTAAACGAATTAGTTAATGAAGCATACAACATTAACCTAACATTAGAAAAAATGGTGAACATGAATTTTTGCTTAATTCTTTGATTATGAGGCTTGCCTTTATAGCTATGGCTATTTTATTTATGTCTGTATGAAAGTCTAGGAAATGCCTTTTTGCTCTCTCGCTTTGATCTTATGTTGGTTCATCTTGTGACTTTTTTTCAGTTTTTAGATCAATATTTGTCTGCTGGAGGCATGTAATTTTGATTTCGTTGCCCGTGCTTTCTTAGCTTCTTCTGAAATTCCTTTAAGTAGTTGGTATACTTTTATTTATATGCCTTATGTAAAATGTGTTCCAGGTGAAGAACCTCCTGAGTCACTATTTATGAAGGAACTAAAGAGGAGGGGTATGACTCCAACATCATTGCGTAAGGACACAAGCAGGAACAACCATGGACTGGATGTTGAGACAAAATTAAATGAAGAAGACAGAGGTTTCTCAAGAAGAAATGCAGTATCAGCTGAATTAGACAAGAGCCTAGCTAATCAAAGGGAGCGCTCCATGGCGTTGAACAGTGAAGGCCTTGAGGTTGAGTCATTCTTTTTCCTTATTAATTCATATATAAATTATTGGCTTAATGCTTCCATTTAATGACTAAATGTGTCAGAAACATAGGAGTTATTTATATCTATTGTATTTATTTTAAACTTACATACACTCCCTAGAAATCACACATATTTGGTTAGCATCTATTGTATTTATTTTAAACTTAAATACACTCACTAGGAGACATGCTTATTTGGTTAGCATTAACAATGTTCGTATTTGTGTACTGCCATTCTCTCTGCCCCTCTCGCTTTCCTTGGCACTAGAAGTAGGATGTGAGATGTACTGGGAATAATCTGTTTAAGTTACTGATGGACTCCATTGCGTATGTTTCCAGCATATAATAAAAATTGCATTTTCCTGCTTGTACTCCTTGCATATCTCATCCTTGTAACTTATTTGTAAGATATGTTAACCTCTTGGATAGTTGAACCACATGGACTTAGATCCATTTCATTAGCTCAATCCAATGAAATATGCTATTGGCCTTATTTTGCTTTTCAGAGTTCGATAGAGAGAGAGAGAGTTAATTCCGTATTATCTTGGAAGTTTTGCAGCTATTTTGATCCAGTAAAACATTACTGGAATTTTTGAGGAAATGTCATTTGTTTTTGCCATAATGTATTAGTTTGAGAATTACTACGGATGCTCTTTTATCTTCATATTCTTGTTGATCTGATTAAAGTTTCATGTGTAAGAAGCTTGAACCTACTTGTTAAGATAATGGAAATCTGCTCTTCATATATCATGTGAAATTATTGGCAATGATGACAATAATGTTTGTTCTCCTTTAATATATCAATTACTGGATTTTGTTTACCCAATGAACATACATTTTTGTGGAAATAAACTTACATTTTCATCTGTTTTAGGGTTTAATCCCCCGGGCTAAACTTTTGCTGACACTTGGAGGGACATTTTTCTTTGAATTTTGGCCATTGATACTGATAACTGTGGGATGCTTTTCTGCTCTGTACTTTGTAAGCTCTCTTTCTTGACCTCTAATTTATAAGATATTTATATTTCCTCCCATCATCCAATCCTTGCACATTGATTGCATCTACTGAGTTTTGCATCTTTTTCAAATTACTTTTGTTCCAATATCAAGCAAGAAAAGTGTAGGATGAACTCATACATGGGAAAGAACGTGTGCATAGATTTTTAGTTTCACTAATCTGGAAGGCATGTATACATGGGATCATTTCAGTTTATATTGAAGAGCAAATAAATAAAAAAAATCTTGTGCAAAGAATTACATATCCCAGCAAACATTGCCTCCTTTTCTTCCTGAGTATATACATGCTTAACGAGTAGCAGCTGCTTGTTACTGATGCATGATTTTGGCGTATAATCAAGCATAATTTGGTTTTCCTTCTGTGTTATAGAAAGCTAGATATTTGACCAATTTCCTTGTTTGTTTGGCAGTATTATGGACCAACCTTTGTCCATGATGCAAGCACAACTCCAATTTCACCTCCACAGTACGTTGATCCATATGCCCTCCTGCAAGATGACAGGATATCTCCAACTGGCCCTCCTGTAAATTGAAATACATTTATTTTTTTTTATATTTGTGTAACATACACCAGATTCTTGGAACTTAAATTATAGATCTTTGTAGCATATTCTCATTGCTTCTGTTAATTCTATCACTGTAAATCGAAATGAACTAGAACTTTTCTCGTCAATGGTAAATGTCCCCAGTGGTGATACCAGTTTCTGCTCTGAGATGCTTTCTCAACAGTAGATGGTTATGTCTCTTAATGTAAGACTTGAAACATAAAAAAGAAGAAAGATATTACAACGTAAAATATAAAATAAACAGATAACACAGAGGTGCTTGTGTCATTATTTGGAAAAAGTCGTACCCATCTTGCCAAATTCTTTGTTGGTGAATTAAGTATCAGTTAGCAGTCTTACAGCTCAGTTGGGGTGCCTAATTGTTCGTCCTGAGATACAGTTACCAAACCAGACGCTCTTGAACTGATTCAAACTTACCTTTTAATTGCTTTCTTTGTTGAGATTTTTTTTTATGCAATTAATTGAAAGACCCCTTTAAATTTCGTGCTTGAATTAGTGAGCATGCTGAACCATTGCCCATCTCTGGCTATTATCATCCTCATTTGCTAGAAACAGAAGTGCCGTACACAGTGACGAGTGAACAACGCATGGCTACAGAGTCGCAGAAGGCGGCTTTTGAGTGGAGATCAGCCACAGTTCTGACTCTTAAGTTTGACGACGATGTTCGTCCAAAACGAACTGGTTTAAATTTTCTAGCTTTCTTCTCTGAATTCAGGGATTTCGTTTATACTACTGTCATTTTCTAGCTTTAAGGCACATGAATGACTGCATGTGCACGTGTAATAACAGCAGTAATCGAATCAGGCATGCTGTCACTGGCAAGGGCCTATTACTAAGATGATTTTCTCCCTCGTCCGGTTTGCTTCTAGTCTGCTTACTTACTGTTATAGACCGCTTACTTCTACACATAAATGAACGACGTCAAATCCAACTTAGGCTCCTAAAAATTTAAACAGGAGTAATATTTGGAGTTTTTTGCAATTTTCTTAAATGGGGTTCTCTTTACAGACGGTATGGCGTATAAACTCCTGTGTATACAAATTACAAATCAGAAACTCAAAATCCTGCTTAATGTGAAAAAGACAAGGAGTCAATGGACGGTCGCATATTATCATACTAACACACAATCGCATAGAATATTCGATTAAACAACATTGAAGTTCTTTCAACTTGCTTTGAAAATGAGTGAGAATCAAAGCACAGAAGAGTCTTAAACATAAACAAACAAAAAGGCAGGCCCCACGAAAACTCAAAACATAACACAACTATGATCACTTGGGCTCATATCTCTCTTAGTACTCCCCCTCGTCATCATCCTCACCCTCAGCAGACTCGGCACCAACTTCCTCATAATCCTTCTCAAGAGCAGCAAGATCCTCGCGAGCCTCAGAGAATTCTCCTTCCTCCATACCCTCACCCACATACCAGTGCACGAAAGCTCGCTTGGAATACATAAGATCAAACTTGTGGTCAATGCGAGAGAACACCTCAGCAACACTTGTGGAGTTGGAGATCATGCAAACAGCCCTCTGCACCTTGGCAAGATCACCACCAGGAACAACAGTTGGTGGCTGGTAATTGATACCGCACTTAAATCCAGTGGGGCACCAGTCAACAAACTGAATTGTACGCTTGGTCTTGATTGTAGCAACAGCAGCATTGACGTCCTTGGGCACAACATCACCACGGTACATAAGGCAGCAGGCCATGTACTTGCCATGACGGGGATCACATTTGGCCATCATAGATGAGGGCTCAAAAGCACTGTTGGTGATTTCTGCAACAGAGAGTTGTTCATGGTAAGCCTTCTCAGCAGAGATGACAGGTGCATAGGAGGAAAGCATGAAGTGGATTCTTGGATAGGGGACCAAGTTGGTCTGGAATTCAGTAACATCCACATTCAATGCACCATCAAACCTCAGAGAGGCAGTCAATGAAGAAATCACCTGCATGCAACACAAATAGAGCACAGATTATGAACAATCACCCAAAACAAAAGACCAATCCAGGAAAGTCATCTACTGAAAGCTTGCAGTTACCTGAGAGACAAGTCTGTTAAGATTGGTGTAAGTAGGGCGTTCAATGTCCAGGGAGCGCCTGCAGATATCATAGATGGCCTCATTGTCAAGAAGAACAGCCACATCGGTGTGCTCCAACAGAGAGTGAGTTGAGAGGACACTGTTGTAAGGCTCAACAACAGATGTGGAGACCTGAGGAGATGGGTAAACAGTGAAACCCAGCTTTGATTTCTTTCCATAATCAACTGACAACCGCTCCAAGAGGAGTGAACCAAGACCAGAGCCAGTCCCTCCACCAACAGCATTGAAAACAAGGAACCCCTGGAGACCAGTGCAGTTATCAGCCAACTTTCTTATGCGGTCAAGACAGAGATCAACAATCTCCTTACCAACTGAAACAAAAACAGAAGACCAAACCATTAAATACACAACTTTCCAAATTGTAAAAACACACTTTTCTATAATTTCCAGAAACATTGAAATATAAAATGCTGCACTTCCAACATCCAAAATACAACTAAAAGTGAATTGGAAAATAGTAAATTATAATTCTTTAAAAAAAATGCACATTTCTTTGTCTTTCTATTTGATTAGCAGAAACTAAATCTTACTGGTGTAGTGACCACGGGCAAAGTTGTTGGCAGCATCTTCTTTGCCACTGATGAGTTGTTCGGGATGGAAGAGCTGGCGGTAAGACCCGGTTCTGACTTCATCGATGACAGTGGGCTCAAGGTCAACAAAGACAGCACGAGGCACGTGCTTCCCTGCACCAGTTTCACTGAAAAAGGTGTTGAAGGCATCATCACCTCCTCCGACTGTCTTGACGCTTGGCATTTGCCCATCAGGCTGTTCCAAAATAAAATAAAACACTCAGATCTCGGACATAATTCAAAAAATAAAATGCAGATCTATAAGTTATTACACTGAAACAACATCATGTTAACTGTATTTTCAACAACAAACAAAGCTGTTATCAGATCTAAAACATGCACAATCCAAATGACTTCGATTATACAAAACGCAATGAAATAAGCATAGAAAACTAGACATTAAACACATATCAATTAGATTAAGGTTGAAACGACTCCGATCTACTCACAATTGATAACAAATCGAGCAATAAGAACAGATCCGAACAAAATCCAGCTAATAAACTATGGCTGCAGACAAAACAATTACGATTTGTCCAGATCTAATAGCAAATACACAGCAAATAGCAGATCTGTGTAGCGTCAAACAAAAAGTGGCAGATAAGCAAATCTCATACTAACCTGAATGCCGTGCTCGAGGCAGTAGAGTTCCCAGCAGGCATTTCCGACCTGGATACCGGCCTGACCGATGTGGATTGAAATGCACTCTCTCATTTTCGCCGGTTGAGGAAAAAACTTCGACAACGAACAGGTACAGACGACGAACTACCAATTGCAGAAGGAAGGCGTTTATTAAGACGCCTTCTGAAGAAAATGTGTTGCAGCGGATGGATCGGCAGAGGGTTTGGATAGGGATATATATAGCAGGGGTAGAGAGATAGTGGGATGTCTTAACTTGGGGTTGGATTAACGGACGGCAAATTTAACCATGGTTAGGCTTTTTCTTTTTAATTTTTGAATTTCGAATTTTGCCGCTCGGCTGCAGCAACTGTAACGGTAGGTGGAGTGCCAGACTGGCAAACTTAGCTGGACTGTTTGGGAAGCGGAGTATCGAGGATAATCCCAGTATAGTAAGGGAATAAAGCAAATTTACCAAAATGTCCACACTTGTCGTCCAAATTTCAATTGATCTGCCAGTTTCATAGGATCTTCGTTCAGGCAGTCATTCTCGCGTTTATACGTCCACATAATTTAATATATAATTAATAATTATTATTTTTATTTATGTAATAAAATATAAAATTAATTTATTAAAATATAATTTAATTTATTTATTTTTAATTATATGATCGATACTCCTTGAAAAGGACTGTTCAATGATTCCATTTGGAAAAAGAGTTGGGAAACAGACAGGCGGCTATAACCCAAGCATACCTGACTAATGGGGTGATCTTTTTCGTTTGCAGGTATTTCTTTTTCACCGCGGAAAGAGGTGGCAAATAGTTCCTAGGCCAAACAGAGGACACTTCCGCTTAGCATTAGTCTTCCGCTTAGACCACTAATGCTAAGCAGAAGTGATCTGGCAAATGATAACAAGTCAGTAGTGTTTCTCCTGAACATTGCTTAAGCAATTTAGCCTCCTTCAAGTCTACCACATGGCAACAAGTTCAATGAAGGGATCACCATTCCAGCATAAGGAAGAGGCTGTTAAGACTACTCAAATCAGAATAGAAAATTGGTAGCATAGATAAGAAGAGGCACAAAAACTCGCCTAAAAGCCTAGCAGAAACAAGTGGGTCACAAGGTACTGCGACACCTTCCACTGCATAAGGCAATACATTATCACCACCATCAAAGGTACCATCAGCCACAAAAGCAGTAACAGCATGTGCTAGTGATGTCAAATATGCATTAGCTATCCGTGCCATAGGAATATCAAATAGAGCTTTCTTATTTGGAAGCAGCAACTCAGCTTAGTCGATTCAAACTAGAGATCCATTTCTGTTTTTGCTTTTACCACACAAGCCTTTAAAATTAAAACACTGTGCTCAATGAGTTGCTATAATATATTTTTCCAGAAAAATAACATGAAATTGTAAAAAAGAACTAGGGAATCATGCATCAAGAAATTTTAGGAGTTTTAACCTCCCATCCCCTAAATAAAAGCACGAGGCCTCTCTCTATTTCCCATTGGTCCAAAGACCCAATTTTGTTACTTTAAACCACTTCAAATTGCTATGATGCAATTTGCCAAGAATACAATCTGGAATACGATTTTAAGCTTGACAATTTCAATTGCATAAGAAAAAAAAATGGATAAGTTGATAAGAAATGGATTGTACAACAGAGGCAGGCTGTTTCAGCACAAAGTGAAGTATCTCACCTTCATGGTACCCAAATTAGGGCCAAGGTCTAGCTGATCTAATCAGTTGAATGGTAAAACTACCAGAAGATCAAATAGTTGAATTATAATGCATTCTATAATCTGATAAGAGGGTATACGATTCATCAAGTACCTATTTTGTGATATCATTCGTGTTTTCCTCTATGGACCATACAACAACCACCCTTCCCACTGATTCAGATGACTTTTTCTCCAATTTGGGAATCATCTCCTTAACGAATCAAACCCAAAGCAGCTCTTCAACTGCATGGAAAATTAAAAACGAAATAAACATGTTTAATGCTTGCAATGTAAGTATGCATGATAAGTAGTTTAAACAATATATAACACAATATATAGGTTGCTTTTTGACAAGACGAAATAGACAAACTGATGTTTTAATATGCATTCTGCATATTCAATAAATTAATCACTATCAAAGATATCTGATCTCAAGTCACCTTTATAAATTCATAAATCCTTGTTAAAGAAGATCAAAATTGTTGGAATAAACACTGATTAGATTAGAACCTTGTTGAGATCAAGAGCCTTAAAAGCCTCCTTCGCTTTCTTCAACCTCTCTCCCTCTAATCAATCTATCTCTTATCACTTTGTTAAACAACCCAACAATTGGGTTATCGCTATTCTTTATGTCAAGTTGCTTCAGCTTCCTACCAGCCCTTTTCCACTCCAACTTTGTTGCTGGCTCAATCGCATGAATTTCTTGAACTCCTCATCCGTTTTCCAGTCCATCACTTGCTGCTCCTCAAGTTGCTGAGCTTTTTTTTCACCAGCCTCCATGTCTTGTATAGACCTTTCACTTTCTTTCCCACCTTTGCCATTACCACTTGGCTTTTCTTTTACTACTGCAACTGAAGATGGAGAACTGGAAGTATGATCATGGTTTTCTTGCTCTGCTTAGGTGAAGACTTCAAATAATCGATGGACTAAATTACAATAATGCAGTCCGATACAACACTAATTTGATAAATTAACTTAAACAAGTGGTTTAACATTTTCCTACTTCTATGTGAAATGTCAATATTAAAGTAATAAAAATTTATTTATTATTGTGAATAAAAAAAAATTTAATTAATTTTATATTTATTTAAAAATTTTTATTTATTATTAATAAATAATTTTTTATTTTCTTAATTAAATAATCTTATTACATTAATTACATTGATATAGTATCAATCCTAAGACTATTTTGACTTATTAAAATTTGGACATTTATTGTAATAAATTGAAGTTCTTACCAACACATCGATATTATTTTATTATCGCTAAATTTATTGCTATTTTGTTCTTGTTTTTAATAATATACTACATATTACTATAACCATTATTATCATTGCCATTTATACTAATTATATTATAATCATAACATGCTTTATAATAATTATTATAATAATATTATTATAATTCATTATCGTGTAATTTATTTTTATAAAAATAAATTTTTTTCATTTTAGTTATCATATAAAATAAAAATAAAATTAATTATTTATTAATTTTACATTTTCATTCGACAATTACTCTCCAACCATCTCAATTTATATCTTTAGCATTTAATAAAAATTTTAAAATAATTTTATTTTAAATTTTATTTACATAAATAATTATTATTAATTTAATTTCATAAATTATTTTTACGAGTGATTGTACCTCATTTAACGAGTTTGATAATACAGAGATACAGTAAAAAAAAAGTGATATTTATATGTTTTTCACGTAAATAATTATACGGGGATAAAATGGAAAAGAGCGGAAATAATTATTTTGATAAAATTAAATTAAAAATAATTATTTATGAAAATCGGGTTCAAATTTTGTTATTAAAATTCATTAGATATTTTATTTTATAATTAATAAATAATTATAAATAAATAAATAAATTTGACCCTATCTGAGTTCGGGCAACAGAAGAAACAAAAGAGAGAAGACCAGCGTCGGTTACAAAAGCGCAATACTTGTGTCTTCTCTCTGCAGTTTCGGCACTGAAATCACCAGCGTTACCGCTAAGAGCTCAACACTTCCATGCTCTTTCTCCTCTCAATTTCTCTTCTAGGTAATGTCTGGCTTCTGTATTCTCTCACGTAATTTAACAAATACTTTCTGTTTACTTGCTCTTATATGCTTTTCTGTGTGTTACCAAACGAGAACTAACATTCTTAATATCTGTAACTTTTTAGCTTGAGCCGTTTATTCGAATGTTTTAGTTCTTCAAGGGCTACAGTATGTCGATTGGGAGTCGAACCGGAGTTAAGGATTGTAAATTTGGGGGTTTTAGTGGATTTATAGTAGGTTTATGACCTGTGTATTGCTTGGAGACCATTCTGTTGAGAACTTGATAACGGCATTATTGTTGTTTAGTTCATGAGGATACTTCAATTTTCCCTTGTGTGTAAACTTGTGACCTAAATTTATATTTTTGCTGTGTTATTTGATTATATGTTTTGTTGCTTCCACATTTTTGCTGTTGGGATTTATGCAAATCTGTTGGGAAGTTTTAAGGTATGTTCGGGATGATTACGCATGTCTGTCTCAAGGGAAGGTGGTTCTTTTACCAATTTTGTTGTTATCGGATCAATGTGTTGATAAATTTAATGTTTTTTTGCAAAAATAAAGGTGTGGGAGTGAGGAGGTTTATTGTTTTTGTGATATCCACGATGTGAATCGGATCAATGAACTAATGAGGAGAAGAAGCAATTAAGACCTTGTATTGTTTTAGTTTGCACTTTAATGAGTACTTTTGGGCCAATTATGTGGGCCTGTCATAGAATTGATTGTTGGTTTGAACCATTTTTTGTTTTTCAATCAACTTATTAATCAATCTGCTGTTTCCTTGCTTGAAAAATTGAGGAAAGTAGAGAAACTGAAATAGTTTCAAGGTATCTGTGTAAAACTGGCATTGGTTTGCTAAAAAGGAGAAGAAGCAACAAAGCCATTAATTGCATTGTTGCATGTTGTTCAATCATTTCCTCTTGTTTTGAGATAATTTTTTTTTGGTTAAGGATTGTGATGGCTTTGTACTATTTTATGGTGGAGGACACAGAGACAATGAAAAATGCAAAATTTGACAAAGATTTGCTTTTTAAGAAGGGTGTTTCTGTAATAATGATTCAAAATCCCCAGGCTTTATATCTTTCCTTGTCTGCCTGTGTTAGGATGTCACTCATTATGCATTCAGTTCAGTTACCTTTAGGTCCCTTGAATGACTGTAATGATTATGGATGAAGTTGAGGAGGACTGAAACCTTGACTTCTATATTGTGGTTTAAAAATGAAATCTTTTTCATATGGTAGTAGTGGCTGTTGGTAACAGGGATTATTGCTCTAAATTTGCTTGTCAGATGGATCAATTTTGACTTGAATCTAATGGTTTCTGGAATGACTACATACTCTGTGGTATAACATTTATAATCAGCTGCATTTTAATTTGTTGATTAATAAATAATGTCTCGAATTGGGTAATAAGCCAACTATCAGTAACCAACCCATTGATACTATGTTTATTGACTGAAAGAATTAACATTGCAAACTCATTGTACATGCTTTACAATATGAGCATTTGATCACACATCTGTTCCATTGCTCACCTGTGGTTATTTGCTCTTTTTTGGTGGTCTACTTATTGCAAAATATGGCTCTGATTTTGAAATTATCTTATTTTATTTCTGAGCTAAAAGGTCAGCCTTTTAATTTTATGGTATTTATATAGTTTCAGCAATTTATTTTATAGCAATGACAAATTAAATGTTTATTTCAAAATTTATTTTTGATACATAGTTGGAGGAAAAGATTTAGAGTAAATACCACTCCAGATTTGGACATGCGTTAAGTTTTGGAATATTTGTGTTGATGAAGTTCCTTACGAAAAAGAATCATGGGTTTGCCAATTTCAAAGGAACGAGATTAGGATTTTAATTATCTATGTTCTTGGTGTCTTTCCAACTGCAAGAAGGTCACTGTTTTGCATTTCTTGCTGCTCACTCTGTTATCTCATTGGTGCATGATTGAGTGCTTTTTTAATTCATTTCTATGGTTAGAACTTGCTGCAATTATGGGTGTAGTTGCTGTATATGTTGCAATTCGTGGTTTCTCGTAATTTCATGTATACGTTACGAAGTCTCATATCTTCCATTTCTTACTTTTAAAGATCCACTACATGCTAACGTGTGCCTGTTCCTCCTGTCACTTGCACACACATTGCTTTATTGGTCATTCTTTTGTGCCATCTTGGGGATGATTAACTTGTTATAAATATTTGCTGGATTTTGCAGTTCTTCTTTTAGGCCCACTGCATGGCTGAAATGGCCAATAAGGCTCCATATTCTGGTGTGCAGGTAGTGTATAAAAACTGATTCCTATGGTACTTGTAAGCCCATGGTGGATATTTTCATGATTAGCAGATATGGATGGTTGTTCCAGGTTTTCCAACCCTAGCATTTGGGGAATGGGATCTTTGAATTGTGGCAATTGAATTCTTAACAGCCATTTTTGTTAAAAGAGCTGGAGAATATTTACTCCAATAATTAGTTTAAAACATTATTTGTTTTTATTATTTTTGTTGAATCATTAGATGATCACTGATTCTATGTGAAGTCACTGTTATCTTAGTATTTGCTATATTGGAATTGTGTTGGCATTTCAATTAATCTCTAGTTTTTTTTTATTTCTATCTTATTTTTCGTCCACTGGAAGATGCCTCGTCAACCTCCAATGGTTGGCTCTATGGATCCTCCTAGAGGTTTTGTTCCGCCCATGCCACCTCAGGTACCTCTCTTTTACCCAAGTTTTCTAAACCTGTTCACATTAATTAATATAAACCCAGAGAATCTTTCCAATTATTTATGTTTAATTTTTGTTTTCTAGTTCCGGCCCGTGGTCCCAGCACCACAGTCACAACAATATATTCCAGTACCTTCTCAACATTTTCAGCCTGCTGGACAAGTTGTTTCAGTAATGAATGCCGGATTGCCACCTCAAAATCCACAATTGCAATTTCCTCAATCAATGCAGCAGTTACCAACTAGACCTGGTCCACCAACTCTAGGTCATGTTCCACCGCCATCACAGGTAATGTCATTGCCAAATGTTCAGCCAAGTAACCACATCATATCTGGATCATCACTATCTCAACCAAATGTTCAAGCTCCTAGTAGCTACCCACCTGGCTTAGGCAGCCTGGGAAGACCTCTCTCTGCGTCGTATACAGTAAGAAAAATTTATGTGTGCTAATAGTTAACTGTTATGTTTTTCTTTTGCATCTGATCCTTAAGTCATTTTATTGTCTTTTTGCAGTTTGCACCATCTTCATACGGACAACCACAGGTAACAGTTAATGTTAATACTGGGCCTCAGTATCAGCCCGTGTCTCAAATGCATGTTCCGAGTAATCCTTCTGGAGGACAACATGGTGTGCCGGTTAACCAGAGTAGTGTCTCTATTACACCTCTACAGCACACTCATGAACAAGCAGCAGCAGCAGCTGCCACTGCCTCTGCTCCGGTCAAGATCTTCTTTTTCCCTTTTTCTTGTTAAACACTTCTTTCGGTTCTTAAGCTTATTATATGTATGGAAACATTTTTTCTTTTCACTAATGTATAAATTTCTTGATGGTGTCGGTAATTATATCAAATTTAGGCAGCTACCGTTCAGCCCAAGGCTACTGAAGGGGTCCAGACTGATTGGATAGAGCACACCTCTGCTGATGGAAGAAGGTATGCCACTTGAATATGCGTAGCTAAAGCTGGTACTATTGCATTTTTATTTATCTGGTGGAGTAGAAGATTTTTAGACATTACAGGGATGGCAAAAACTGAAAAACCATGTTTGACTCAGCAGAAGGAAAGAAACATTTACTGATAAATTTAAAAAGTTCTTTGTTCAAGCTTTTAAAGGCCTTCCAAAACAGTTTCGTTGTCATAGGTTGGATAAGCATTTTTTTTTGAGATTTTCTTTCTTCTGCTTGTAAATTCTTAAAGGTTTTGGAATTGGGGTTAGTGGATGTTTTATTCACTTTTCTGTAATTTGACTCTAATATGGTGTATGGTTAGTATGACATGCTATTTCCAGGCTTGTGTTTCCATCTTGATATTATTGTTAGCTTCTTTCTTGTGTAGATGGTAAATCTTGTTAAATAGTGCCAAAAGTCAGTGTAACCAGAAACTTTTGAGTGCTCATATGGCGTGTTTATTGTTATGATAGTATTTTTCACATATCTAAAAGCTAGGCAAACCTGCCTCTGCTAGATTACATCCTCAGAAGTTTATAGGCTTGCTATTTTGGAGAATACCATCATTTGTTAAGCTTTTTTGATACTCTAGCACAAACTCTTGTGAAATATGAGAAAATTGTAACACCAATTACTAAGTCAGTGTGGATGACCTTGGGATTTGGTTTTGTTTCTTTTTGTTACATTTTTGTTTCAATGAATGCCCCATAATGCCCTTGAAAACAATGGAGGAGAAAAAGGAATAATGCACATTCTACAATGATGCAACTTATTATTTAACTTTGTTATTTACGTTATCTGTCTCGTCACATTTTCATGTGTCATTGTCATCAGTTGTTGACTGTTGCGATAAATATCACATATTTCATCATACATGTAAGTCCATCTGGGACCTTAAAATAATGATGGTATGGCAGAATAGTTGATCATCATTTCTTATACAAGTTACATCCTTTCTCCAATTTTGTTTGGCTATGGCATTATGTTCATTGGGGTTTTTGGATTTACCCCTGATTTTTTGCTTTTTACCCTCTGTTTTTTTAGATATTATTACAACAGGAGGACTAGACAATCTACTTGGGATAAGCCTTGTGAATTGATGACACCTACTGAGGTGAGTCATGCTACTTATATGGCGTTCGCTAAACCTTCTTCTTGGTGTCTTGTTATTACACTATTGTTTAGCTTGTTTATGGACTATGTATAGTTGTATTTTCCCTTTCAATTGTGTCAAACTTAACATGATTGAGATGTTGTGTTATGTTAATTGTTTATTCATTACATGTTATTTTAAATTCGAATTTTATTGTAATTAGCTAAACTAAATTTGCTCTAGATGTTTTACTATTAGGAGCAGGTTTTCTCTCACATAAGTAATCATCTGTTGTTACTCCTTGTTTTACCTTTGAGGTTTATTATCTATATCAAGTTAGTGGGTTGAATATCCTAACTCTCTTGAAGGGGTAATCTAACCATTCCTCTCCCTTTCTGTGTTCTTTGCTGTAAATGTCTGGAATATAATTTTTTTCCCCATGTAGTTCCTGACAGAATCTTTGTACTGGGAGAAGACATGACTTGTTGGTGAAGCATTTTTGCCTTTGTTCCCATCACTTCTTCTCCATGCTATTATTTGGAGGAATCCTTTTCCTTAGAATTTTTGACACTGTTTTTCTTCCTAGCTATTAAAAAGGAGGTCTTTTTCTAATCTTTTGGATTATTACTTTGTAATAACTAATGGTTCTCCTTTTTTTGCTTCCTGTTGCTGTTGCTTGCTCTCCTCCTTTTGTTATTGTACATGCAAAATTATAGATATTTGTTGATAGAAACTGTTGAGTGATTTGTGTATTAGCATATGGTCAATCGACATTCCTGAATGAATTTTTCTGTACTGTTCATGGCATGGTTCATTGAAGAATTTTTATCATATCATGCTGATGGTTTAAACTTTTGATATGTCTGTAATTTATCATGATTAGTATGTCATGACACATGTTTCTATTTGGTTCTTATTCTTATATGTCTCTGTACAGAATGTATCCTTTCTGGATAAGTATCTGCCAAGGTATTGCAAAATTTGTATTTCTTTTGGAATCTATTTGCATCAAGTTGGGTAATTAAGTCAAATGATTTATTTGACTCCTTTTGAAGTTTTTCCATCTGTGTTTCTATTATACCCATATATGCTTGTCTTTAAAGGAGCTTACAGGTACATGCTGTGCTCTTTTGAGAGGTAGGATATGCTATGGGTCTTTGCTGCTTGCTCTACCTACTTTATAGCACGAATGTTAGTAATTCTGCTGCCATTTGCATTATTTGTTTGGTTGTTATGATTATTTGCTTGAAATCTCATGTTGTCATACCTGAATAAAAAAAAAGGAAGAAGGGACTTTCTCATGCCCATTGCTGGCAATTATATTTTTCTTTGTCATGTTTGATCATAAAATGTGCCTGATTGGGTCTTAAATTTGTCATACCATCCGTTTTGACTTTTAAAATGTGCGAGGGTGTGGGGTCTTGACTTTTATATGGAATCTTGCTTTTTTTGTTTATTTCTTGCTTGTCAATTAAAGATTAATTTTTTATAGTTTAGGATCACATTAACAACCAATGGGCACTGTTCTTAGTTATGAAAATCTTAGAAATTTAGGATCTTATTTTCATTTTATCACTGTGACAGAGGGCAGATGCAACAACTGACTGGAAGGAATTTACTAGTCCTGACGGAAGAAAGTAAGCAATCTAATATTTTTATTTGGTCAATGTGTTTGGAGCTCAGCAATTGAACTCATTGTTGATTTCTAGTCATCCTGTTGTGACCATTCCGCAGGTATTACTACAACAAGGTCACCAAACAGTCAAAGTGGTCAATACCCGATGAGTTGAAGGTTGTTCCTTTTTTCAGAGATAAAAATTCATGCGTTTGATATCTTACTTCTTTTTCATATTTTGCATGATTATAATTCAAAATACTCCCTTCTAGTTGGCCCGTGAACAAGCAGAAAAGACATCTACAAAAGAAACACTGTCAGAAATGTCTGCTAATTCTCAAAGATCAAATTCATCAAATTCTGTTCTTGCTTCTGTGGTTAAAGCACCACCTAGTGCCGATATCTCATCTTCTGCAGTTCAAGTGGTGGCATCAAGCCCTGTTCCAGTGGTTCCTATTGTTGCTGCTAGTGATACAAAACCTGCTATGGTTTCTGCATTGTCTGCCTCACCTGTTGTAGCCAATGCAGATGGAGTTCAGACAAATGCAGATTCTATTACACCGATGGCTGATGTATTGTCAACTGTGGGAGATACTGTAACTGTCAATACAGTTATGGAAGCAAAGTACTCACCTTTATCTGGTTTTTACTGTTATGATTGTAGTTTTGCAATTGGTTTTTTGAGTCCCCGGCTGCTTTCAAATGTTGTAGGAATAATTCCAGCAACTTATCAGCTTGTGATGTTAGTTCTGCAGATGAAGTCCCTGCACAAGAGACAGAGGTATGCAACAGTTTTCTATTATAACTACTTGTTAGGTTGTACACTCTGGTTAATGACATTAGTGTCTTGCAGGAAACTAGGACAGATGTGGCGAAAGGTGAAAAAGTTAACAATGCATCAGAAGAGAAGACAGTTGAGCAGGAGCATTTAGCATATGCTGATAAGCTGGTACATTATAAAACTTGCCATAATTCAATCTAATGTTTTCTCGTTCTTAGTTGACATTATAGTTATTATTACTGTCCAATAATATTCTAGGAGGCTAAAAATGCATTTAAAGCACTTTTGGAGTCTGCAAATGTTGGGTCTGACTGGACTTGGGATCAGGTTAGTTAAGCATGTTGAATTTTTTGTTTTTTTGGTACTTTGAATATCATGTATCTGAATTTCTTATATATATATAACAGGCAATGAGAGCAATAATTAATGACAGAAGATATGCTGCTCTAAAAACACTTGGGGAGCGGAAACAAGCTTTTAATGAGGTGACTTTTTACACTAATGTAATATTGGAATGTTGGCTTAAAAAAGTTGTGACTAGCAAATAATTTTGTTTTCTTTTGATACTTTCTCTGACCTGTTATATTTCTGTTTTTTAACCTTTTTTTTTATAATATTAATTCTATGTTTCAGTTCGTGGGTCAAAGGAAGAAACAGGAAGCTGAGGAAAGGAGGAATAAACTGAAAAAAGCAAGGGAAGATTATAAAAAGATGTTGGAAGTAAGTTGTTTGCAGTTTTTGGATATTTCTTCTAGGTATATTGACAGATGCAATTTACTTTCTTTCTTACATTCATTTTGCTTACAATTTCAGGAGTCTGTAGAGCTGATATCATCTACAAGATGGAGGTTTGCATTTTGCTACATGAAGCCAATCTTTTAATTTGCAATTTTGAATTCTTGGTTTGTGCTTGCAAATACTGTTGCCATTCTCCAGGTAAGTTTCTTTTGCTAATTGAATATTTGAACCACCTTTCAGCAAAGCAGTGACCTTCTTAGAAAATGATGAGCGTTTCAAAGCTCTTGAACGAGAAAGAGATCGCAGGGATCTGTTTGATGATTACTTGGAAGAACTCAGGCAAAAGGTATCATTCTCTTCAAGAACTCAGGCAGTGACATTTAAACGTACCATGGATGTGTACATATGTCTCACTTATCTCTCTCTTCTGATACAAATATGAATATGAACATGCGATGCTTTTTTCTTTTTTGCTTTGTCTCTTAAGCCAATGCTCCTATCAATACTGTTTGTTCTTGCACTGAAATTAAGTCGGTATACTGGTTAGGAACGAGCAAAGGCACAGGAGGAGCGCAGGCAGAATATTCTGGAGTATAGGCAATTTTTGGAATCTTGTGACTTCATTAAGGTACATTTTACCAATTTTTTACTTGTTTTTTGGGTCAGGTTTTCTTGTGCTATCTCTTACAGATCACTTTACTTCTTCAGGCAAGCACCCAATGGCGAAAGGTTCAAGACCGCTTAGAGGCTGATGAAAGATGTTTACGTCTTGAGAAAATTGATCGACTGGAAATTTTTCAGGTAATTCACTTCATTTGGCTATTGACAGGCTACATTTCCTCCTTGAGCTAAGTTTGAGGTGTGTAACAGGAGTATTTAAATGACCTAGAGAAGGAAGAGGAGGAGCAAAGAAAGATACAGAAGGTACTTTTTGTTTACTGTTGTTGTTTTGTTTGACTTCTTTCTCTTTCTTTCTAGGAATTGTTTCTTATTACACTTTGGTTGAAACAGGAAGAGCAGAGAAAGACTGAGCGTAAAAATCGTGATGATTTTCGGAAGTTGATGGAAGGAGACATTGCTTCTGGCACACTTACAGCCAAAACTCACTGGCGTGATTATTGCATGAAGGTTGCCCAAATCAATTTGATTTTTTTTGGAAACAACATATGTGGTTCCTGCAATTTTATTTAGTCAGAATACAGACTTTTTTTTTGTGCATTGTGGCTTGTATTATGATGTGGTTTCTCATATTAATTGTTGATTTTAGGTTAAAGATTTACCTGCATATATGGCAGTTGCATCAAATACCTCAGGCTCAACTCCAAAGGATTTATTTGAAGATGTTGCTGAGGAGCTACGGAAACAGGTAATGCATATATGCTAGCTTTGAAATTCAAATTAGATACCTATTTCGGGTATAAGCTCTAGAAATAAATATGCAGACATTCTGAGATATGAGGTGTTGATAGATCTTCTTGGCTAGAGTTAGTTATTTTTATGTCTATAAAGTCCCTATAAACTCTTTTTTTTAAATCTTTTATTATGTACTTCTCCATTAAAAATTTAAGTTGCTGCCAAAAACCAAAGCATGGATGATATTAGAATTTAAGCTATGCTTTATGATCATGCTGATTCTTTATTGCTGTGATGCATAAACATTGTTGTAATGAAACATGAATGCAGTGTCTACAACTCATTACCAAAAGCATATAGTCACTTGGTGATCTATTGTTTCTATCGACAAATTGTTTTGTGAATATGTTATGATCACTTAGCTAATCTTCCTCAGAGTTCTTACGAGTTTGAATTGTGCCTGCTTATTTGTGTCATACAGTATCAAGAGGACAAGACTAGAATAAAAGATGCAGTGAAGTTGAAAAGGGTATGATTAATCATTTTTCTTTGAACTAGAGATCTTAAATTTGCTTAATTGTCTGATTTTCTGTTATGTTTATAGATCACTTTGTTATCAACTTGGACACTAGAAGACTTCAAGGTTTCTATCTTGGAGGATGTTACATCTCCGCTTATATCAGATGTCAACTTAAAGGTCAGTATATGGTCTTGATAGTTGATTTTCCATTTAAAATAATAAGTTTCCTCCGGGCATACTAAGTATGTACAATTGGGTTAAGTGATTCACAATGATTTTCAGTTTTCTTAATCTTATGTGACAATTTTGAATTATTATTTTATTACATTCTATATTTTAGCAAATTTGTGTTGCTTGCATGTCAATGCTTAGATCCCTTGGTATGTGTTTTGTCAACTTAACTGAGTAGTCTTGACCTATGTAGTCATCCTGTTGTGATGAATTGTTTAACTAGGAAATTCTTATTTTATGTTGAATTTTCCCCAATATAAAGTGGGGACTGATAATTAAAATTCCTGGTTGCCTTTTGTATTTGCTTTTGTCATTTTAGAGTGTGCACTGTAACAATTTGAAGTGATGCTCTTCACCTCTGCAGCTAGTATATGATGACTTGCTGGAAAGAGTCAAGGAGAAGGAGGAGAAAGAAGCCAAGAAACGTAAACGTCTTGCAGATGACTTTTTTGATCTACTGCATTCTATCAAGGTGTACAAACTGTCAACTAACAGTATTGATGCCCCATCACAAAATAGTTAAGCAGTTATGCAGTTTTTCTGCTTGCCATCTATCTGATTGGTTAATTTGTTGCAGGAGATAACTGCATCTTCAACATGGGAGAATTGCAGACAGCTCTTTGAAGGTAGCCGGGAATTCAGGTATTTCTGTGTTTGGAGTTCTCACTCCTTGTTGTAAAGTCTTATTATTGCACATTAAATTCTGCAAGATATTTATTTAATCCCAGGGTAGGATTGCTGCTTTTTCTTTACAACACTTATGTTTTATCTGAAGACTTGTAGTATTTGGGAACCTTAAGATCTGTGGTGCTGTCTTGATACTCTTGGATATCTGTTGCATGTTGGGAACTTCTGGATACAACATTCGTGCTATTACAAGCAAAAATTTTACCCATCTTTCCATGAGTCTTTAGAATACCTTGCACTTTTGCTGTCTGATTGCCTAGATATATCTTGCCTGTTGTGATCTTTTGGACATCCTATCTTTGATTTTGGAATGCTTAAAACATTAAAAATGTGTATGCTGCTATGTTTCACAATCTATTGATGCCTTTGGAAGCATGTTGTATTATTTATGTTGCAGCCAGTTTTGGCATATTTTTTTGGAAGTAAGAAATATTGTCTTGTTGAGATTATCTTAGGAAACGTATTTTGCTTCTGACTTTCTTTGACTTTCAAAAAGCTATTATGTTAATTCATAGAGTGAAAATTTCTTAACATAGAGGCATATGATTGAATGCCCTTTTTGTAGTTCCATCGGGGAAGAAAGCATCTGCAGGGAAATTTTTGATGAATATGTAATGGCAATGAAAGAACAGACTAAAGAAACCGAACGAAAAAGAAAGGAGGAGAAGGTAATATTTGTTGCTTTATGTGTACGTTTACCATTTTCACAACTTTAAACATGTTGAATAGTAATTCTGTGGTCCCTTTTTTTTTCCTGAAAAGTGAAGAGAAGTTTTTTGAAACGTAGTAAGTACATGTATTCTAGACCATGTATTTTAATTTTCACACAAACCCACATTTTGCATGTAGTGAGGAGTTTCTATTGTGAAAATTTTTATACGATCACAGTTCATGTGGTGACCTATCTTTACAAAAATGTGGTTCTTGCACCCATTAACAATCTGGAGTGCTTGTTAATGCTTTGATTCTCTTACTAAATGCCATTTTACTTTTAGCCCACAGTAGAGATGTGATTTTATTTTGCAAAGAAGGTTCTACATTATGCTGTGAACTTTGAGATATTTGGAATATAGAGTTGGAAATGGAAGTTTCATCATGTGGAAACTGATAATTGCACCGGTGAGGAGGTGCAGTTATGTTACAAGTTTACAGGAAGTCTGAACAGTGTTGGTTGAAAGTGTGGGGAAAATTTCAGTTCACAATCCTAGAAAAGGTTATGGCCATATGTACAGTGGAAAAACTTTAGTTTACAATCCTATAAAAGGTTCTGGTCCAAGACACAATGAAACAGCAGAACCAGATTTGGTATTCAGTTCTAGACCCAAAATGTAGTTTTATTGCTGGTTGTTGGCACAGATATGAATCAATGGCTGCAGTGTGTATGTGCTGATGTTTGAGCATGCGTTGCACTTGCATAATTGTGATTCAAGTTCAAATTAGTTAATATGTGTAATAGACTTGCACATTAAGTTGAGCATTTTAATTTGTATCTTCTTCAGGCAAAAAAGGAAAAAGAAAGAGAGGAAAGAGATAGGAGGAAGATAAAGCAGGGAAGGGAAAAGGAGAGAGGACGTGAAAAAGAAAAAGAGGATCACGTAAACAAGGACGGAGCAGACAGTGAACATACTGATTCAGCTGATTGCAATGAGAACAAAAGATCTGGAAAGGTAAGTGATAGGAAACACCGAAAGCGGCATCAAAATACTCAGGATAACTTGGATGAAGATGAAAAAGATAGATCTAGGAACTCCCACCGACATAGCAGTGATTGCAAAAAATCAAGGGTATGCCGATTCTTGCCATTCCTCGTGATAGATAGTTTGACACTTATGTTTATTGGTTTTGTTATCCATCGCAAAAACTAAGAAAACGCTTCTCATTTTTTGTGTTTTATGTTTTGAAAATTTTTTGCTTTATATGCTGCAGCATGGATCAACACCTGAATCAGAGAATGAGAGCAGGCACAAGAGACATAAGAAGGACCACCATAATGGATCTCGTAAAAATGGTGATCCTGAAGAGCTTGAAGATGGGGAATTTGGTGGGGAGGGTGAAAGTCGGTAGATATCTTAGCCTGCCAATTTCTCATGAGTTTTTATTTTCCCTATATTTGCTCCGATGAGCATATTTTGAGAGATTTGTGGTGTATCATGCTTGAATATAAATAATACCTATGGTATTCTGTGATCCTCCATTTGCCATGAATTGTAGGATGGTCATCCATGTTGTATTCTGATAACCTTTTTTTTTATAGCTATGGAACTTCTTTTATTGCGTTAAAGTTTTTTCAATCTCTTCATTGTGGTGAAGAAAACTAACTTGTTCAAGCGTCTAACATGGAAGAGTAATCAAATTGGAACAGTAACTAGCAACTTTTTGAGTGATCGCATGAATAGATGTTGATAGTAGAGCAGTATTTTTTCTAATGGTGGGGGATGGAAGTGGGTTAGTAGGATGTAGGGATTGGGGCTCGTAAAATAGAATTCAGCCCCTCGTATTAGCAAGCATCGTGCATCCAATGTTACCATCAGCAGCAGCAGCAGCACGCCGCCACGCACCCAACATCATCATTGCGGAACCATGGTGGAATGTGGGAAGATGCTTTTACTTCTCGTTGTTCCTAACATTGTGTATAATTGATCTCTTCATGCAATCCCGCAGCAGCTGCTTGCTTTGCAGCAGCAAGTCCCTCTCGTTTCTCGGGCACCAGAGCGAACCGTCTCCTTCACTTGTCTAGAACTGATTTGAATTTGTTTCTCAGGCAGCCATTTTAACAGAGACGATAACGGAAAAAGCTGGGAACAAAGGTTCTCCTTTCTCTCGGACCAGAGTATGAGTCGGAAGTCGAAGGACCTGTTACATCGAAAGAAATAAAAAAAACAAAAGAGATTACGTCCCAATTCATGGTAGAAAATTCAGAGGCATTTATGGGTGTATTGCTGCGGAGTAAAGCCACTAGCTGTCAAGTTATGTACGAGTGAGTGAAGTTTGAACATCAATTACTAGGAGACAACAGCTAGTGAATTTAGTTTCAGTTTTCGTGTCAGTTGTATGATCTATTCAACGAGATCGGTGTGTTACTGAATGTGAAATCTTGTGTGAGAAATTTAATAGCTAGTTAGGTTAAAAGTAAATTGACGTAAGACGTGTCGAATTAAGGAGATAGTAAATTAATTATGACACAGCTTACAAGGAACGTCGAAGGATCATCAAACGAAGAATTAAGATAATTTAATTAAAGAATTAATATAATTATCCAGCCACCCAAGAGACAACCGTGCAGCTTTTAGTCATATTCTTAAACATCATGGCATGGCGTGATCATAATCTTGGTGGGTTTGTTAAGTTAAATGTCGGTGCAGTTCATGCCATCATTAATACAACTTCAGTTCCATGTGTCATTTGTGGTCAATAATATCATCAATTTTTCACCAACCATATAATGTGATATGGCCAACCTCGGCCTTGATTTTTGAAAAATTATAAACATAATTTTGAAATATATATATATTTATCAAATATAATATTAAATCAAAATAAATAATAATATATAATTATTTTTAAATTTAATTCTTAATCGTGAGCACTTTATCCAGACAATTGCCTATGTTGATTCGTTTCTTACCACTCGATTACCATATCAAGTCACATGTTACTGAACATGAGAGTGATCAAATTATTACATGGAGTTGTTCTTCAATAAGATCAATGGATATGAGCTGGAGAAGGAAGGAATGGTCTAAGCCATTAATGATTCAATTCATTAATCTTAGCCACAGGAAATTTGTGGAGCAGTGGCAGCCATAGAATTGCAGAAACCAAAGTAATTTCGTATAGTTGAATGGCGGTATGGCAGGTCTAATTACCATCATATTCATATGCATGTAGCTTAATTTTCAACGAAAAGCTTAGCAGGAACATTGATTGATCTTTATTAATGGAGAATGCACTCTTTCTTCCTGATATTAATTGATTGCGGTTTCATATGGTGGGTGATATGATACATTAGCTAGGTCAGAACAGAAAGACATGTCCTTAAACATGAGCCCCATCTCAATTGTCTGTTGCTTTTTTTAAAATTTTTTACCTTAATTACGTAATTAATTATACCTAAATTGCTTAATTGATCATAAAAAATAAGATTTAAGTTTAAAATCAGATATACACTGACATGATAATACAAGTTATAAATAACAAGGAAATAATAGTATTCATAACTGCAAAAAATTCCACTACAGCAATCGAATATTTTACACAGATGTACTCAACAGACAAAGCAGTAAAATCTAAAAATACAAAGAAAAATTCTCCTACAACAATGGAGAAAACCCCCTAAAATAAAGAAAATAACCAGAAACCTGAACCTGTAGATCACAGACTATATATTCGAGAAAGAGGTAATTATTACGCAGTAACTATAAATAATAAATTATGAAAAGGGAGTAAGTTGTTCAAGGCTTGGTTTTCTGGGTGTAGATATAATCGATGTGAGCTGCAAGTGTTCTTCTCATCAAACACTCTTCTTCTCCCACTCCATCACAGCTTTCCTCCACTGTCTGATCATCTTTCTCTGCTGCTTCTTCCACATGATCCTTCATGCAAGAAAAAAAACACCAAGCTATGTCAGAAAACCGTAGTCGGGTTTTGCATAATTTTCCAACAAACCAGAAGAAAATCAACATACCCCATGTAGGTATTTCATCGCAGAAGCGCCTAGAAATGTGGGTTCCGGCCTCGCGGCAGAGGTGAGAGACGAGAAGAAGAGGATAAGGGATAGGATCAAGCAGAGAGTGGTCACCTTGTAAGACATTATTATTATTATTATTATTATTATGTTGCTGCAATCTAGGGAGTTGCCAAATGAATACGAGACAGCGAGAGAATAGCGTGGGCGTCGAATTTATAGAGTTTGTCAATGTATTACAGTCTAAGATTCTCACTTTTTCTTCTCTTCATCAAATAAATTAATTGCCTAAGCACAGTCAATGACATCGGACGGCCGTCATGGCATTGGCTTGGCTTGGTCGATGAAAAGCTTCCCGATTGTAATATTTTCAAAGATCAGGGGCCCACATTTCGTTTTTCCCAAGGATTTTGTTTTCACTCCACATATACATATACATATGTATTAATCTTTTAAAATGGAAGTTGAATTCAACAAATAACATGTCAAATTATTACATGTAGTATTCCAAATTGATCGATTTCAACGTGTATGCGGAAAAGGAAAGGTATAGGCATACATATGATGAGGTGCATCAAAATAAGGGAACAAACAACTGCAAAATGCCCTAACAATTATGATAACTTTTGGTATGCTCATGGTGGCAGCCTCCTATAACATGATTGATGTTCTCCTAATAATTATCATTTTCTTGATTTAGAATTTGCAACTTCAAGCCATCCATAGGAATGGAGAGAGGTGTAGACCTACACAATTTGTTTTGGTTGTGCCCCATCAATTAATGATAAATATAATAACTATGAAAAGAGTGAAAGCATAGACCATTTCTTTTCAGATTAATTAATAATGGGTGGTGGTCGATATTGGGTGGCTTCAAAGATGGAAAAGTAGCGAGGATTTATAATCATTGAGTATAAGAATGTGTAATGAAAGAAGCTTGTTTCGTCACCTTTTGGCTTTTGTAACTTTGTGTCTTTCACGAGCTTGTTCTTGCTAAGTATAGATTCGTCCAATGGGCTGGACGAAACCACAGATTCTAATCCTATGGGCTCAATCACAGGGATAATTAGTTAACTATTGCCGCCATAACTTAAACGACCATAACGAAAACGACCGCATCCAAATCCAAAGAGATAAAATTTAAAATTTAGATAGCTGTTTATGAATTACTAAATTATGTTCAGTGTTATCTGCTTGAACTATAGGGAATGTATCACTTAGAAGTCTAGCTGTTGTTACTTAGAACTATAGTGAATGTACTTCGTAGACTCTTAGCCTTGTCGTTGGACTTAATTTCGTATTCCATAGGTTGCCCAGTTAAAGCAGAAGCTACTGTTCGTGTCACTGCATTGTCTTCATCAAGAAAGGAGTCTAGTGGGCTGATTATAGTTGGACCAGAAGGGGTTTAATAAACCTTGATTGTACGAAAAAGATAGTATGTTAATACAGGTTCTTTTGGAGCTTATTTTCAGAATTTTTCTTTATATCCTTCTCGAAGGAATTAAATATTCTACCCACTACTTTCTTACTTCTGTAATTGGTTCACATTTACTACACTATATACCGTGAACCTTGAACTTGGTTACCATATATATATATATTCTGTATATTGTGATGGTTGCCATGCTACGATTTTCCAGCTGGTTCCTCTCCGTCCATGGCATAATAACTACTGGACAGGCTTAGTGACGGGAGTCTTAGTTTCATCTCAAAGGAAAAATGAAAAAAAAGGGGAGAGATCTGGGTTACCTAATTTACCACAGGCTAGTGATTGTTAATAAGATTCAAACCTTGAAAAGAACCTGTGATTTACTTTCTGCTGGGGATTAAATTTTGTTGTCAGCATGATCTAACTTTCAGTTTATTTTTTGTGAACTATAATCAATGGGCATACATACATACATACAAACAGCATTGTCAACTGTGATCAAGTTTTAACTTGTTTACTAGTCAGACATGTTGAGATCGCATAGATCTTTTAATTGTTATTTTAAATCATGAAGAATAGTTCGGTCAGTTACTTGCTCAAACAAGAAATTTGGAGATGATGGTCAAGTTGGGAGAAGGTCAAACCAAAACATTATACGTAAATCAAAGTTTACTCAAATTAGGAGAAGATTGTAATCTAACCGACCATATCCTGGGATATATAATCTGATACAGATAACTCATTGTTCACACCATTTTCAGTAACTAGAAATGATGCGTTGAACTGTAATTATTGAACGTACGTGCAGTGTAAATTTTTTTTCAAATCTCCATTGTCGTACTTTGTTCTTAAGGCAAATGAATTTTATCTTGCATTTGCTTAACTTTGAACACATACTTGTTGCTAATGCAGATCTTAGCAGGATTTCTCTATCTGTGAGTTTTGAATGCACCTTCTCTGAAGAAAATTTTTGGTGGTAGACCAATCCAAGTGAATCTGTTTGGTGCTTAAGCGTTGCCAAAACTACCTATGTCCTATTTATCTAACAGTTTTATCATTTTATGTGCTTGTCTACCTCAATCAACCATACATCTCATTGTATGCATCACATTTCTTCTTTTACTGACTTTCACATGGAAGCAATTGCTTGTGCTTGGCAGTTATATTTACTAAAAAAATTAGGTTAAGAAACCGGCCCTTTTTTAGTATAGGTGTGCATACGCCATGTACATGTTTTCTGAAATTTCTATATGCATATTGTATGGGAAAACCAACGATTTATTTGCCTGACGGCTTCCATTTTTCTTCCTGATCTTTCAATTCCTGTAGCTGAAGTCTTAACATTTTTTTTCCCCATTTCCTTCTTTCAACTTACATTTCAAAGACTTTAGTTTGAATGTAATCTCGGTTTTGTGTTTGAATCTGAATTCGGCAAAAACTATTTCTGGACTTTTATGGGGAATGCAGAGTTCAAATATTTGGGTTTTATTGCTTTCCTACTCAGGAATAGATTATATTATATCATTATAGAGTTTTGGGTGCAACTGGTTATGGATTCTTCTTGGGTAGGTCATTCCTTCTGCAGTGTACAAAACTTTCATTTTATACGTTTATCATTAATGACCCAAGTCTTTGAACTTTGAAGTCCTACTTTGTTCATTGATATCTGTCCGTTTGTGTTTGCATTTCATTATTTAATATGATAAAGAGACGCGTTTTTGACTTGGAGGTTCTCCAACCATTTACGTTGCTCAACTTTCAAAGGCGCCTGCCTGCCCGCCCTTTCACAATTAATGCATGTATAAAACTCGTCCGATGAATCATGCATACTTGCGTTACTGTACATGGAATTGGCCGGCCGTTGGGTCATTTTCAAATTAGATCTTTTCACACATGTTTGATGACAGCAATTTCCATAGCGATGTTGTTATGATTTTAGGGGTAAATTAAAGTAATAGTATCATCTTTCTACAGACAGAATATCCACAAAATCATCATCTTCTACTTGTCTGAAACAGGAAGCTCAAAGTTAGCTTATTATGAACGCTTGAACCTTACGTGGGTAAGTGTCTGTTGCACTTGTGTGCTTTTATTTTTGTTTCTGTTTGCCATTTCTTTGTGGGTATTCTTCTCTCAGAAAAAGAAAATCCGAAAAAATGGCAGAGTGATGGTTGACATGTGCAATAATTCTTGCCCATGATTACTTAATTTGATTATCTACCATACCAATTGATGCATGAAGTAGAAGCACTCACCCTCCACAATTGAAAAGAAGATGAAAATAATACTTAAGATTATATTCACTACATGTCTTAATCATTCTCAGATATCACAGCCATTCATGGCGTCCGTTATTGCTTCTAGGAGTTTCTTACAGTCAAATTTGGGACAAAACTCTCTTCTAATAACTGGCTTATTGTTGCTATATCAATTGGAAAACATACAAGTTCTTCCAATTCAAGTCCAACCTACTTAGCAGCCATTGCCCTTGGAAGACACTGCTTATAAGCTATTGACATTGATAGTATAACCTTCTTATGATTATAGTCTTGATTGCATCACTGATTACCTCATGTATAGTTAAACTATCTACAATGATTAACCACATTTAACAAAAGAAAAGTGTGTTATGATGTAACCTTTTTTGTTTTTAAAAAAATTATTTATTTGCATATTGATATGATTGTCACCTAATAATGCATTTTAAATATAAGATATTAAAATTAAACTTACAAAAAATAAATTTTATTTTTATTAAAATTAATATAATAGAATTATCTGATTAATAAAAATAAAAACAAATTCATTCATTAGTGTGATAATTAAAAAAGTTTAAGGAGAATCTTGTAAATTCATTTTACATATAACGAATTTTTTTCTTAATTTTTTAATTTATTATTAATAAATATTTTTTTATTTTATTAATTAAATAATTATACCATATCAATTATTGTATTACAATGAAATATGATAGTTGGATACATAATTTATACGGCCGTTATTCAATTCTACTACATCATTTATAGTAATACAATATAATCATTCTACTGTATTAACTGTACTAACATTATACGAGTATTCCACTTTATTATTTACCGAATTTTTTTAATAAATACTAAGATGTGATAGAGAATATTAAATTATAATTTAAGAAGTATTTGAATATTGTTTATTATTAAAATTGTCCTTTAAAATATGTTTAGTTCACTATGCTTGTCTTGTACTGACGTCAATTGACAAAATTACCCTTGCACAGTTGAAGGTGCTTGCTTGAACTGTCTGTTGACCGAGAGATCTGATTATGTCATATTTATCCGGCTTTGATTTCATTAACTAATATACCCGATAATAACTCTTCATTTGTTCCCATGCTACGCGGTTCATGGTAAGTTATTTTTCATCATCCATTTCCAACCGTCCAAATTAAGTTGACTTACTCTGTGAATAGGAAAAAAAATTGATTATAAATAGACATACACGGATACAAATCTGGAGGTGATTGACCATGTATTAATCAACGAGAGAGAAATGATTATTGCCCAAGGTCTTGGGGAAGATGAAAGCTTGAAATACATGGAATCAAAACTTTAATTACACGTCAGAGAAGACGGCATGTGGCAAATTTGTGATAATCTCAAAAAACAATCCCATTTGTGGAAATGTCGGTCAATAAATACCTACGAACGAACCAGAAACAGAAAGCAGAACAAATCAAAGGAAAAGCGAAACCAAAAGCAGTGTGACAGTCTCGAGCACAGGATGCTAGATTTGTTGCAAGGAACCCAATAATCCGCCATTTTTGTTTTCTGAAGCAAAACCCAAATGGCGATAAACCAGTTGGAGAATTTGGTGGAGTCGATCAAATCCAAGGTTAGGGCGTTGAAGAAATCGAAGACCAAACCGTATATCAAGATGGACAAAAGCTCAAGCGTTAAGGTTGAGATCCGAAGCCGAAAAGCCAGGAAACTCATAGACAAAACTCTCAAAGTCGCAGATCGTCCTGGAAAACGTTGCGTTTCGTGATGACTGCTTTTTGTTTTTCGTTTCCCAATCTGTGTACATACTTATAATTTGTGTCTCCTTTTGTTTTGGTGGCAACCGATTCAGAGGTGAGTAAATTCAAATAATATCAGACACTTTGGAAGGTCATGGAACATCCAGATGGGACCGTTTCGGTTTGTCAACGGTTGATTTCAATTGTAAATGTATCCGAAATATTAATTTCGGCTTCTGAATTTCATACAGGCAGTAGTACATGTGCATGTGTGTTCAGTTCAGATCTGTTTGGTTGG
Source organism: Xylocarpus granatum (assembly GCA_019650275.1). Lineage (NCBI taxonomy): Eukaryota > Viridiplantae > Streptophyta > Magnoliopsida > Sapindales > Meliaceae > Xylocarpus > Xylocarpus granatum. Next base: position 124,044 of record BNST01000985.1, read on the forward strand.
CGTTGCTTCTGTGTAAGCAATGGTTGAACGCATGGTTTTTAGTGTCGCGTCCATCTTGATGTCAAGAACATGTCGTCCGATGATAATTAAGCTTAGCCACGTGCTTGGTTGCTAAAGCCAGATTCTCTGGCTGGTGGCAAAGTCTAGATCGGAAGTGCTGCTGCTCTAACAGCTGTTAAAACACACAACATAGAACATAAGGATTACCTACTGATTTTTTTCTTCTCCAGTAGAACTTCGACTATCTACATCAATGTTCTTTATAATTAGAAGACTTCGTATGGTATATACAGTATATCCACTATTAAATAATCATTATTTATAGGCAAAATTCCTCTTAACAACATGAATATCTACTTCTTGGATTCATAAAACAAATCTGCTTTGGAATTGCAACCATCGTCCTCGAGGCACAATGCTGTTCTTCATCAATTTTCCTAATCTTTCCAACATCAACACTGTAACTCCTCCCAATTCCACTCGTCTGTAAAGCAATTGCTTGCCTCATCTCCTTCAGTAAACTCTCCAAATTTCTCGTAGGTGTGGCACGTAAAAGTTAACTCCTCATCTATATCGCATGCTTTGTAAGAGTTTACACCAAACTCTCTGGCGAACCGCACAGCTTGTCCCGAAGGGTAGCCTATTGCAGCGCCGTTACCTACCCGGCCGGTGCAATTCTCGATAACTTACGTATATAAATTTCTAGCTTTGCAAAGAATGTTGTGGGGATACAATAATTTGCATGAATTTGCCCTGCCTTTTGACTATTAACCCAAATAGAAGAACGGTATATATGAATAACCCTTCAAAATTATGCAACGGTCCATTCTTATTGGTCCAAGACGGAGGATCAATGCCTGTGAATTTTGGATGTTAATCGAGGTTATTTAATGAACTGATGGTCAAATCAAAATATGAAAGCATTGGTAATTAATCTCTTTTATTTTTGTACAATGAGCTAGGATAAAATTGACTGCGGTAACAAGAAATTCAGTGTCGTGCTGATTGATGTATGACCGCAATAAAGTCCACTCACCCAATAAGCAATCCCAATTTTCTGTTTGCTGCCCATAGCCCACCTGAATACTTACTGTTGCCAGTAACAATCTTCGATCAAAATTACAATTATGGAAAACAAGTTAAACAACTAATCCATTTCTCGGTCTCTCTGTATCAATCCTAGCTCCTAGACCATTTTTGGCCCTTTCTTTTTCAAAATTGTGCCCATTTATAAGTTTGTGTTCAGATCTCTTTAGATTATACTATCTTAAAATCAAATCCATGTCTAATCCTTTGGGTGTAATGATATGTCTAACATTAAGAAGTTTGAACATATCGTGAATCATAATTAATTTGAGGAAAAATGGATCTTCTAAATTGAAATTCCTAGAATATTTTTCACTGTCGAATTAATTTGCAGATCAGAATATGAAACCAATAACAGAACAATGCAGCCTATCGTCCAGCAATATATTGATTAAATCCTTTTAACGAATCGACTTCTATTTCTCATGTATGATTTATTTGCCACCACATCAACTTCTTCAAACGCACAAGGCTCGTCCTCGTCAATTCTCCCAATCTTTCCTACAACAACACTGTAACTTCTCGGCCGCATATTCGTCTGTGAAGCTCTTTGCCTTGTCTCCTTTTTAGATGCTGCCTGAAAAAGTTGCCCCAACTCTTCATCATCGCATGCTGTCAAAGTGTTGAAACTAAAAGCCTGGGGCAACTGCACGGCTGGAGCAGAAGGATAGCCTACGCCAGAATCATAACATACTCGATTGGCGCAATTCTCCATACTCTTCACGTAAAAGTCTCTTCCCTTTGTAAGAATCTTGACGGAAGCTGAGAAAATCTGCATCAACTTGCCTTGCTTCTTAGCTTTCCTTCCCATTTTTTGAATCCGTAATGTTATTAGAAGTGCTGTTGGAAGCAAAAGAAGCGAGTTATATATATATATATATAGAAGGTTGTGTGATTTGAATATTTTGTTGGTGGGTTTCCAACAAGGTTTAAAAATTCATAGGTAATAAGTTTCCTGATCTCCAATCTTACATAGGAGAAAAAATTCTTGTAAAATTAGGAGATGGAAAGAAGAACAAAATGGTAGTTTATTTTTATTTTTAGAGCACAAAAAAGTGTAGAAATTCTTTTTTTAAAAAAATAGAATGGAGAAAAAGAAATAGACTAAAAGAGAGTTAACAGGGTTAAACACTTTTATTTTATTTTTTATTCTAAAAAATTAAAAATATTATTTTTTAATATTACGAGCTTTTAGTATTATTTTATTAAACGTATATAATTATAATTTTATTATTTGATATATAAAAAATTAATTTTAAATTATAATTTTATAATTTTTTTTATATTAAAATTTGCATCTTTTTTATATTTGTTAATTTTGCACTTTTCACTAATTATTTATTATACAATTCTAATTTAATGGAACAAAGAGTTAAAAGAATTATCACACAATAGAGCTTTTAGGATTTTCCTTTTCACCATATTTTTCTTGGAAGGAGCTTCGCATAACAAGTTTGAATGGATTGGGGACTTGTTCAAATATAAAAAGTGACATACAACACTTTCAAGCAACTAATAGATAATGCCAAAATTGAAAATCTAGGTGAGGAAACCACAAATATAAAAGGGTATTGATTACAATGGATGAAGATAACACAGAAGCGTAGTAGTTAATAAAAATTTCAATTTCACAAGCTGCATACATATTATATTCATTTGACCCAAAAGTAATAGTGTGGCTGTTTGTTCCTAGAATTTGTGTTGATAAAAATTGCTTGTTGAGCGAGAAAGTTGAGCATTAATTAATTAACCTTCATGACTTGCACATGTAATGAAATTTATGGAAAAAATGAAAACTTAGGACAAGATAAATGAGTCGTGTTCCACTCATTCACGAACAATGGTGAAGTCAAAGAGTCTGATAGAATAAGCTCCAATTGAAATTTCCATAACCTAATTTGTAAAACTTCAAACAACTCGCTAGAGTAATCGTGTGTGCGTCACACCAAAGCACTCATTGTTATATCATGTCACTCTCACCAACCATTGTGTTCCTTGAAGTTCTTATTAGCAGTGAAAATTGCAGGATATTGTAGAATGGTTGCTTGGGAATCCAACAAGAGTAGCTTCTTAGAATTTCTCTTTCCAAGAAAATGTATGTTTTCTTCTCTAAACATTTGTCTTGAAATTTCAAGTTGATTATGTACTAAAGAAGATTAATCCTTGCGTATGTTTTAACAGTCAAATTAATTTAAAGAATCGGAATATGAAACCAATAGCAAAACGCCCAAATTGAATGCATCCTATCAGTTTCATGTATCCAAAGTGATTGATAAATGAGCAACATATATTAATTAAATTCTTTCAACGAATCGATTTCTACTTCTTGGGTATAACAAATTTGCATTCACAGCTTCCTCTTCAAACGCACAAGGCTCGTTCTCGTCAATTCTCCCAATCTTTCCTACACTAACGCTGTAACTTCTCGGCAACATACTCGTCAGTAAAGCTGTTCGCCTTGCCTCCATTTTAGGTGCTGCCCTTAAAAGTTGCCTGAATTCTTCATCATCGCACGCTGTGAAAGAGTTGACACTAAAACTCTGAGGCAACCGCGCGGCTGCCGCATAAGGGCAGCCTACGCCAGCGCCGCTAGTAACTCGATTGGCGCAATTCACCATACGCTTCACGTAAAAGTCCCTTGCCTTTCTAAGAATTTTGATGAGCGCTGAGAAAATCTGCATCAACTTACCTTTCTTCTTAGCTTTGCTTCTCATTTTTTGAGCCTGTGATGTTGCTTAAAGTGCTGGGGGAAGAAATTGGAAACTGAAAATGGGAATGGAAACAAGATCACTAAAAGATTGATTTGCAGCAGGAAGAAGAGAGTTAGAGATATATATAGAGAGAAGATGGTTTGTTTTGAATACTTTTTATTTGTTGCCATTGAACTTGTTTCCTGGAAGCAGCTTGTTAAGAAGTTTGAATAGAAAGCGACTTGGGGGACTTATTCAAATACAAAAATGACATGTTCAAATAGATAAACATATGGTATATGGTAGGCCAAAATTGAATAAGAAAGTGAGAAAACCAACGTTGTTGATTAATTAATTAATTAATACTATGTTCCATTACAATGGGTGCTACGAGTGTTGAGGGCCTAAACCTGTTTTTAAACTATAATTTAAATTATATTAATTGTTAAATATTAATAAAATAAAAAATAATAATGTATAATTAATTTTAAATTTTAATTTAAAATTAAATTTTAAGACCTAATTAATTATTTGTGTAGATTATTTCATGATCGACTTTAGTATTAAACTTTCTTTTACTTGAATTATGTTCTATAACTGAATATTAGCTTTCAACAAGACCAAATCAAAAAGAATTTTCCTTCTTCTACATCATTTAAATGGTATAATAATATATATTTTTTATATTAAAAAGGCGACAAATGTAATTAAAATTATTAAAACGTGATTATCCGTCACAGATGTCTGCGTATAAAATGTTGTACATTTAAAAAATTATGACTATTTTGCTCTAAAAAAAATTCTTAGTGCAATTGTTTAATACGTTACATAATTGAACATTAATTGATTGACCAACATGATTTGCACATGTAAGGAAATATTGAATAAGAGTCAAATTGTCAATGGCAAAGTAATACATCAATGGTAGACCAGTTGATAAGAATTTAGAAGGAAAAATATTGTAGCAGGCGGTAACGTAAACAAAGAAGATCAGTTCATGAAGCATACATATTACTTTACTGTTTAAAATTAACTTCCAGGATCCGAATGCGAAACAGAGAACAGAAGAATGTAGCAGTTGATTAAAATTAAAATTAATGGTTTAAACAGATAACCGTTTAAATTTGATATGTGTAGCCATTGATACGTGAAAGTTAAATCCTTGAAACGTCATGTCTTCTGCTCCTTGGAAACAGTTTTGCCTTCAGACCATCTTCCTCAAATGCACAAGGCTTGTCCTCCTCGATTCTCCCAATCTTTCCTACAATGACACTGTAATTTCTTGCCATCATACTCGTTTGTAAAGCTGTTTTCCTGGTCTTCTTTCCAGCCGAGGCGCGTAAATGTTGCCTGAATTCTTCTTCATCGCATAGTGCGAAACAGTTGACACTAAAACTCTCAGTCAACTGCACACCTGTTGCAGCGACGTAACTTACTCGATTGGCGCAATTCTCCATGCCTTTCGCGTAAACGTCTCCAGCCTTGCTAAGAATTTTGATGGGGGCTGAAAGAATTTTCATCAACTTTCGTTGCTTTCCAGCTTTTCTTCCTATTCTCGTATCCATGTTGCTATGAGAGCTGCTAGTTGGAAAGAAAACGAACACTGTAGAGAGACCTCGACGACAAAACGGCGAGAGTTCACGGATATATATGTAAAGGTTTTGATTACTGTATCTGGGCTTGTTTAAGGACTCTTGACACAGCTTTAAAAATGACCAAAAAAAAAGGTGTTGGCCTTGTACATGACAAAAACAATTAACTCTAAATAGGATGCAAATGCCATGAAAATCAATCACAACCAGCCATTGTCTTCTAACATGATGAATATGGTTGGATATATTATTAGTTATTTTGACGAATAAATAACATCCCTGTTTGCGATTGTCATTGCCTTAGCATCTGATGCCTTCGTATAATATATCTCTCTTTGTGGTTCTAATTGCATTAGCATATGATGCTGCTGCTGCATACAATATTCATCTCTCTTGATGACGGATATACCAAGGAATAAGCCTGTTTGTAACATTTCATTGATCAATAAATGCATTAATCAATCAGTTACGGAATGGATAGTGGGAGAAACAAGAGTACATTGGCACGATGTATGAATAATAAAAGAATAGAAGAGATTTAATTTTACTTGTTTTATTCTCATATATTTGAAAATTAATAAATAAAAAAGAGTAAGGAATTCGTTGCAAGCTTGATGGTATTGAATATTCAAGTCTCTAATATCTAAATAAAAGAGTACATTTAATTAACGCGTACAAAGTTGGTTTCTTTCTAATATCTAAGCACCTTCCCCAAGGCACAAGGCTGTTCTTCGTCAATTTTGCTAATCATCCCAACGTCAACACTGCAACTGCATGGCTGGCCTACGCCAGAATCATAACTTACTCGATTGGCGCAATTCTCTACGCTCTTCACGTAAAAGTCTCTTGCCTCGCTAAGAATTGTGATGGGGCCTGAGAAAATCTTCATCAACTTGCCTTGCTTCTTAGCTTTGCTCCCCATTTTTGTTCGAATCCGTAATGTTATTAGAAGTGCTGTTGGAAGCAAAAGAAAGAGACTTCGACATACATACATACATAAAAGGTTGTCTGATTTGAATATTTTGTTGGTGGGTTTCCACATCTCACATTAAAAAAAAATCCACATAAAATTAATCGAAGAAAAGAAAAACAAAAAGCGTAGTTTACTTCAACTTTTAGAGTACAGAAAAAAATAGAAATTTTTTTTAAAAAAAATCAGAGTGGAGAAAAAGGAGGAAGGCTATAAGAGAGAAGAGGTTTCACTGTGTCAAATCCTTTTATTTCCTTTTTCATTATCAAGAGTTAAAGAACATTGCCTTTTGATGTTGTGTGCTTATTGCACTGTCTAGAGAAGATACGTGATTTTAATTTTGTATTTGATGTAATAGAAGTTAATTTTAAATTATGATTTTGAGGTTTTTTCTATTGTTAATTTTTTACCTTAAAAATTTTCTCGCCGTTTGATTTTGTACTTTTTCCTAATTATCTTATTACACAATCCTATTTTGATTGTACAAATAGTTAAAAGAATTATTCTCCAACCGAGTTTTTAGGTTGTTTTTGTTTTTAAAAAAGAAAATAATAAAAGAAAATAAAGGGGAAACGAAATGAAAGGAAAGAAAAGAGAAAAAGAATGACATTATTTTGTTTTGTTAGTGGATGGAATAAAGGAAGGAATGGTTTTAATTATATTTTATTTGGATAAAAATACCTTTTATACTAGAATACAAAATAATTTTTATACTAATTAATTTAAAAATTAAATTTAATTTTATATTTTAATTCTAATTAAATTTTAACTATGTAATTTTTTGAATTATACAATAACCTTTTAATTATAATTTAATTATTAAAAATGATTACCTACTAATTTTATGTTATATATATGATTAATTTATTCTTAAAAATTTTAATATTAAACTACTGTCATATTTAATAATTTATTATTGAAAAAATAAATAATCTAATTTTTAAAAATGAAATAAATTTACGATAAAAATAAATATTTACATAGTTAAAATTTACGTGAGGCTAAAATTAAAAATTAATATTAGAATATAGATTCTTGGTTAGTGACAAAGGAATTCATATTCCTTCACTTTGAGAAAAGAAGATTTTTTTTAAAACATTTTCATATAGTTTTTATAAAAACATATAAAGTAATTCAAATTATTTCTTATTTTTCTCTTTTTTTTTCTTTTCTTAAAAGCAAATACTGCATAAGAGTAAAGGTGTTTTTTTTTCAAATTAATCTACGGGACAAGAAATGAATTCTCAAAGGAATGAGGATTTATTTGTTTTTTTTTAAAAAGTTAGAGAGGGAATAACGATTTTTTAGGAATACTTGTTCTTTAAAATAATTAAAATTTTAATTTTTAACATATTTTTTTATTTTGATTAATTTAATATAAATATTTTGAATTAATTAATTATTTTAAAATTTTACTAGCATAATATTATTTTATTTTATTTATAAATTAATTTGTTATCATTAATAGTTATTTTTATGATAAAAATTTAATGCCATTCATAAACTATAGATGTTATTACTTTTGTCATTATAAATTTAATTTGAATAAGTTCCATTTGAGGTTTCCATGCCTCAATTTGTAAAACTTCAAACAACTCGCTAGAGTAATCGTGCATGCGTCACACCAAAGCACTCATTGCTAATACTATTTCCACATACAACTCTTAGTTGTGTGCTTGACAAATACAGCTGATCATTGCTGAGCTTGGTAAGCTTCTAACCAGTATAAATGACATCGTATCACTCTCACCATCTACGGTGCAAGGCTTCCTAGAAGTTCTTATTAACCATGAAAATTGTAGGGTATCGTAGAATGGTTGCTTAGGCATACAATATGAGCAGCTTCTTAAACGTTCTCTTTCCTGGAAAATTCATATTAATTTAAAGAATGGGAATATGAAACCAATAGCAAAACACCCAAATTGAGTGCAGCCTATCAGTATCACGTATACATAGTGATAAATGAGCAATAGATATTAATTAAATCCATTTAACGAATCGACTTCTACTTCTTGGGTATAACAAATTTGCCTTCACAGCATCTTCTTCAAACGCACAAGGCTCGTTCTCGTCAATTCTCCCAATCTTTCCGACGCTAACACTGTAACTTCTAGGCAACACATTCGTCTGTAAAGCTGTTTGCCTCGCCTCCTTTTTAGATGCTGCCTGTAAAAGTTGCCTAAATTCCTCATCAACGCAGGCTGTGAAAGAGTTGATACTAAAACTCTTGGGCAACCGAGCGGCCGCCGCATAAGGGCAGCCTACGCCAGCGCCGTAAGCTACTCTATTGGCGAAATTCACCATGCCCTTCACGTAAAAGTCCCTTGCCTTGCTAAGAATTTTGACGGGAGCTGAGAAAATCTGCGTCAACTTGCCTTGCTTCGTAGCTTTGCTTCTCATTTTTTGAGCCTGTGATGTTGCTTAAAGTGATGGGGAAAGAAATTGGAAACTGGAAATGGAAATGGAAACAAGATCACTAAAAGATTGAGTTGCAGCAGGAAGAAGAGAGTTAGATATATATATATATAGAGAGAGAGAGAGAGAGAGAGAGAGAAGATGGCTTGATTTGAATAATTTTTATTTGTTGCTATTGAACTTGTTTCCTGGAAGCAGCTAGTTAAGAAGTTTGAATAGAAAGCGACTTAGGGGGCTTATTCAAATATAAAAATGGCATGTTCAAATAGATTAACATATGGTATATTATAGGCCAAAATTGAAAAAGAAAGTGAGAAAACCAACGTTGTTGATTAATTAATTAATTAATTAATACTATGTTCCATTACAATGGATGCTATGAGTATTGAGGGCCTAAACGAGCTCTTAAACTATGACTCCTCCTGATTAACAGTATTATAATTTAAAATGCTGGGCGGGTTGAACTTGTTTCCTGGAAGCAGCTTGGTAAGAAGTTTGAATGGAAAGCGACTTCGGGGACTTATTCAAATATAAAAATGACATTTTCAAACAAATTAACATATGGTATATAGTAGGCCAACATTGAAAAAGAAACTAGGAACATGAACAGTGTTGATTAATTAATTAATTAATACTATCTTCCATTGCAATAGCCGTCATGAGTATTGAGGGCCTATACGAATTCTTAAACTATGATCTCTACTGATATAGATAAACTATATCTATTATTGATCAAAAAAAGAATAAGAACATACAATTAATCTTAAATTTAAGACTAATTTAAAATTAAATTTTGACAACTAGTCAATCACTTGTGCAAGTTATCCCATGACTGCCTTCGATTACATATAATTGACAGGGATAAATTGATGTAACAAAGCATAGGAAATATTGAATAGGAGTCAAATTGTCAATGGCCAAATAATACATCAATGGTAGACCAATTGATAAGAATTCAGAAGGAAAAATATTGTAGCAGACGGTAACTGAAACAAAGAAGATCAGTTCATGATGCATACATATTACTTCACTGTTTAAAATTAACTTCCAGGATCCGAATACGAAACAGAGAACAGAAGAATGCAGCAGTTGATTAAAATTAAAATTAATCGTTTAATACATATAACTGTTTAAAATTAATAACAACATGAAAGTTAAATCCTTTTAACAACATGGCTTCTATTCCTTGAAAACAGTTTTGCCTTCAGACCATCTTCCTCAAATGCACAAGGCTCCTCCTCGTCAATTCTCCCAATCTTTCCCACGCTAACACTGTAACTTCTCGGCAACATACTCGTTTCTAAAGCTGTTTGATTCTCCTCCTCTTTACATGCGGCGCGTAATAGTTGCCCAAATTCCTCGATATCGCATGTTGTAAAAGAGTTGACACTATAACTCTTAGGCAATCGCACAGCTGGCGCAGAAGGGCAGCCCACCAAACCGCCGTAAGCGAATTGATTGGCGCAATTCTCCATGCCCTTCATGTAAAAGTCTCTAACCCTGCTAAAAATTTTGATGGGGGCTGAGAAAATTTGCTTCAACTTCTGTTGCTTTCTAGCCTTGCTTCTCATTTTGGCATCCATGATTCTACAAGAGTTTCTGGTTTAAATGAAACGAAGCACAATCGATGAAATGACAAATTCTAAGTGAGAACTTGGATGACAAAACGAAGACATTTATATTTTTGTCCGAAGTTTCTTAAAAGGAAGTTGGCCGCTGCGGATTTTAATTATGAGGCAATTCCATATATATATACACAAAGGTTTTGACTATTATGTTAATATATACAATATACAGCAGGCCCGAATTGGAAAACCAGGTGGAAAAGAACCAAAAATTTATGTTTGGTAACTAATTTATATTTCTTTCCTGTAATGGGTTAGGATAAAATCGAGGCCTGTTAATAAACATTATCCATTAACGTTATTCCGCTACCACATCTATTATCATAGGTATATTCTGTGTATCTATGAATATTTGATAATAAATTCGCATTATTCCAACTTTAATATATCCCGAAATTCAGTCAGATTGTGCTTGAATAGGATCTGTTTCTAACCAAACGAACAGTAACAATTCACTTCTACATTTTCATTTAAGCTTTCACTGCAAAAAAGAGTGGGTACTCGGGTTTTGTTTGGTATATATATGCGCTAGATTTAAAACAGAAGTACTATGAGTGACAATCCTGTGTGCGACGATCCCAAAAGAAGTATAAAACTCTTAAGTAAGATCACAAATTGTACAAAAAGCTAGCCTACGGAGCTCCGTAGCCTACTCGATCGACCGGGACAATCGTCCATCAATGCTCTTCATGTAAATGTGTCCTGTCATTTGCTTCAACTTTCGTTGCTTATTAGCTTTGCTTCTCAATTTTGTGTCTTGTTGCAAGGGAGAGAGCGAAAAAGAGATTGAATTCGCTATCACAGAAGGAGAAGATCAATGAGAGATGTACAAAATGTAGTGGTTGATTTGAACATTTTGACAATTGTTTCATTTAACTTGCTAATATGTTGGGAGTAGATTCCAAGGAAAGTCGAAGGGGAACGTCAAGCTGCTTAGGACTTACTCAAATCGAAGAAGGCCAACGTTGATAGACAATGAGAGGAAATGAATACTAATATTAGTAGAGGCAGCCGTAACAATTTTAAAGATTTTTAAAAATTTTAAAAGAATTTTTGAAATATAATCTCGGACATAATTAATATTAAATTAAGAAATGAATTAATTAGAATATTTTGTGTATTATATATCCACAATTAAAGAATCATTATTTATAAACAAAATTCTTCTTAACAACATGAATTTCTACTTCTGGGATTCATAAAACAAATCTGCTTTCAAATTGCAACCATCTTCCTCGAGGCACCTAATCTTTCCAACATCAACACTGTAACTCCTCCCAGTTCCACTCGTCAGTAAAGCAATTGCTTGCCTCGTCTCCTTCAGTAAACTGTCCAAATTTCTAGTAGATATGGCACGTAAAAGTTGACTCAACTCCTTATCTATATCGCATGCTTTGTAAGAGTTTACACTAAACTCTCTGACAAACTGGACAGCGTGCCCCGATGGGTAGCCTATTGCAGCGCCGTAACCTACCCGGCTGGAGCAATTCTCGATACCTTGCGTATAAAATTTCCAGCTTCGCGAAGAATTTTGATGGGCATACGATAATTTGCATGAACTTGCCTTTCCTTCTGAACATTAATCCAAATAGAACAATGATACATACGACTACAGTGCATTAAATAATCATAACTTGTTGGCCAAAATTGAAAAACAACGGGAGGGAACAATCATTAATGATTAAAAAACATAATTATGAAAATAACCCATCAAAATTATGCATCGGTCTGTTCTGATCAGTCCAAGATGGAAGATCTATACTTGTGAATTTTGGCTATTAATCGAGGTTATTGAATGAACTGATGGTCAAATCCAAATATTAAAGGTTGTTAATTAATCCCTTTTATTTTTGTACAATGAGTTAGGATAAAATTGACTGCGGCATTAAGAAATTCAGTGTCATAATGATTGATCTACGACCATAATGAAGCCAACTCACTCAATTAACAATCCCAATTTTCTGTTTGCTGCCCACCTGTATGCCTGCTGCCAGCAACAATCTTCCACAAAATTACAATTACGAAAAACAAGTTACACAACTAAACCCATTTTTTAGGCCTCTCTGTCTCAATCTTAGTCCATTTTTTGCCCTCTCTTTTTCAAAATTGACCCATTTCTAAGCTTGTGTATTAATCTCTTGAGATTTATACCTTCTTAAAACCAAATCTTATATTCCATATCAGGATCATCTATGATACATATATATATTTTTTAATTTTTACATTAATATTTTAAGTATTTTTTGTTACATATTTTAAATTTTTCATTCATATTTTAATAATTATTTATTATTTATTTTATATTTTTTTGTTACAAGCTTTTCTGAGAACATTTTAAATTGTAAAACTAGAAAAATTTTTGTATGTAAGTATATATGGATGTAATGTAGCATTTCCCTTCACGTTCGGGTGTAATGATTTCTCTGACATTGGAATTTTGAACATACAGTGAATTGATCAATCAAAATTAATTAAGAAAAACTGCAGCTTCTAAAATTCCTAGAATATTTTTCACTGTCGAATTAATTTGCAGGTCAGAATATGAAACCAATAACAGAACAATGCAGCCTATCGCTAGCAATATATTGATTAAATCCTTTTAATCACCACATCATCTTCTTCAAACGAACAAGGCTCGTCCTCGTCAATTCTCCCAATCTTTCCTACAATAACACTGTAACTTCTCTGCGGCATATTCGTCTGTAAAGCTCTTTGCCTTGCCTCCTTTTTAGATGCTGCCTGTAAAAGTTGCCTGAATTCTTCACCATTGCATGCTGTGAAAGAGTTGGAACTAAAACTCTTGGGCAACGGCACGGCCGGCGCAGAAGTATAGACTACGCCAGAATCATAGCATACACTATTGGCGTAATTCTCCATACTCTTCACGTAAAAGTCTCTTGCCCTTGTAAGAATTTTGACGGAGGCTGAGAAAATCTGCATCAACTTGCCTTGCTTCTTAGCTTTCCTTCCCATTTTTCGAATCCGTAATGTTATTAGAAGTGCTGTTGGAAGCGAAAGAAAAGAGTTAGAGATATATATAGGAGGTTGTGTGATTTGAATATTTTGTTGGTGGGTTTTCACCTTATGTTCGGGTTTCCTAATTCAACAAGGTATAAGAATCCTGGGTAGAAAAGTTTCCTAATCAAATAAATAAAAAGAAATTTAATAAAAAAATTCATATAGAATTAGAAAAAGAGAAGAAAACAAAGAAGGTAGCTTACTTTGATTCTTAGAAGACAGACAAATATATCAGAGTGGGACAAAAAAAAGAAATAAATTAGAAGAGAGAAGAAGAGATTTCACTAGGTCAAACTCTTTTATTTTATTCTTCATTACTGACGAGTTAATAATATTTTTTTTTAATATTTTGAAATTTTAGTGTTGATTAGAGAAGATATGTGATTGTAATTTTATTATTCGACATAGTAAAAGTTAATTTTAGATTATAATTTCGTATATATTATTAGTTATTTTGCCGAATAAATAACATGCATGTATGTGAAATTTGATTGTCATTGCCTTAGCATCTGGTGCCTTCATATAATATATATACCTCTTTGTTATTCTTATTGCATTAGCACCTGCTGCTGCTGCTGCATACAATATTTATTTGTCTTGATGACTGAAGATATAAAAGAGTAAGCAATTGATTGCAAGCTTGATGGTATTGAATGTACAAGTGTGCATTTAAAAAGCTTAGGTGAAAGCTGTAAATGGCATTTAATATGCGAATTTCTTTGAAAATATTTATGTTTCTTTATGAATTTAACTTGTTCTACAATGATAAACAATAATTTAGGAACAGAAAGTTGGCACTCAACGTTCACTTAATTCACACTCAAGTGAGATTAACGATATCATAGTGACATGCAAATAATGATGAACAATAACAAAACAGTATCCTGGCATTCAACTTCCGCTTGACTTTCGATCCAAAAGTCAAATAATTTTAGGTAGCCTGCTCAAGCGCAATGTTTAACCTAATATAAGGGCGGCCACTTTATAGAGTTTTTAAGTAGAGTTTTATTCTTGTGTTTTTTCTTTGTATATATATTATTATTTATTATTGTTCTTAATAGAATATACAAATTATATTCTTGTCAATAAGGTTTATATGAGTATTTTCTCTTAAGAAACTTTTAAAGTTTCTCTTTCTGTAAATTTAACCGTAAAATTTTTAGAATTTTAATTGTTATTAATGATTGAAGATTATTGTCTTGTAAATGTGTTATTCAAAATTTAAAAAAAAAGTTCAAAAATTTAAAGATAGAATAACTCAAAGTAATTCACTTAAAGGAGTTAGTTAAGATTAAATTATAAGAATTCTTGTAAAAAATCATTATTTGTAATTTTTTGTTTATCAGTGAAATATTTTAGTGTCTCATGTTGTTAACCCGAAAGGGTTTTATCCTATGAATATGTTTTTCATAAGGTTTTTCTTCGATAACAAATTCTTATATATGATTTTTTTTATTATTTATTAATTATTAATTGAATTTATTTATTGAGATTTGTTTATAATAATTTTAGATTGATTTGATTAGAGAGTTATTCATTTTTTAGTTCATGTAAAGCGTAGCAAATCTTAACGTATTTTAATTTGTTAATTTTAAATTTTAATTTTTCTCATAAACACTTTTCACCCCTTTCAAGTGTTTTAAGGTCTAAACTTGGACAAATTTTTGATTAATATTAGAGTCTAAACTTGATCATTGACTCTAACTTTCTTTACATAGAGTATAAACCTCAAAATTTGTCTGTTTCATCTTACTTTGATGAAAATAATTATTCATATTAAAAAGTTAAGATGAGAGTTTTTCTTAAGTCATGGATGAGAGAGCATGGATATTATGTTTGAAAGCTGAGAGTCCCTTACTTTTGAGCTCAAAAAAATTTTCATGTATGAGATCATCAA
Organism: Xylocarpus granatum; assembly: GCA_019650275.1. Lineage (NCBI taxonomy): Eukaryota > Viridiplantae > Streptophyta > Magnoliopsida > Sapindales > Meliaceae > Xylocarpus > Xylocarpus granatum. Next base: position 139,337 of record BNST01000985.1, read on the forward strand.
AGGTAATTGGAATATTCTTAACACTACCCATAAGAGCGCTAAAATTGTTAAAAATTCTAAACTTAAGATTCTAGATTTGAGAAGATTTGAATGAAATATGATGAAACATTTGATGAGTTCTATACTAAATTGAATAATATAATAAACGAAAGAATTCATGAAAGTGAAGTGGTTAAAAAAAACCCTTAGAAGTTTACTTGAGAAATTCCATTTTAAAATTACTGTTGTAGAAGAAAGTAAAGATTTAAATTCAGTTAAAATGGAAAAAACTAGTAAGTTCTTTTCAAATATATAGATTAAGTTTTTCTAAATTAAAAGTGTCTAAAATAAATGGCTTTCAAGTCTACCAAAGAAAAAGGATTAAATTAAATTTAATGATAAATATTCAAACGATGATAAAATGGAGTTATTTGTTAAGAAGTTTCAATAATTTTTTAGATTTACGAGGGAAAATTTTTAGTAGGAATTAAAATTTTGAGAAAAAGAGAAAAATTAATTTTCTGCGTAAACACATGCATGCTTGATGCCAGCAACAATCTTCCACAAAATTACAATTACGTAAAACAAGTTAAACAACTGATTTCTATTGCTACTTAGACCATTTGAGGCCCTCTCGTTTTCAAAACTGGCCCATTTCTAAGCTTGTGTTTTAATCTCGAGATTTGTACTCTCTTAAAATTAAATCCACATATCACATTTAAGGTCTAATCCTTTGGGTGTAATGATTTCTCTAACATTCGGAATTTTGAACATATCGTGAATTGATCAATCAGAATTAATAAAGGAAATATGCAGCTTCTGAATTCCTTGAATATTTTGACTGTCGAATTAAGTTGCAGATCAGAATGTGAAACCAGTAACAGAACAATGCAGCCTATCGTCTAGCAATATATTGATTAAATCCTTTTAACGTATCGACTTCTATTTCTCATGTATAATTTGGTTCCCACCACATAATCTTCTTCAAACGCACAAGGCTCGTCCTCGTCAATTCTCCCAATCTTTCCTACAATAACACTGTAACTTCTCTGCGGCATATTCGTCTGTGAAGCTCTTTGCCTTGCCTCCTTTTTAGATGCTGCCTGTAAAAGTTGCCCCAACTCTGTCATCATGCATCTCAAAGTGTTGAAACTAAAAGTCTGGGGCAACTGCGCAGCTGGCGCAGAAGGATAGCCTGCGCCAGAATCATAACATACTCGATTGGCGCAATTCTCCATGCTCTTCACGTAAAAGTCTCTTGCCTTTGTAAGAATTTTGACGGAGGCTGAGAAAATCTGCATCAACTTGCCTTGCTTCTTAGCTTTCCTTCCCATTTTTAGAATCCGTAATGTTATTAGAAGTGCTGTTGGAAGCAAATGAAAAGAGTTAGAGATATATATAGGAGGTTGTGTGATTTGAATATTTTGTTGATGGGTTTCCACCTTATATTAGGGTTTCCTAATCCAACAAGGTTTAAAAATTCATAGGGTAAAAGTTTCCTAATGTCTAATCTTATCCTTGTAGAATTAGGAGATGAAAGAAGAACAAAAAAGTAATTTACTTTAATTTTTAGAGCACAGAAAAGGATGTAGAAAGAATTAAAAAAAAATTAGAATGGAGAAAAAAAAATAGGAATAAGAGAGAAAAAAGTTCATAAAGATAAATATTTTATTTTATTTTTTATTCTAAAAAATTAAAAATATTATTTTTTAATATTATCAATTTTAGTATTATTTTTATGAATACATATAATTGTAATTTCATTATTCAATATATAAAAAATTATTTTAAATTACAATTTCATTATTTTTTTATTATTAATTTTTTTTTATGTTAAAAATTAATTTTATACTTTTTACTAATTATTTTATTATACATTCCTATTTTAATCAAACGAGTTTAAAAAGAATTATTACACAATAGAAGCTTTTAGGGTTTCCTTTTTAGCATTTTTTATTTGTTTTTATTGAAATTGAACTTGTTTCTTGGAAGCAACTTCGCATGGCAAGTTTGAATGGAAAGGCAGCGGCTTGGGGACTTATTCTAATATAAAAAGGGACATACGACACTGTCAAGTACACTAATATATAATGTAAAAGTGTGCCAAAATTGAAAATCTAGGTGAGGAAACCACAAATATAAAAGGGTATTGATACTTAATTGATTATAATGGATGAAGATAACACAGACGCGTAGTAATTAACAAAAATTTCAAAGTCGCAAGCTGCATGCATATAATATTCATTTGATCCAATAGTAATACTATGGCTGTTTGTCACAAGCTGCATACAAAGAGTCAAAGAGTCAAATTGAATAAGTTCCATTCGAAGTTCCATACCCCAATTTGTAAAACTTCAAACAACTCGCTAGAGTAATCGTGTGTGCGTCACGCCAAAGCACTCATTGTTTATGCTGTTTCCACATACAGCTCTTAGTTGCGTGTTTGACAAATACAGCTGATCATTGCTGAGCTTGATGAGCTTCTAACCAGTATAAATGACATCGTATCACTCTCACCAACTACCGTGCGAAGCTACCTTGAAGTTCTTATTAACCATGATAATTGTAGGATATTGTAGAATGGTTGCTTAGGCATCCAATATGAGCAGCTTCTTATATGTTTTCTTTCCAAGAAAATTCGTATTTTTTTTACCGTCAAATTAATTTAAAGAATCGGAATATGAAACCAATAGCAAAACACCCAAATTGAGTGCAGCCTATCAGTGTCAGGTATACATAGTGATCAATGAGCAATGTATATTAATTAATTCCTTTTAACAAATCGACTTCTACTTCTTGGGTATAACAAATTTGCCTTCACAGCATCTTCTTCAAACGCACAAGGCTCGTTCTCGTCAATTCTCCCAATCTTTCCTACGCTAACACTGTAACTTCTCGGCAACATATTCGTCTGTAAAGCCGTTTGCCTCGCCTCCTTTTTAGATGCTGCCCGTAAAAGTTGCCTGAATTCCTCATCATCGCATGCTGTGAAAGAGTTGACACTAAAACTCTGAGGCAACCGCACGGCTTCCGCAGAAGGGCAGCTTACGCCAGCGCTGTAAGTTACTCGATTGGCGCAATTCACCATACCCTTCACTTAAAAGTCCCTTGCCTTTCCAATAATTTTGATGGGGGCTGAGAAAATGTGCATCAACTTGCCTTGCTTGGTAGCTTTGCTTCTCATTTTTTGAATCTGTGATGTTGCTTAAAGTGCTGGGGGTAAGAAATTGGAATTGGAAAGAAGATCTAAAAGATTGAGTTGCAGCAGGAAGAAGAGATATTATATATATATATATATACACAGAAGGTGGTTTGATTTGATTATTTTTTATTCGATGCTATTGAACTTGTTTCGCGGAAGCAACCTTGTAAGAAGTTTGAATGGAAAACGACTATGGGGACTTGTTCAAATATAAAAATGACATGTTCAAACAAATTAACATATGGCATATAGTAGGCCAAAATTGAAAAAGAAAGTGTGAAGACAAACAGTTGTTGATTAATTAATTAATACTATCTTCCATTAAAATGGTCGCCACGTATACTAAGAACCCAAACAATTTCTTAAACTATGACCTCAATCGATAAAGAGTATCGTAACTTGAATCACATTGTGTGTTCAATGTTGATAAAAGAAAATAGTACCGTATAATTATTTTTAAATTTAAAACCCTAATTTAGAGTTAAATTTTAGGGCTCCATGAATCCTTTGTGTGGGTTGACCCATGACTGCCTTTGATTACATATAAATGACGAGGATAAATTGATGGATGATTAATAAAAATTTCAATGTTCAGCATTATTTTCTTTTTAACTTGTATTAGATTATTATACAACTGAATAGTAGCTTTTAGCACAACAAAACCAAGAAAGAATCTTCCTTTTTCCTACGTTGTTTAAAGTGCAAAATAATATATTTTCTACATTAGGATGGAGGCAAATGTAATTAAAATATTATAACATTACTGTTTACTGTAAATGCTTGCATATGGAACGGAGTACATTTGAAAAACTATGCTCATTTTATTGTTTAAAATTAAATTCAAGGATCCGTATACGAGCAGATAACAGAAGAATGAAAATTAATCGTTTAATACATGTAACTTTATAAATTTAATGTGTAGCTATTGGACATGAAAGTTAAATTCTTTTAACAGCATGGCTTCTACTCCTTGGAAACTGTTTTGCCTTCAGACCATCTTCCCCGATTTGCTTCCACTTTCCTTGATTATTATTAGCTTTGCTTATCAATTTGTGTCTTGTCGGTAAGGGAGAGAGCGAGAGGAAAAGAAATTGAATAGGATATAACAGAAGGAGAAGATCAATGAGAGATGTATAAAATGTGGTGGTTGATTTGAACATTTTGTTAACAGTTTGCATTTAAGTTGTTAATAATTTGGAAGTATCATCCAAGGAAAGTGAAAAGGGAACGTCGAGCGGTTCAAGAAATGCATATATAGTTGGCCAACATTGAAAGACAATGAGAAAAAATGTAGACTAATATTAGTAGGAGTGGTCCTAAGCTTTAAGCAAGTTCTTGCAATGTAATTCCTTATAGAGACTAATGTTAGGTTGTAAAAATAACTAAATTAAACGCATTAGCAAAATTTTAGAATTTATATATGCTTTGTAAGCTGGAAAGGATATAAAGATCCCTAGAAAAAGCCTAAAATCTTAATTAACAAATCACATTCGTGAAATTTGTCACATGATCCACTCTAAGAAGTTTAGTCATTCATAATAACATCAACAAATTACCTGAATTTTCTTTTCAATTCAGTAAAAAAAAACTCGAATGTAAGAAATAACAATGACAATACACATGCAAGCGATTTTCACCCTTCTAAATTCTTACTAGCAAATATGGTAGCAGCTACTATCTCGTTTGCTAATATTAACGCACAAAATTCCTGATAGCATGGCTTCTGCTTCTAGGGTGCAACAAATCTTCTTCAAATTGACAAGGATTTTCTTCATCAATTCTCCATATCTTCCCAAGATCAACGCTGTATCTCCTTCCCACCACACTATTTTCCATGGCAGTCGGCTGTCTCACCTCCTTTTGTCGCCGCAGATTCAACTCCGCCACGCCATCAGTGCTCCTCTTAGACGACGTCTGTCGTAGTAGTTTTCTCAGTTTCTCATCGTTGATTGCCTTATTGGAACTGGAACTAAAATTTGTAGGCAAATGCGAGAATTTAGGAGCAGGACAGACTACGGCACCACCGTGAGCAACCCCGGCTGCACAGCATTCCATGCTCTTGACGTAAGAGTCTCCAGCCATGCTCAGAATTCTGATAGGTGCTGACATAATTTTCATGAACGTGCCTTGCTTTTTCCCGTTGCTTTTCATGGTGAATTGCTTTCCTGAAAGATGTGCTACTAGTATTTAAGTACGAAACAGTCTTAGCCGGAGAGAACGATGTGTGTATGAATTTATACAAATTTTGATTTGATTATTATTGGGTTGTTGTTTTTCAGGATTGGTAGCATCTAATGCAGCTCGAATTATAATTAGGACGGCAGAATGTGATAGAGTACTAACTTGTAGAGAACCGGTCCACGTTATATTTAAACTTGTACTAAAAACGATGAAGAATCAGTTATCTTTGGATGTTGTTAGAATTGAGAGATCCAATAGCGAAAGAAGTTTTGGAGCTTAGTGTGGTTTGGGGACTTCAACTTTGTTTTGGAGCTTAGTATTTGTTCATCAAAGTCCTTTTCACTTATGCCGTTCTAATTCCTACTATTCAAAGAGCAAGATGACTACCATCCTAACGCGGAGCGGCTGGCAATCCGCGAACAATATTACTAGGTTTTATATTAACTATATTGGTTTTCTCATTATTTATTATCAAAAAGTTGGACTTGGTCTATCTCATGTGCTGCACACGTATTGTGCAAGTGATGATCTTGGGATAGTCGATACAGATAACTAGTCATAACTAGTCAAAACTTACAAAATTTAGTTCAAAGTTAGGACTTAATATTATGTACTATTAGTTTTTTTTTAATCTAATATTAAATTTAATAAAAAATTAAGTATTAGAATCTCGTCTAAATCTCTCAAAATTAAAAACTGTCCCTACTATTAAGTGGGTGTGTTTGTGATTTTAATATTTATTCATTTAGTCTTTTAAATTTTTGAAATTGGAAAATACATTTTGTATAAATTATACAAAAATGGAGTATGTATCATTAAACTTTCCTTATTTTTTTAAATGAGGAAATTTTCCTAACTCCTTGGATCATTGGTGCAGAATTAATCTAACGGTTCGATTGTTTACAACTGTTTGCTGATGTTTACATTTGGACAAAGATTAATTAGACCTCATAATCCTATGGCATAGTTATATATTTTTGATTAATCAATTATGCATGGACTCTCACAACCTATTCATCAGATGTCTTTAGTAGTGTCATCTTTTGACTATGACATATATATGGTATATTGAAATTAAAATATCATGCTTTTGTATCGCATAAATATTATGACATAAAAATTATTGGTTAATAAATATACATGGAGGGTGAGTGATCAATATTCATTATGAAATAAAAATTTGTGTTTGTCAAACACTTTTTTTATTATATTTTCTAAATTATGTAAAAAAAAATAATGTCGATATATTTCTATTATATCTTAGATTTTAAAAGCTAATGAATTTGTTATAAAATTCAAAGTAAAGAATGCAAATAGAATTAAAACAATATTCAATTTTACGTAAATTTTTTTTAAAAAAAATTTAGAAAAAAAATTCTACTAATTATTAAATATAAGTTCGATCTCTAATTACTTGTGTGTACTCATAATGTTCTATATTGATTGTCAAATATGGACCACAAACTCAACAAAATTCTGTATGCATATATGAGAGTTGAATTTGGAAGACATCAAATGAAGTTACATAGTAACATTTTTCAGTTCCAAATTCCCATTTAGGAACATTAATTCTGCCTCTAGGATCAAACTCCACACACCCTATATTACAAAACTCAAGCAACTAATGAATCCATGTAGTACAAAGAATCAGTTAAAAAAATTTGTATCACACGCATGATTCTACGATTGCCATGAATGGCAGGTATGGTAATGTCCAATCCTTAGCTAAAAATGATCAAAATTTCTCTTGAGAGCATAACTTCTGCTTCTTGCATAAATCATATCGTCTTCAAAGTAACAAGGCTTGTCCTCGTCAATTCTCCCAATCTTCCCAAGTCCAACACTGGTGTAGCTTCTCTTCATCGTATTATCCTTCATTTTTTGTTGTTTCCTCCCATTCGAATCCATCTCAGTCCCAAATTTCTTGTTCATCGCAGCCAAAATTTCATTAAACCTTTCATCATTCCTCGACTTACTCGAATAATTTGCACTAAAACTTGCCGGCAGTGGCGAGACTTGCGGTGCCGAGAAGCTCGCCACACCGCCGTAACTTATCTTATTCGCGCAATCCTCCATGCTCTTCACGTAAAAGTCTCTGGCCTTGTGTAAAAATTTTCTGGGTTTTTCCATGTAGTGCCTGAACTTGCTTTGCGCCTCTGCTTTGCTTCTCATGTTTGCAGCCATACAATTAATTTACAAGCAGAAATATGGAATGGAAAAGAGAGGGAACAAGAACTTGTGCTTTCGAATTTCTGAGTAGATTCAGAGAGGTAATTGGCCTATATATAGAAAGAAAGACCATGCATGTTTGGAAAACTTCTTGAGACTTGTTTCTTGGAAGTACCAGAAAGAGAAGGATAACATGTTTTGACTTCGTCATGGTCATGTATGAAACGACCAGTGACCAACTCATTGTCTTATGTTTCTAATATTTCAAAAGCGGAAATCGTGATGATCAATCTATTTAATTTCAACTATATGATACAAGAGATTTAAGAGAACGATATCTATTTATCATGTAAATTATGAGAGAGTATAATAACTGAGTTTGAATTCCGTTTTACTCTTTTTTTTATTAATTTAAATAAATATTAATATCATATAATTAATAATAAATAATTTATATTATATTTTAATAAAATTTATAAATTAATTTAATATTTTATAATATAAATTAAATTATTTAAAATATAATTTAAATCATTTATTATTAATTATGTCTACTTAAATTATTAAAAAAAGACTAAGAAATAATCTCAATTTATAATAAATAATTTTTTAAAATCATTTGCAGAAAGAATGAAAATACCATGATAGGAGGACAATTAATGAATTTTAATTTTTTCCACTATCCACAGGAAACAGAATCGGTAACAGAACTTACAATTCATATACAGTAAGAAAGTTGGTTGGAAGATGTTGTAATGCAATGGAAAGAAGGCCGAGCAGAAGGCCTGGCCTCGGTTGCTTGCTCTACTTTCTCCCAGCTTGCGAAACAAGCAATCTTTCTTAGCAGCTAAGATAAGCACAGTACACGCCGTGCTGCTCAATTCCGTGCGATTTGACAATGGTTAACGATCAAGTTGCAGGGTTAAGCTTGTAACTCTCTACGAAAATGTTTAACAAAACACAAACTTTCAAATCAGACGAGAACTCTTACTGATACTTGTTTCATGCATGAAGATGCGCTATTAAGCATTCCAATAACTGTTATCAGTAGTTGTAGTGGATGCTCACTAGTCTGTTATCACAAGTGTCAACCACCATTCAAATTTCAAACAATGATATGCTGCACATTGGTTTATAATGATAAAAAAGGGTTTAAGATAAAATTATTTTGTTATACTAATTATAATGATACAAAAATTATTTAATAAATAAAAAATATTTAAAATAAATTAAAATAAATTTTATTTAAGTAAAATCATTAAAAAAATTAAATAGTAAAATATATTTTAATTTTTATAAATTTTTAGTAATAAAAATAATTTTATTTTAATTATTTTATAACATTATCATAATCGATGTAGTAAGATAATCCCACCTAATTTTTTTTCTAGGACAATGGGTTTGGTAAACAGTGACATGTGACTTGTGTCTGATCCAAAAAAGATGAGCAAACTCCGTCTCCATCTACCTAATGTTCTTTTATACTGAGTAATGTAGAATGGTGATTAGTGGGAAAGACTTGTGACAGTCGAGGACCAAGTGGGTAATGTTTTTAGAAACATGTTTTCTATTTTATAATATATAAAAATAGATATAATACACTCTTGAGATATGAATTGGTGAAAGGAAGAGGTTAACATACGGCTTGCTTTAAAATCTTAATTTCAAGAGGGATATGTTATATGGTATAATTATATTGTCTCAAGTGTGAGCGGTAAAGGATTGAATTGGAGCTTTTTGTACCAGCTCGAGCGATTTTATCAATTGAACTAATTAGCACTTGTTATTTAACTCCATTATTGTAGATGCAGTGGAAGTTGTTGAGATAACTTTTTTTAATCATCAATATGGCATTTCCTGATCAAGTACTCCTGAGAGAAAGTCTAAACAATTAGCTCTTCAGGTTGAAAGGAAGACCAAGAAAATTTATGTGGCAGTTGATGGCAGGGTTAGAATGGTGGGTGGTATAACAATAACAACGGCCAGTTGTTCATTTGGCAGTACCTAAATTTACAAGTAGTTTTATATCATGCACATATCATTGGCTTAATATTCCATTTTCAGTGTGACCAAACTACGTTCTTCCCATCCACACACAATGAAAATCCACTGAAAATTTTTAGCGGTTAACAAACCTATTGAGTCTGGCACCTGATTTTCATCAATGATTAGCTCACTACGAGTGAAATTTTGAATGCCATCGTATCTGTGGTCTATCTTATACATAAGACCAAAATACACACTTTCAATAAGCATTTTGCTTTCTGGAAATTAAAGGAAAAACTATGGCATTACCAAATTACATCAATCGGACGTGCTTGGGTGCATTACTTTTATTGGTTTTCTCTCACGTTGCTGACTCTCAAACTGTTGTAGAGAGTCTTCCTGCATATCCTGGAAAGCTTCCCTTCAAACTTGAAACCGGGTTAGTGATCACTTTAATCTGCTGCATTTTCTTTCGTTTTCTCGTTCTGGGCAAATGAGAAACCGATGCAAACGGTAATTTTCCTTCTTTAACTTTTGTTAAGATACATCGGAGTAGGAGATACAGATGACGTGCATTTGTTTTACTACTTCATTGAATCAGAGAGAAACCCAAAATTTGACCCTCTCTTGCTTTGGCTCCCTGGAGGTCATGGATGTTCTGGGTTTTCAGCCTTGCTTTTGAAATTGGTGCATATAATCATTTCCTTTCATTCTGTCCATGATTGGGTTTTTTTACAACCTTCTGTAAAAGAAAAATACTAAGAGCACCTCACTGGGATCATGATTACCACCTTTCGAAAGTGCAATCTTTTGTTTCAGATTTTCTACTATTTATCTTTAGCACTTTGGTACAGGTCCATTTACCTTTGACGTTGAAAATTACAATGGGGGTTTGCCAAATCTTAAGCCCAACCCATGCTCTTGGACAAAGGGGCAATTTCTTTCTTTCTTTCTCCTCTGTTTAAGGTAAACTACATGATCAATTCTATTGCGGATTAATTTTGTATTGATACTTGTTAATTGGAATGTAATTATAATGACTCAGGTTGCCAGCATTATATTTATAGATGCAGCGGTTGGAACTGGATTTTCATAGTCAACTACAGTCGAAGGTAGCAATTCTTCTGACACCTAAACAGCTGCTCATACATATACTTTCCTGAGGAAGGTCAGTTGAAATTTGTTACTGGGGAAAGCAGGTTTTAAGTGCTTTTTATAAAAGCATTTCTAATGGACCTGCATCTATTGAAGAAAGCAAATAACTCAAAACTGTTGGTTTACTGACATAAGCTGTGAAACAGTGGCCATATAATCACCCGAACTTCCTTGGAAGTGGAGTTTACATTGGTGGTGATTCGTATGCTGGCATAGTTGTTCCAGTGCTGTTGACAGATATCGTTGAAGGAACTTGTAATTTTTTAAAAGCTCTCAGTACAAACTCGTTATTCTTGGTTTTCTCACTGAATTACAGGATTTAAAGCTGGGCTTAAGCCACACATTGATCTCCAGGTAGATGACCAAACTTCAATTTCTAGTCACTCTATTTAGCATATTCATCATTTATAATGTTGAAAAGAATTTACAATTCCAGAATGAATTGTTTTCGTGGTGAAAACGTCAGGGATACCTGCTTGGAAATCCGGTGACAGACTATCACATTGACCAAAATTCAAGAGTCCCATGTGCTCATAGGGTGTCACTTATATCTGATGCAGACTACGAGGTAATTTAACAAATTGAAACTGTTGCTCCCGAATGATCTTCGGTGTCTCTTTGATTTCATTATAATCGAAATCATCCCTTTTGATTTCAAAGTATACTTAGTAATTTTTCTGGAAATTTCGGATGAACTTCAAAATGTACTTAATGCTTGTGCAGGCAGCTAAAATTTGTTGCAATGGCGACCATACGGACGTAGATTCTAACAACCCATTTTGTCTTGTAGCTCTTCAAGATATCAAACAGGTCGGCGGAGTTACTCTTTTGATTGCTATTATATATTTTCTGAATTTTCCCCTTAAATTTAAGGGACATTCAGATTGATCTGTCAGCTTTTTCCATTTAATTCCGCAGTGCCTTCTGCAAATAAAGCTGACTGATACCCTGGAACCTAAATGTGCTTTTTCTTCTAAAGACCAAAGGAATGACAATGGGATGTAAGATCTGAGGAAGCAAACACCTTGGAATTCCTCGAGGCTCTCAAGCTTCCTGAATTGCACTGCAGGGTAACAGAAAATTTGCACTCTTGTAAGTTCCATGACTAACAGAAAATTTTAATGTTTGCTCATTTTCTTCTGTTTCAGGAATTTGGTTATGCACTCTCTTACAAATACATGAATGACAAAACTGTTCAGAACATTCTTAACGTCCGAGAGGTAAGTGAATTTTTCAGCATCAACAGACGATCTTGATTCACATATATGATTTCTGATCCAAGATTTATCGCTTTCGATGCCATCAGGGACTGTAGAAACTTGGAGCAGATGCCTCAAAACCTTCCCAATCTACACAGAAAACATCAAGTGCACTATTGATTATCACAAAAATCTTTCGCAAACAGGCCTTCGAGCTTTAATTTGCTGGTCATTGTTAATGCTTCCTCTAAATCTACAAACACCAATGGCAGAATCATGATAACAAATTTGACTAACTGTACTTTGAGCTATGCAGTGGAGATCAGGACATTTCTGTGCCATATGTGGGCACACAGAAATGGATTAGGCTTCTGGAAGTACCTTTTTTCGACGAATGGCGGCCGTGGTATGTCAATGGCCAAATCGCAGGGTAAGCCTCAGAACAATCTTTAATGTTCTAGGCAGCCAACTTTTCAGTAAATTTCACAATTGAATGGTACATTTTTTTGCAGATACCAAGTATTGTATATGAATATCACTACAGTCTAACATATGCAACCTTAAAGGTAAATAAAATCCCTTTGGTTATAAAATTAAACATTTCATGAGCAAAAACTGAAGCTAAGTTAATAAGCTAGTGTTTTATCCGGGGAGCAGGTAACCCAGCTCCAGAGTACAAGCCAAAACAGAGTCAAGCCTTGGTTGATAGGTGGTTTGCTGGTTATCCTGTCTGATTGATTGCTGCAGCTTGGAATCTGATAGGCAATCGAAGTTCATGCCTTGAGGGTGTATTCAGAACAAATTTCTTCTTCCATTAACTTATTAATGTGATAACAACACAATGAAAAATTTGCCAACACTCGTAATTTCTTAAAGAAAAATGAGCTTTAATTCGTTAGAGAGTATGCTTGGCAAAACCAACCACAAACAGTTTGAGATAAGGTGGTTTGGTTCTCACAGCTTATAAAAATTAACTCTGGTTTAATGAAGGGTTAGGACTTCACTGTACGAACTCTGGTTATAAGGTGGTTTGCTCGTTATCCAGTCTGAATGGTTTCAGTAATGGACGCAGGGATACGCGCTTGGCAACCCAGTTACATATATACAGAGACATAAATTCAAGAGTTTGGTTCTCTTACCGAAAGGCACTCATCACCCATGAAATCTATGAGGTGAAATTTTCACCCAAGAGCCCCCAATTCTCGGCTCAATAATAAGATCCTAACCAGGTACCCGTAACATTATCTGACAAAAGAACAATCACACATTGGGTACGATGCAATATAAATTTATCGTACCCAGGAAATGTTGCAAGTAGTCTTGCTTATCACCGGAACCTCGTCAACAAAGGCTTTCAAGTTTTGGCTTACAGGTATGGTAACGTAGATTTCTCATTATGTATTTGTTAAAAACTAAGATCTAATCTCCAAAAAAACAAAGGTAATCAAAATAAATTATTGAATTAGAGAGAGAAGAAAAAAAAATGAGGAAGAAGGTGATTTCTTTTAAGAGAAAAGCTTCTCTGTCTTATTTCAACGATCTTTCAAAACTTAAATTTCATTTTGGTATCAGTTACAGGCTCAACTAACTTCTTTCACATAAAAAGAATTGACCTAGAATTTGAATCACATTCTCAATGTTCAAGCCAAATGTATTGTTCAATCAGCTTTATTTCTTCCCAACACATCTCAGGTTTCTTATTATCTAGACAGGGTGCCGATCTCGACATGGCAATTCCATACATGGGCACAGAGACATGGATTAAACACTTAAATTTGACAGCTAAAAGTGGTTGGCAACCATGGTCTGTCCAAAGCCAGGGTACGCTGGTTTATTTTCATCTGATCTTGTTAGTTTGTGATTAGATTTGGAAAATGATCTCACATGCAGTTGATTTTTACCATGATTTCTGCTGATACTGGATACGATATACAGAGAAGACTTACAGTCTGAAATATGGCACAGTAGAGGCAGGAATAGTTGAGTACTGTTGTTTTGTTTTTACTTGCAATCCAGAATCATCCTCCCTTCGATCGTCTATTGCCAGATTCTGAAAATCAGTTGAAACTGTGATTCAAAAGAATTTAAAAATAATTATCAGCTTTGCTTGTGCATAATTAATGCAAGAGATTCGGCGGATGAGTCTTGACCGGCGGCTTTTGTTGGCACGACCAAGAAAGAGCTTACTACCTGAAATGGTTGTCACTAATGTTGCTGCGATTCACCGCAAATTATCATAACCCTGCCTGGCTTCCACGGTGATCTCCCATTCAAACTCGAAACTGGGTATCTTGTTTTTCATATTCTATCTCATTTTCTTAGCTTAATTATCATGAGTCCATATCATATTAGTCATCCATTGTGAGTTTGATAATATTATTATTACTATTTAAAGGTGAAATTAATTAAAATTATAAGGATAACATTTAATATTACATGCTGATTAATTCTGACCACTTTCAAATAAATAAATAAATAATGATTGATTGAGAATTAGTAGATGCCCCTTCTCTTCCCTGTATAAAAGCTACTGCCGTCAGCATTGCGATTTTGATAATGGCAGCAATAAAGTCATTGACATCTTCTGCGTGTCTGCTGCTGGTTGTCACCAACGTCATTGCATCTTCACAGCAAATTATCAGAACCCTGTCGGGCTTTGACAGTGATCTCCCATTCAGACTCGAAACTGGGTTAGTTTATTTTCGTTTCCATTTTCATACATACATACTTAGCTTAGTAACATTATAAATGAATTAGGTGAATTGGGGTGGGCGAGTTTGATGATGTGCAGCTTTTCTACCACTTCATTGAATCCGATTTATTTATTTTTAATTTATGATTTTTTTTTATAATTCTTTCATATTTAATTTAATAATTTTATTCATAATGCATCGTACTATTTTAAATATTAATTTTATTACAGTAAATCCATTGTATTTGACTAATAAAATGGGACTGTGTCAACAAAATAATTGCTTGGTACACCTAGCACGCACTTGAATTGGCTAACAAAAATATTTAATTAAGAAAGCATAGGATGAGTGCTTTTTATTATATATTTAACTGAAAATAATTTAAAGATAATACAATTATTTTATTTATTAAATTAAAAATAAATAAATATATCAAATATATATTAATTCTTCATTGTAGGTGGTCCATTGTCATTTGACTTCGAAAATTCCAGGCCAAGCTTACCAAAGTTGTTGCTGAACCCATACTCCTGGACAAAGATACTTGCAATTTCCATTCTCTGCCTGCTTTGATCTTATGAATTTGATTTAGTCAACGAGTTAGATCCACCTGTGTTGAAGATCTAACAGAAAAGTTGTGAACGATTTTGATTTCCAGGTTGGCAATACCGACGCTCATGTGGGCACCGGATTCTCATACGCCAATACTTGGCGAGGCTACAATAACATGGATGATGCACTTTCAGCAGCAGAAACGTATACCTTCTTAAGAAAGGTAAGAACAAGGCAAAATGCTATTCCAAATGCTTTATTATTTCTGTCATTTAACACCAGTGATTGATTAGTGGCTTGCAGGCATCCCGAATTCCTGGCAAATCAACTCTACGTTGCTGGAGATTCTTATTCAGGCATAATTGTTCCAATGGTAGTTCAGGAAATATCCCACGGTAACTTGTGGGCCGCACACCCGCTGTCTTTATAGTTTATGTTCAGTATTATTCGTTTACTCTAAATATAGGTTCAGTTGTTGTTGTTTCAGGTATTGATGCAGCAGACGATCCAAGAATGAATCTGAAAGTAGGTGACCTAGAAAATTTGATTTCAATTGCTAATCAACATAGAGTCTGGATGATTTTGATAATGGACACTGCAGGGATATTCGCTTGGCAACCCATTCACAGATGCAAACATAGACATAAATTCAATTCTCTCATCACCCATGAAATCTACGAGGTGAATGTTCCACAACTACGTACATTAATCCAAAAGTTTCCTGATGGTATTGAAGATTGTGTGATGCTTTTTTTCTCTTGGTTTCAGTCAGCTTGCAAGGGAGAGTATGTAGATGCAGATCCAAGCAATGGATTATGCATAGCCGATCTTCAAAATATCACACGGGTTGGTGGAACGACGCGTATACTGCATATCATCGGTGTTAATTTGTCTCCCACAAACAACAAAAAGGAGCTACAGCAAGGCTCCATGCCCCAATTTCACAACTTTTTTTTTAAATTCATATAAAAAAATAATATACATTTCAAACCAACTTTAAAAAATAAGTATTTTAACTCTTAATTTATAATTTATTTTTAAATTTTAGTCTAAACAAATCTCCACCAAGTTTTCATTTTTTATCCCGACAGCAATACAAAACTACATCTTTTGTTGTCATAGGGGAAAAAAAGTTTAATTGTAAATTTCAAATTTACATGTTTCAATGTGGTGCCTAAAATTTTCTTATAATATTAAGTTATGGCAGTAAATGATATAAATTACAAATTATGAATTTATAATAATCAAATTCATTATGAAATAATTTGTAACATCCAAATTATGGCCCTTAACTCTACGTTATATTTTGTAACTCTTGAATTCAAATTTAAAATATGAAACTGCAGCATTGAGTAGCCATAATACCTCTATTAAGTGTGAGAAATCTTTGATGGAAAGAATTCTATAAATTGGGAGGTGTTTTGCTTTGCAAAGGTCTCTAAGCTCGAAATTCTAGTTAAATACCATCTTGAGAGGATTTAGAGACCTTAGAAGGCTTTGGTAACACTCAAAAACATGAAGAAAAGCAATGGCAAGAGGTTGGTTATCTATGGCCTCCGCAACTTAAATTTTCAGTTTTAAAACATGTTTTAGTATTTTATACTTACATTTGATATCAGAGCGTGTATATAATCTCTGCCTTGCTTACTTTGCTGAGTTGCATGAAAGAAAAATATGAAATAGAGTTATGGGTTTGTTAAAGTTTTTATTTTTCCATGCAACTTATGTTTTTATATTTTTATTAAAAATATATGTTATAAATTATTTTAACATTGAACATAAAAAAACATTAAAAACAATGTCAAAAATGGTTGAAAAATTAATGGGATAAGTTTTTGGGTCCGTGGGTCTGAATTCAGGTCAGGTTGACCCGGCTGGAGGTTGAAAAAGACTCTTACCAGTGGATAACTTGTCAGTTGTCTTTAATATATGTGGATGACATGTCATATGGGTTTGTCTTTAATATGCATGGACGACATGTCATACTAATTTCTTTAGTATTTGAAAAACATAATACAAAGGGCTGGATTCCACTTGTCAGTTGTCTTTAATATATGTGGATGACATGTCATAGAGGTTTGTCTTTAATATGCATGGACGACATGTCATACGGTGTTTCTTTAGTATTTGAAAAATTGTTAGTTGTCTTTAATATATGTAGATGATATGTCATACGGGTTTATTTTTAATATGCATGGATGACATGTCATACAGGTTTTTTTAGTATTTGAAAAATTGTCAGTTGTCACTTAACCATTAGGCCATGACCATATATATATATATATATATTATTTAGACACATTTAATATTTTTATGCATTTTTAATGTTAATATTAATTGCATAAATAAAAATAAAAATGCCCATTATTAAATTTGTAATTTGTATTAATTTAAAATATATTTATAAATATTTTAATATGATCAAATTTATTTATTTATTTATTTATTTTTAATTAATTATATTATATAATTTAAATGTTTGAATTTATGCATATTATTTATGTTATGTTATATGTATAATTTGGATTTAATTATTTTAAGCATATATTTTGTGTTTTATGATGTAATGATATAGTTTATTGAATTTATGTATTTTATATTTTTATGCATACATTTTAGAGACAGTAAATAGTATGCAAATATATTAAAAAAAATACATAAAATTTAAATAAATATAAAAATGCCATATTGAAGTATTATTTTTAGGTATAGTTATAGTATTTTATTTGCTTATAATTACATGTTTGAAAAATTTCTATTTAAGGAGAATGGGTTTTAAGTGGGACCGTTTGTGACCCCTCCAATCTTTCTTGGGAATTGATCTACTGTGATTGTTAGCTAAATATATTACGCTCTATTTCTTGTACAATAAATATAAAATATTTTAGATAAAATTTCTACAAGGCATATATATTTATTGAAATGTCTTAGTGATCCATAAAAAGTTTAATATATTAAGGAGTAGCCACAGCATCCCTAAGTTAGATAAAACTTTATATTGTATAAGGATCACATATAATTTAAGACATTAATTATAATTGATCATACTAGATGTGATAAATTTTATTCCACAAGAATTTGTATTACATTTATATAATTAATTAGGATAAAATATTATATTATTTTTCTTAATTTACCTACAGAAGTTAAGAAATTAGAGATAATATAATAATTTTATCATTAAAATATGTGAATCTATTTGAATAAAATATTTA
Organism: Xylocarpus granatum; assembly: GCA_019650275.1. Classification (NCBI taxonomy): domain Eukaryota; kingdom Viridiplantae; phylum Streptophyta; class Magnoliopsida; order Sapindales; family Meliaceae; genus Xylocarpus; species Xylocarpus granatum. The sequence continues at coordinate 157,668 of BNST01000985.1, forward strand.
ACCCATAGGTCGTATTTTATATCATGCGATTCATATTTTAAGCATATTTTATATTGATAAAATATGATAATGTTTAAACTAAATAAAATTCATCATAAGTATGTATTTTTGCAGCATCACAACCTATAAATATATCTGATATTAACTTAGATGTTTCTGAACTAGTAGGAGATAATTATAAGATATGGAAAGAGAAAATATTGTTGAATTTAGGATGGCAGGATATAGATTATGCTATAGGAAAAGATGAACCATCACCTATCACTGATGCTAGCACTCCAGCACAAATTAAGCTTTATGAACATTGGGAGCGATCTAATCATCTTAGTGTAATGTTCATAAAGACTAAAATTTCTGCTAGTATATGTGGTTCAATCGCTCAGACATGATGATGTTCGTGCTTTGATGAAGGCTATTGATGAACAATTTGAGTCATCAGATAAAGCACTAGCCAGTACCCTTATTATGCAATTTTCTTCCATGAAACTTACCACCATCACTAGTGTGTGAGAGCACATCATGAAGATAAGAGATATTACGACTCAGTTGAAAACTCTTAATGTGACAATGTCTGAGCCTTTCCTTGTGCACTATATTTTGAATTCACTTCCTCAACCATATGGACCCTTTAAATTTCTTATAACACACATAAAGATAAATGATCTATTAATGAATTGATGACCATGTGTGTTCAAGAAGAGGGAAGGTTAATTGCAGAAATGGGGAGTAAACATTCAAAGTGCACATTTGGCAACAAAGGAAAAGATTAAGAAGAAAGGGAAAAGCAAAATACCTATCCAAGCTGAAATAAAGAAAGAATCCAAATGTTTCTTTTGTAAGGGGCATATAAAGAAGAATTGTATTAAATTTCAGCAATGACTTATTAAGAAAGGTATTTCTTTTTTTTTGTAAGTTATGAATCTAATATGACTGAAGTTTGTCATAACACATGGTGGATTGACTCTGGTTCTACAATCCATATTACAAACGTTTTGCAGGGCTTGCAAAACCTAAGGAAACCAGTGGGAGCTGAGCGTTTTATCTATTCTTAAAATGAGATAAGCTCAACTACAAAAGCTATTGGGACATACAGTTTAGTTCTCAATAGTGGTTTTGTAATGAATCTGGAAAAGACCTTTTATATTCCTAATTTTTCTAGAAACTTAATTTCTATTTCTAGACTTGTACCCTATGGATATTCCTTCAACTTTTCGGATTCTTTTACAAAATTTTTTTATAAATTAAATCTTGTTGGAAGTGGTACATTGTCTGATGGTCTTTTTCATATTAATTTACAAAATAATACTTGTTATAATACAATGCATACTCATGCTAGTATAAAAAGAAATGTTATGAATAAAAATTCCTCTATGTTGTGGCATCGGAGATTAGGACATATCTCCATAGAAAGAATCAAACGGTTAGTAAATGATAAAGTACTTAGTGCTTTAGATTTTACTGATTTTGAGACTTGTGTGGACTGTATAAAGTGTAAGCAGACCAACAAGTCAAAGAAAGGTGCCAAGAGGAGTTCAGACTTATTAAAAATCATACATACAGACATTTGTAGATACCAATATAGACTCATATAGTTATAAGTTTTTTATCACTTTTATTGATGATTATTCACGATTTATGTATCTCTACTTGTTGAATAGTAAGGATGAAGCATTACATGCTTTTAAAATATTCAAAATTGAAGTAGAGAAACAATGTGGTAAGCAAATAAAAATCGTGAGATCAGATAAAGGTGGTGAATACTATGGTAAATACACAGAAAATGGACAAGCACTTGGGCCATTTGCGAGATTTCTTCAAGAGCATGGGATTGTTGCCCAATATACTATGCCTAGTTCTCCAGACCAGAATGGTATAGCAGAAGAAGGAATCGAACATTATTGGATATGGTACGAAGTATGCTTAACAATTTCAAACTTCCTAAGTCATTGTGGACAGAAGCTCTTAAGACAACTATGTACATATTAAACCAGAGTTCCAACTAAGGCTATTTCAAAAATGCCATTTGAATTATGGAAAGGATGGAAACCGAGTTTGCAACATGTACGCATTTGGGGTTGTCCTTCTGAAATAAGAGTTTACAATCCACATGAAAAGAAATTGGATCCTAAAACCATAAGTGGATATTTTGTTGGATATTCAGAAAGGTCTAAATGATACAAATTTTATTGTCCATCATATCACATTAAGTTTGTGGAATCAAGAAATGCTAAGTTTCTTGAGAATGACTTGATCAGTGGGAGGGATCAATCCCAGAACATAGTTTCTGAGAATGATCATTTAGAACCGTCTACTTCAAGTACTAAAGTGATTATCATCAATAATATTCCTTTGATACAAATGAATGTTGATCAAACAATGGTTGATATTCAACCAAATGATAATCAAATTTCACAAACTAATGATGTCTTAGTAGATCAAGTTGTTGAACAATCAATTATGTAACATAATTTTCAGAAAATGTTGAAACAACGTTAAAAAGATCTACTAGAGTAAAAAGATCACCAATTTCTAGTAATTATATTATGTATTTACAAAAGTCAAACTATAATATTGGAGCCGTAAATGATCCGGAAACGTTTTCACACGCCATGAGTTGTCAGCAATCTAACTTATGGTATGATGCCATGAAAGATGAGATAAATTCTATGTTAACAAATGGAGTTTGGAATCTTGTTGAGTTGCCTAAAGGATTTAAATCCATAGGGTGTAAATGGATATTTAAAACCAAAAAGGATTCATTAGGCAACATTGAGAGATAGCACTTGTTGCCTAAGGATTTACTCAGAAAGAAAGAATCGATTACACAGAAACATTTTCTCTTGTGTTAAAGAAAGATTCTTTTCGTGTGATTATGGCATTAGTAGCTCATTTTGATTTAGAGTTACATCAAATGGATGTGAAAACAACATTACTTAATGCAGATTTAGAAAAAGAGGTTTATATGAAACAACCTGAAGGATTTTCTTCCAGTGATGGTGAACATTTGGTTTGCAAACTTAAGAAACTATATGGGAACCCTCTCAACAGTGGTATTTAAAATTTCATGAAATTATTTCTTCATTTGGTTTTGAAAAAAATATCATGGATCAATGTATATACCAAAAGGTTAGTGGGAGTAAAATTTGTTTCCTTGTTCTATATGTGGATAATATACTACTTGCAACCAATAATAAAGGGTTTCTACTATGAAGTGAAACAATTTCTTTTTAAAAATTTTGATATGAAAGATATGGGTGAAGCATCTTATGTCATTGGCATCAAGATACATAGAGATAGACATAGGAGTATTTTAGGTCTATCTCAAGAAACCTATATCAAGAAAGTTTTAGAAAGATTTCGAATGAAAAATTGTTCATCAAGTGTAGCACCAATTGTTAAGGGAGATAAGTTCAATTTGAACCAATGTCCTAGAAATGATCTCGAAATGGAACAAATGAATAACATTCCATACGCTTCAACTATTGGAAGCATTATGTATGCTCAAGTTTGTACAAGACCTGACATAGCTTTTGCAGTTGGAATGTTGGGAAGATATCAAAGTAACCCAAGAATGGACCACTGGAAAGCTGCAAAGAAAGTTTTAAGGTACCTTCAAGGGACCAAAGATTACATGCTTATGTATAGACGAACTGACAATCTGGAAGTAGTTGGCTACTCAAATTCTGACTTCGCTGGCTGTGATGATTCAAGAAAATCAACATCTGGATACATCTTTATGTTAGCTAGCAGAGTTGTATCTTGGAGAAAGCGCTAAGCAATCACTGATTGCTACTTCTCACTATGGAAGCCGAGTTCGTTTCGTGTTTTGAGGCCACCTCTCATGAAGTTTGGTTAAAGAGTTTCATATCTGGGCTTTAGACTTTTGGATTCAATTTCTAGGCCATTAAGGATATATTGTGACAATTCAGCTGTTGTATTTTTGGCTAAGAATAATAAAAGTGGGAGTCGAAGTAAACACATCGACATTAAGTACTTAGCCATTAGAGAACGTATTAAGGAAAATAAAGTGGTCATTGAGCACATCAGCACTGAATTGATGATTGCAGATCTTTTAACAAAAGCATGCCACCATCAAGGTTTAAGGATCATGTAATATATATGGGACTTGGTTTTAATATGTAAATTCATTGTTATTTATGAAACTCTAATTATTTGTTTTCTAATAAAGTGTGCACATTTATTTGAAAGAAAACAAAAATTTCTATTAGACCTAGAATAAGTATGAAGTTTATTCATTAAGTTAAGGTCATTATGTGGGACCAAGAATAAACATAGGATTTATTTCATTAAGATTAACACATTAAGTTGCAGTAAAAAGTATCATATATTTGTAATACATAGAAGAGAAATTATTAATTTTGATAATATATCGCTATGATTCATGTATGATATTTCTTGTACACGAGAATTTGAAATTTGCGGGCCAAGTGGGAGAATGTAAGTTACAAATTATGAATTTGTAACAATCAAATTCATTAAGAAATAATTTGTAACATCCAAATTATGGCTCTTAACTCTCCATTATGTTTTGTAACTCTTGAATTCAAATTTAAAATATGAAACTGCAGCATTGAGTAGCCATAATACCTCCATTAAGTGTGAGAATTCTTTGATGGGAAGAATTCTATAAATTGGGAGGTGTTTTGCTTTGCAAAAGTCCCTAAGCTCGAAATTCTTATTAAACACCATCTTGAGAGGATTTAGAGAGCTTAGAAGGCTTTGGCAACACTCAAAAACGTGAAGAAAAGCAATGGCAAGAAGTTGGTTATTCATAGCTTCCGCAACTTAAATTTTCAGTTTTTAAAGCATGTTTTAGTATTTTATACTTACAAATGAAACTAATTAGATGATCTTCCTCTTTCATTTTTAGATTTACAACTACGTGTAAGCGTACAATTGGGCAAACGATATAAATGTTCGAAGGGTTCTTGGAGTTCGAGAGGTATGTCAATCTTAAAGCTGAAACTGGTAGTGTCTGAATTTGAAAGCAATAATTATAACCAAATATATTGGCAATGATGAGCAGGGAACAATCAAATATTGGGTTAGATGCAACAAAAGTTTATCTTACACAGAAAATGTGCCAAGTAGTGTTGTTTATCATGGGAACCTCATCAAGAAAGGCTATCAAGTTTTGATTTACAGGTAATAACAAATAAGTTTTCACCAAGTTACTGTTCAATCCCTTCAACTTAATTTTCTGATCGAAGCCAATCGACCTCGGCTTCCGGCTGCACTCAACACAACTAAATTTCTTATCAAGATCACATGTATGCATGCATGCAGCGGCGATCTCGACATGGTAATTCCATCTGTCGGCACAGAAACATGGATAAAGTCATTAAATTTGACGATTCATAGTGGTTGGCAACCATGGTTTGTCGGAGGCCAGGTTGCAGGGTACGCTGGTTTATTATCATCCGAACTTTCTAATTTATTACCGGATTTGGAAAAATGTTCTCCCATGCAGTTGTTTTATACCATGATTTATGCAGATACTGGATACGTTATACACAGAAGACTTACCGTTTGACATATGCCACAGTAAAGGCAGGAATAATTTTCCCGGCAAATTATTTTTCTTACAGGCATTGATCATCGGGATTTAAGTAAGCAGATATATAACTGTGTGTGTAATTTTGGGTTGTGTAGGGAGCAGGTCATACAGGTCCAGAGTATAAGCCAAAGGAATGTCTTGCAATGATTGATAGGTGGTTTGCCTACTATCCTCTCTAGACCCGTATTCACTGAGAGAGCAATAATTAATCGAGTAAATGATCATGAAATTTGTGTGATTAAGATGAAAGTTGTACCCAATTTTTCTTCCATTAGAATCTTATAATATATGCAAAAACTTCAAGAGAAAATCATTTGTGCTTTGTGTTCAAATGGCTCTCTTAATCATAAGTGAGATGCCCACATGTTTGCTGTGGGATTCAGAAACAGATGAACATTCTGTCGTGCCATATTTCTCCTACTATCGGGAAAAGAAGAATATTCTTTTACACAAATTATGGAAAGACCAATTTAGTGAAAGAAATCCTGACCATTTATAGGAAACTGAGCTCACTGCTTCTTCATATTCGGCTGATCGTGTCTCTACTTGAGAAAATTTACTGCCAGATAATTCTTCGAGACTTCAAATTCTTCATGACAATCACATGATAGTCTGGTGAATTTGGGTGGTAGTTGGACACAAATTGACATGCTTACTGAAATGACGGCCACTTATTTCAGGGATTTTTGATAAGAACATGTTGACAAATAACGAATCCATCAGTGAACAAAACTGACCTAACAAAATGTGAAGACAATGATCTTTAGTTTCCAATTAACGTTCAAACCTACCAGTCTATTTTGTACACGAAATGTTAATACATAATTGAAGTACGGTTTAATTTTTAATTTATTTAATTACTGTGCAAATTAGAATATAAAATCAATAATTATCAAATCAATGTGCATAAATATTTATTAAATATGTCTTTTTTATATCATTTAATTACTGCATTTGTGACGTTTTCTCTTTTTTCTAAAAAAAAATTTAAACGTGCTATTTTATTCTTTCAAGTTAGGTGCCAAAGTCCATCTCTTCCCTGCATAAAAGCTACTGTCTTCAGTTCTCTAGTTTTCACCAAGAAAATCAATTTTGCAGCTTTGTGAATTTGACAATGGCAGCAATACAATCTTTGTTATCGTCTGCATTTCTTCTGCTAGTTGTCACCAACGTCGTTGCATCTTCACAGCAAATTATCAGAACCCTCCCTGGCTTCGATGGCGATCTCCCGTTCAAACTCGAAACTGGGTTAGTTTTATTTCCGTTTTCATTTTCATATACTCTCTCTTCACGTACTTAGCTGAATTATGTTGTAAATGAATTAGGTACATTGGGGTGGGAGAGTTTGATGACGTGCAGCTTTTTTATTATTTTATCGAGTCCGAGAGGAATCCAACGGACGATCCTCTTATGCTTTGGCTCACCGGAGGCCCTGGTTGTTCTGGCTTTTCTGCCATTGTCTATGAAATTGGTATGTTTTCTTTGTTCGTTATTTATATATAATAAAAAGAACTACTTTTATCTTATTATATTATTCATTGAGCACAAAATTCTAAATTCAACAACTAATAAAATTACGATAATTTTTACTCTTTTTTAATTAAAATAACTGAAAATTACCAATCTCGCATCCTATGAATTTATTCCTCTACATGTTCTAATTATCAAAATAAATTTCTTAAAGATGCAATATCATATCAATAGTATTAAAGTAAAAACGCTAATTTACTTTATAATTGATATTTGTAACACTTTTATTTTAACTTCTTTAACATTTAACTGAAATAGAGATCTAAATAGTTGATATGAAATTTTGATCATATAAATTGACATATAACTGCAAAGTTGGATATGAAATTTATATTTAGATAACGTACTAATATTGTAATGTAACAACAATTATATGGCACCGATCAATTAGCAACACATCAATTATTAGGTAAGTTGAAATACAAATTTTGTATTCCAATCTTAGAAATCAATAACATTACTAAAAGAATAATGTCCATGTCTTCTAAACAATGATTAAATTTTCACTTTAGTTCACTTTTGTGCCATAAAATTGGCAAATTAGTGTGTATAATAACCTGTTGTTGTCACTAGTTGATTCACCTAACATTCAAACAATTGCCCATCACACCATTAAATTGATTGGTAACCACAAACCCTTAAATTTGAATGTGGATGTTATCAACGTTGATTAAAAATACAATTCATAAATATTATGATGGATTGGTTTGATTAGTATGATATTTGACTATAAAAATAATATAATAGTTGGATACCTATCTCTTACAGTTTGATTTTTGATATTTAAAATTTTAAATATTAAATTTAAAAAATCTCATATTAATTAAATTGATACAATTATAATATACAATTGAAACTCACTTTCAAGTGATGTAGCATTTTATAAATATATTTATATATATCATCCGACTCTATTAATAAAATATAAATTATTTAAAATAATACTATTATTTTATCGTGTTTTTTATTATATAAAATAATTATAAATAAATTTATTATTATTTATAATCACGTCTTTTATTATTTTTATCAAAAAATTACAGTAGATGACAGGAATGAATTTTAGATAAAAGATAAATTTATAAACTTATTTATTGCTTTCATTATTTGCAAGAATCAGTTTGTTAATTGGATGCCACAAAAAATTGTCCTATTCAACTTTAGCTCTTCGTTGTAGGTCCATTGTTATTTGACTATGAAAATTCCAGCCCAAGCTTGCCAAAGCTGATGTTGAATCCATACTCGTGGACAAAGGTATGTACTTGCAATCTCCATTCTCTTTCTGCTTGTGTCTTATAAATGTGATTTGATAATGAGTTAATTATAATTACAATTGTATAAAGAATCTAATTGAAAAGTTATGAACAATTTAATTTCCAGGTTGCCAGCATCATTTTTCTGGACGCTCCTGTTGGCACTGGATTCTCATACGCCAAGACCTGGCAGGGATACATTAACATGGATGATACACGTTCGGCAGCAGAAATATACACCTTCTTAAGAAAGGTAAGGGAAAAAAAATCAACTCAGGCCTTCTTCGTAAATTGTAGAGGATGTTTTTGACAAATTTTATGAAACTTATAACCATTTTCAAATTATTGGCATGCTAATGATTTTGTTTGTATGATTAATTATCGACCAGTGGCTTATAGCTCATCCCAGATTCATTGCAAATCAACTCTTTGTTGGTGGTGATTCTTATTCAGGCAAAATTGCTCCAATCGTTGTTCAGGAAATATCTGACGGTAATTCGTGTGCTGAGCAGCAGCAGCCTTTTTGATTTATGTTCAATGTTAGTTGTTTATTCTGAGTATAGGCTGAGCTTTTTGTTGCAGGCATTGATGCAGGAAACGAGCCAAGAATGAATCTCAAAGTGGGTGACTCAGAACATTTGATTTCATTTGTTAATCAACATTGATTCTGAATGATTTGGATTATGGACCCCGCAGGGATATTCGCTTGGCAACCCATTTACAACTGAAAAAGACAAGAATTCAAGAATACATTTCGCTTACCTCAAGGCACTGATCACCCATGAAATTTACCAGGTATATTCATTTACTAGATACATTAGGGTATTTTCGTTCTCGAACGCATGGCAAATCATTCTGTCAATAAATTTTCTTCTCTTGCTCATTTACATGCATTACAAAAATGTTATTAAAAATTGATAACAATACTCTTACATTATTTTTTTCAGTCGGCCAAAAGACATTGCAAGGGCGATTATATAGATGTAGATCCAAACAATGGTTTATGCATAGCTGATCTTCAAAATATCACAACGGTATGTGGAAAAACACTTGCACTATATTATCAGTGTAGCTATTAAGGCAGCAAAATTCAGTTACAAATAAAACTTGCAGTGCACTGGGAAAATAGATATGGCAAACATATTGGAACCTTCATGCATATATTTAACCCCAAGAAGAAGGCAACTCAAATGGGATCGCAGCTTCATGGAACAGCAAGAAGATTCCATGGATTTCCTATTTTTGCCTACTCATGATCAGATTCCAAGACCCTGGTGTCGGGTAAAGGTCCACACACTCTTTAATATGTGTATAAATCAAAACATTTACAGTGCATCAACCAAATGATCTTGCTCTTTGATCTATAGACTTACCACTATTTTTACTCGTACACTTGGGCAAACGATGGAACTGTTCGAAGGGCTCTTGGAGTTCGAGAGGTATGTCAATCTTAAACCAGAAAATGGTAGTATCTGAATTTGAAAGCAATAATTCTGCCCAAATATATCGGCAATGATGGGCAGGGAACAATCAAATATTGGGTTAGATGCAACCAAAGTTTATCTTACACAGAAAATGTGCCAAGTAGTTTTGTTTATCACCGGAACCTCATCAAGAAAGGCTATCAAGTTTTGATTTACAGGTAGCCATAACATCCATTTCTTCATTATGTTCGACATTCCTTCGGCTTTATTTTTTCTCAACACATCTAAAGTTTTTGATTACCTGAACACAGCGGTGATGTCGACATGGTAATTCCATACGTGGGCACAGAAGCATGGATTAAATCCTTAAATTTGACGGTTAAAAGTGGTTGGCAGCCATGGTTTGTCGAAGGCCAAGTTGCAGGGTTGGTTTATTTTCATCTAATTTAACTTCTTAATTTATTGTCAGATCATCTGGAGAAGTCATCTCACGGGGAGTTGTCTTTCACCATGGTTTCTGCAGGTACTGGGTAGCATATGCACAGAAGACTTACCATTTGATATATGCCACAGTAAAGGCAAGAATATTTTCCCCAGAAAATCATTTTTTCCTGACAGACAATAGTTATTGTGATTTAGCCAAGTCGCTGTCTAATACAATCAAGTGTGTGATTTCGGGTTGTGTAGGGAGGAGGTCATACAGCTCCAGAGTACAGGCCAAAGGAGTGTCTCGCAATGATAAGTAGATGGTTTGCCTATTATCCTCTCTAGACCAATATTCATCGACAGCCCAAATATTGTGCTGTTTCAAGAACAATACATAGATAAATGATCAGGAAATTAGTGCTATTAAGATGGATTTTTACTCAGTTTTCTTCCATCTAGCCTTCAAGGAATGACTTCAGATGGCAGATAGAGGATTGTCTGATTTTCTTCCATGGCTGAATGGCCAGTCCAAGCAGAAAGTGAGCTTGTTAAAGTTAATTATGAATCTAATCTACCATCTTAAATCAAATTTAATGTTAAGTTCTCCAATAATTTTGCAATCAATGTCTGTATACGGATTCAAGTGCCCAAGACATGGCCGTCCTGGGGATAAATAAATAAGTAATTAATTGATTTAATTCAAGCACGTTACTCTGTTCATCATGTCGGTGTAAATAATTTGATATTCCTTACGAATAAATGAATTATTTTCGGTTATTAAATAAAATTTATTGAAAATCCACGTGAATATAAAATGATAATTATTTCAGACAAGATGTCAAAAACTGATCTCAGCAAATCCACTTCGTGAAAATCAACAGGACAGTTTTATCCCTTGAACAACAGAAACTCCGTCTGCACGATGAGGGTCCACCCCCCTAACCAATCCAAACCTGATAACTACTTGGACCCATCACGCCTGCCTACAACCGCTAATCCGGCCCTCACCGCCAGCGCGGGTCTCCGCAAGAAAGCAGCCGGGGTGCGCCCTTGGCTCCTTATTGACTCAACCGGCCAGGAGCACGTTGTCGAGGCTGGTAAACATGCTATCATGCGCCGTACGGGCCTCCCGGCTCGAGACCTTCGGATCCTGGATCCGCTTCTCTCTTACCCGTCGACCATATTGGGCAGAGAACGGGCTATAGTTATCAATTTGGAGCACATCAAAGCAATCATCACCGCTCAGGAAGTCTTGTTGATGAATTCTCGAGACCCATCTGTTATTCCATTTGTTGAGGAGATGCAGAGGAGGATTTCGTGCCACCACCAAGCCACCAAAGCCCTGGTTTTTCTTTTTCTTGGCTTGAATTAAAGTTTCTCCTTTTTAATTTTTTTTCAAGTACCCAGTTCATTTTTGTTGTTGCGATTAAATGGTTTGTCTTGAATTTTCTGTGTAGATCTGACTGTAATGAATAATTTGAACTCATAAATTTGGCCTTTTTTTTATGAGGCATCACAATTGTTAGACAGAGTGATATTAACACAAGTGTTGCTTTGATCAGTTTATATATTTGTTTGTTCTTCTGAGTACAGGCCTAATCAGAATTTCTATAGCCCACTCGGCATTCTAAATTTTGATCTGGTTTGAATGTTTTCTTGAGGAAGTTGGTCAGAATAGAAAGTATTGACTTTTAGATCTGTGAGAGTGGGTCAGTTTAACTTCATAATTTGGAAAATTAACACGAATGTGTTTGGTATTTGGAATTCTAAGATCATGGAACAAGGGGAATGAAATAAGATGGATTAGCTTAGTTTAAGTTAATAATCGACTTTAATTCCTTGACATTGCACATTAATCTCTCTTGCCAACACATGAGGTCAGCTAAATGAATCTGTGATTTTGATGATTGTCATAGTTGTTAGTTACAAAATTGTACTATTCTCTGCAACTTTTTTAAGGCCTAAATTCATTCTTATATTGGTTTATATTATTTTATGTTGGACTTTTATTTGTCTGCTTTCCTCATCTTGTTGCTGAATATTCATAGGAGTGCAATGGTGAGGATTCAAACTGGTCAAAATTGTATGATTTGGAAGACCCACAATCAAGAACTTCCAGTCCCCCAAATTTTTCTGGAGGTTTGCCACAGAATGAGGATCAAAATGAGAAAAGTGAGGCAGATGGAAAACAAGGGCTTGAGATTCAGGATGGACTGAAGGGTCTTCCATTTGAGTTTGTTGCTCTGGAAGCATGCCTTGAAGCTGCTTGCAGTTGCTTAGAAAATGAAGTAACTGATCTTACTTTCTAGTTTGGTAGCTTCTGTTTTCCTTTTCTGCCCAATTGTTTCCTTATTCAGCAGTCTTTTCTCATAATTTTGATGTCTTCTGTTTCTAAATCAGGCAAAAACATTAGAGCAAGAGGCTCATCCGGCCTTAGATAAGTTGACATCAAAGATTAGTACTCTCAACTTAGAACGTGTCCGCCAAATTAAGAGTCGCTTGGTTGCAATAACTGGACGTGTTCAAAAGGTTGAGAAATTTACAGTTTTGAATTTTATGTATCACATATTAACTTGTTTCAAATTCGTAAGGCATATTGCATCAACTTATTGAGCCATGCTATCCAGTCTTACTGCTTGCTTTGTTTCCGCTTGGAGTCTTTGATTAGTGATGCATGCATGTCATTCTTCAGGTTCGAGATGAATTTGAACACTTGCTAGATGATGATGGAGATATGGCTGAGATGTATCTAACTGAGAAGTTGATTCAACAACTTGAGAACTCTTCAATGTCTTCTATAAATGAGAGAGATGGCATGGATGATGGAGTTCCTCAATCAAATATGGATGACAGGCACCTAAAATCTTGCCATCTCTTTGTCAACTTACATTTTATCTTTTTTTTCTCTAGACCTAAAAAATTTTATCCTGTTACAGGGATCTTGCTGAAGTCTCATTGGAAGTGACCGGGGGATCCACTAGTTATGGAATAGATCTTCAGAATGCAGAGAACGCCCACAATAACTTGTTTACTGCACATAATGTACTTTCCCAGCGCAGCCATGGGACACATGCCAGTACCGCTCACAGTGCTATAAGCAAGCAGCTCGATGTTGAGGAGCTAGAAATGCTCCTGGAGGCATACTTTGTGCAAGTTGATGGTACACTGAACAAGCTATCAACGGTATGAAACTCAATTTAAACACTTGATTTTGTCAGCATGGACTCGCTTTCTGTTTAAATACTTATTTGGACATGGTTCATAAAATTTTGTAACATGGAATATTGATGTGCACCAGTTGCCACCATTTGACATGGTAATTGAGTAAAACGACTCTTCTCAACAGTGGAATAAAGTAATACAATTGAGTGATGATTTTGTCTTCGTATCAAAGGAGTTTAGTATATGCCTAGGCACAAGGACTACTGCAGTTTCCTCTATTAAATGAGATACCATTGAGGTTTTGTATTCCTTTTAAACGTTGTTCTGGTCCCATCCTAGTTTACTCATAAAGTATGTCAGTGTTCATATTTGACTGACTTCATGAATCAATCCATTTGTTAGTTTTCTGTAGATGCTACTGACTTTATTTCTTTTCGTTGTTTTTTGTTTCTTGGAAGCTGAGGGAGTACGTTGATGATACAGAGGACTACATTAACATAATGCTGGACGACAAACAGAATCATCTTCTGCAAATGGGGGTCATGTTGACAACAGCAACCCTCGTAGTGAGTGCCTTTGTCGTTGTTGCTGGTATTTTCGGCATGAATATCAACATCGAGCTGTTTGATGCACAAAAAGCAGGGATGCAAGAGTTTCTCTGGACTGTTGGTGGCGGTGCAACTGGCAGCATCTTCCTATATGTTGTTGCCATTGCCTGGTGCAGGCACAAACGTTTGCTGGAGTAATGAAAGCCAGCCGAGCATTGCAAAAGATGCAATCACGAATGCAAACTTCTATGCCTGGAACATTCAATATGTACTTGCGAATATATATATATATATATATTATATATATATAAAGAGATTTAGATAAGTTTAAGATTATATATATATACATATATATTTGTATATATATTATTTTCGAGGTTAATATATAATAATATATAAATATATAATAATAAAAAAATATATAAAAAATAATAATTAGTTAAATATGAAAAGAATATATTATTAAACTTATAATATATACCAACATTCACTTCTGGATATTCTATTCTATTTAAACAATCAAAGAACTGACATCTAATTAGTAATTGGTCTTGTTCTTGTCTTGGTTAAGGCGCAACGTCGTTGACCATGAGAATCCACGCTCCCCATGTCAGACCGGAACTTTCTCCGGCCGATGATGATACGGACCAAGCTCAACAGCCCGGTTCCAATTTGGCTCTGGCCCCTGCCGGGGAGGGGGATTCGCAAGAAGGCAGCGGGGATACGACGATGGCTCGTTTTGGATTAGACCGGGCAGACCCATGTGGTATAGGAGGGAACGCACGCCATCATGCGGCGGATGGACCGTCATTACTGCCCAGGAGATTTTGTTGCTGAATTCTAGGGACCCTTATGTCGTTCCCTTTGTTGAGGAGTTGAAAAGGAGGATTTTGTGTCATCGTCAAGCCAGTAAAGCTCAGGGTTTTTTTTTGGTAGGGGGGATGGTTTCTTTGTATTTCCATGGATTTTTAGGTACTCAATTCATGATTCTCAGCGAGTATGACATAGGTTATTGGTAATTTGAATTTTTAGGGCATGACTAGAGTCAAGTTTTCAGTGCGCAATTTAAGATTCTCAGCATGATGAATCATTTTCTACCCCTACTTGAGAACCATTCAAACGGCTGTATATTATTGTTGATAATCTTACAGTCTTCTTTTATGCTTTATTTCCACTCCTTGCTGTGCCTTCAACTTAAACTTTACTCTCCTTGTCGGTTTATGTTGGTTTTTTTATAATCATAGTTTGTTAGATTGTTATTTATATGTGTTCTTCTTGTTATCACTGTTGTTTTGTGTAGGACGGCAATGGTGACAATTCAAACTGGAAGAATTTGTATGATTCAGGAACACCAGAATCTAGAACTTCCAGTCCTCCAGATCTTGGCGGAGGCATTTCACCAAGTGAGGAAATACACGAGGAAAACAAGGCAGATGGGAAACAAGGTCTTGAGAACCTAGATGGATCGAAGGTCCTTCCATTTGCGTTTGTTGCAGTGGAAGCATGCCTTGAAGCTACTTGCAGTTGCTTAGAAAATGAAGTAATTAATTGTATATTGTACTTAGATAGCTTTCCTTAGGTTTTTCACCATACTATTGTGTTGTTTCATTGTCTTTTCTCATAAGTTTTACTCATTTTCTGTTTCTAAGTTAGGCAAAAACATTAGAGCAAGAACCTCATCCGGTCTTAGATAAGCTTACTTCAAAGATCAGTACTCTTAATTTAGAATGTGTCACCCAAATTAAGAGTCGCTTTGTTGCAATAACTGGACGTGTTCAGAAGGTTGAATGATTTCAAGCCTTTTGTATTTTATATATATATATATATATATATATATATAATATATTTCTGTTACTGTATTTTGAATAGCCTAGTATAATGTAACGACCTCATGGTTGCAAATTAGTGCATGCCTTACCAACAATTGAACCATGCTTCAAGCTAGTTTTATTTCCTATATGAGAGTGGTTTTTGATTAGTGATTCATGACTGTACATATCCAGGTACGAGATGAATTAGAACACTTGCTAGATGATGATGAAGCTATGGTGGAGATGTATCTTACTAAGAAGTTGATTCAGCAACTTGAGAGCTCTTCAACTTCCTCTATAAATGAGAGAGATGACATGGATGATGAAGTTCTTCAATCAAATATGAATGACAGGCACCTAATCTTCTTGATATCACTATATTTACTTACTTTTCTCCTCTCTCTTTTGTCTCTCTCTCTCTCTCTCTCTCTTTGGTCGCACCTAAAATTTCTTTTACCATTTCAGAACTGCTGAAATCTCATTAGAACCTACTGGGGCATCCGCTGATTATGAAGTTGATCTTGATAACACTGATGGCACTGGGATAATTTGTTTACAGCTCATAATGTACTTACTACGGACAGCCATGGGACACTTACTAGTTCCACTCACAGCACTGCAAGCAAGCACCTCAATGTTGAGGAGCTGGAAATGCTCCTGGAGCCATACTTTGTGCAAGTTGATGGTACACTGAACAAGCTATCAACGGTATGAAACTCAATTTCACCACTTGATTTTGTCAACACAACCTTCTCTTTCCTTATAAATATTTATTTGGAGATGGTTCATAAACATTCTGATAAGAAAAATTGGTGGGTTCCTGTTGCCAAAGCCTTGTTGTGTGATGTGAAAATTGATTGACGCAACTCACTTCAACAGTGTGACACATCAATACTATGTGTAATGAGTTTGTCTTCTTACCATAGGAATTTAATATGCCAAAGTACAAGGGCTAACATTGTTTCCTCTGGTACTGCTATAAGGTTTTATCTGTCAGTAGCCTCACCACCTAAACTGAGTTATGGGCATAGAAACTCCAGAATTTAAGTATCACTATAATATGAGTGTATATTACAAGAATAGAACAGTATAAAGATGTTGCAATTATCCCAGACTTTCAGTTGTACTGATTTTGTTCGGTAGAACAGTTCACCTGTGAGCATATGCTTGCTCAAATATATTCTGTCACAGAGAACTTTAACTACACAATATCCTTGCTGGGCATCAATATTGTCGTAGCATTGATTGTCATAATAGTGAAGTGAATGGGGCTGTGGATATTTTATCATTGAATTTTTCAGCTAATGCCTCATAAAAGGAGCCATGCATGGAGTTGGGAGCAAACATGAATTTTGTAATTTCTTTAATCACAAATTATCCTTATTTTTAGTTATAGTTATGCAAATTAAGGGGGGTGTTTGTACAGACTTTGGAGACTCTGAGTCAGAGTCAAACTAGCTCAAGGTTAAGTTGATTTCTTTTCCAGAAATGGATCAGAACCAGACTGAAACAAATCAGAGTATCTCAGAACACCCTCCTATGATCCACATAATTTACTCCTACATGAATGCTAATGTGTGCATGAAAACCATTTTTGCAAATATATTTTATGCACTGTAACAGCAAACAGGTCTTTTATTCTTCTTTTACTTGTTCAATCATTTTTCTCATCATCTCTTATTACAGTTGTGCTTTCATATGTTAGCTTCTAAATAGATGCTTTTTGGCTTTTTGCTTATAATCATGCTTCTGTTTCTTCGAAGCTGAGGGAGTACATTGATGATACTGAAGACTGCATTAACATAGTGCTGGATGACAAACAAGATAATCTTTTGCAAATGGGGGTCATGTTGACAACCGCTACTCTTGTGATCAGTACCTTTATTGCTGTGGCTGGTGTTTTCGGGATGAATGTCAAGATTTAGCTGTTCAAGGAAAACAAAGCAGGGATGCGGGAATTTCTTTGGACTGTTGCCGGTGGTACCATTGGCACTGTATAACTGTATGTAGCTGCTGTTGCTTGGTGTAAGCACAAGCATTTGCTGGAGTGATTAGCACTTTAATGCAAGTATTTTCAAAGAAATCGTTGATTTGAATCGGTTTGTGTTTTAATATTTGCAAAAGCTTGAATGCAACTTTGTGTGCATTAATCAGAAAACGACAACAAATTCTGTTGTTTTGGTGCTAAAGATGTGCTCTAGTAATTACCATTTTTCAAATTTACTTCTATCAAATTCAAAATCCCTAAGTCTTGATGATGTCAATGAAAATTAAAGGGGTGACCACTGACTAATGAAACTAACCCTTGATTAAATTATCATTAACTATAAATTACAGGTGAACTTGTGTTGCATAAAACATTAGCTTTCAAGTAAACTTAAGTACTTTCATCAAATATTTTTATTTTAATTTTTATAATTACATTGAAAGATATAATTTTTACATAAAATATAGGAAAAAGAACCTAAGCTTTGTCAGTACGCTCGGCATGGATAAGCAAATCAAAGGAGGAGGACTATTTTGTAATTTGAGCCAAATTGACCTGCCTGAAGAAGATAAACCAAAGTCCATCTATTACCAATCATCATCTAAAAGCCTAAAAACTGGTGGCTGTGGCCATTTCCAGAGAAAAAGAAAAGGGAGGCAGAGAAGTGCATGTGATGTTTACTGATTATAATGAGTTCAATTGGTCAAAGTATTTTGATGGCGTTAACTGTTACTGTGAACAAGTATGCTTCCTTGAATGTGCAAGCAGTTCCTAAAAGAGAAGCAAAAGCACCAAAACCAACAAGAGCGAAAGCAAAAGCAAGAACAACAGCAGAAGCAGCAGCAGCAGCAACAACAACAACAGCCAATGACATAGGAAGAAGAGGATTGCTTCTGTCTACTGTGGTTGCTGCTCCACAAGTCAATAATGATTCCAGGACTCAGCTTCTTCAAAGTACCGTATAATAACCCTTGTCTTGTTGATTAAATCTTATTTCCGCATTACTTTCTTTGTTGGCCTTGCTTGTGTTTGAAGTCTTTATTAACTATTGAGATGGTGTGAATTATCATCAGAATATCTGAAGAAATCACAGGAAAACAAGTCAAAAAATGACAAGGAGGTAAACAAGAAAAACCCCTAGTTTTCTTCGAGCTGTAACTTGAATTTATGGGTGTTCGAAATTTTTGAATGAATGCATGCAGAGAATGGATAGCTATTACAAAAGGAACTACAAGGATTACTTTGAATTCATACAAGGATCATTGAAGAGGAAGAACGAGCAGCAACTCTCTGAATCTGAAAAGGGCATTCTGGATTGGCTTCAGTCTAACAAATAACACTCTCCTTTCCACTCTTTTTACTTGGAACGCACTAAGTAAAAAGAACATACTAATGCCAGTGACAGTAGATGCAATTTATCCTGAGCTTTGACCGAAATCATAATGTGATTTGCCCATGTGCTACAGCACATTTGCTTAAATTGGTAGCATAATTTGAAAGAATTTTGTCCTTTGTTGATGCATAATTTGATCTTATCAATGTGTTACAAATTATGGTTATGGTTTACTTATAATAAATTAATAACCTTCAATAATTTTCACTCGAAAAATTAATAGATTCGATTATTTGAATTTATTACTCAATTAATTTCAATTTTTTCCAACTACTCATGCCTTTTAACTCAACTAATTTGTTACAAATAGAATTAGTTGAATATTTGAATCACATTCACCTTCTGGCCATTTCCAAAAAAGAGTTTATGTAATGTTGTTACTTCACTAAATGAGCAAACAGTTCCTTAGAACAGCAGCAGTGAAAACAATCAATGACATGGGCAGAAAAGGATTATTTCAGCACTCAGCTTTCTCAAAGTAACTATTACCCAAAAATAAATGCAGTTCCGTTGCTGGGAGTTGAACCCAGAATCAGTTCTTGATTTGCCAGTGTGCACAAAAGGATATACTAATATTTCTTCTACGTTAATTTTCTTATATAATTAAATAGAGTATAGGCGATTTGCAATTTCCTCCATAACTACAAGAGATGTCATGAAGGATGAAAATCTTCAACCAAAAATCTAAAACCTTTTCTTTTCCTATTTTCTAGGAATTTTCAAAATTAAAATTTCGGTTTCAATTTCACATAAAATTAGAATTTATCCTATTTACTAAAGTATCTTATTTTTTTGATTTCATTCTAATTCCAAAATAAAGATTATTGTTTGTTAATTATTTTAATTTTAACTCTAAGAAAAATTTTAAAAATTTTAAATTAATATTATTAAAATTTAAAAATTTATTTTTAAATATATAAATAAAAATTGAGTGAATAAAAGATAATAAAAATAATTTATCAAAAAAATTAATCTACAATAATTTATTTAAAAATTTTATATTATTACTCGACTTAATATTACATAACACAAAAAAAAAGTTTATTTTTTCGATAGTGAAATTACATATTTAATAATATTGTATAAATCATAATTTTATTAAATTATTACATAAATAACGTAATATATTAAATTAAATATTCTAAACCCGTTAATTAATTTTTTTTATACAATTTAATAGATAAAAGTATTTTTTAATAAATTATTTATTAAATTAGATATAATAATATTTTACGTAAGAGTTATTTTTACACAAATTCAACGATGAAAATTTAGTATTATGTGTAATTTTTGAATCTAAAGTGTTTATTTAAAATTATTTTTTTTATAATTTTAATAAAAATTTGTAAATTTTATTATTTTATTAATTAAATAATTTATTGAATATTAATTGGTATTTACTGTTTCTTCAAAAAATGATTAATTAATTAAATTAAATTAATAATTTTTAATTTTTAAAATTAAATAGATTCCTTAATTTTACAATTCAACTGGAATCTATCCCAAAAAGTTGGTTTTGGTTCAAAATTGATTTTTTTGGTTTGATTCTTGATTTTATATATATATATATATATATCTACAATTTCTATTAATCTTTTAACTTGTTTGTGATTAATATTTTGATTACGAATGAGTTGATCTAAGAAATCCAAACATTTCAGCTGTTAGGAGCACTAAACTTCTGCTATCCATTTCTGTGCAAGCATTGTTACATTCCTGATAAAATCATGTTTGCCTTGATGGACAAATTGGTAATGTTCAAATCTCTCTGTTAGTTAGTTAGTTAGTTAGCCTGTCTGCACTGTATATGCCATTGGCTGCTCGTTTTTCTTAATAAGGAAGCCATTGACCAATGGGTGTAGTTGGTATTCTTGAGTTGTTGAATTGATATGGGCCAGTAAGGGAAAAGCCCTGGGCTTGAAATTAAATGACCCATGCCCAAAAATAATATCAAAAATTAATTCCGCTGCCGGGATTTGAACTTAGATTTATATCCTTGATTTGCCAATGTGCTACAGAGGATTTATTATTAGTATTTGTGCGTTTATATTTATTTATTCATAGATCCAGTTTATAAAATTAAAAAAAAATTTATTAAATTTTTTAATCCATTATTAACAAATAAATTTTTTTTATTAATTATACTAATATAATAAATTTAATCCACCTTAATTTTCTCGTTAACATAATAAATTTTTAATCTACTAAATCAAATGAAAAAAATATGCAAATGACGAAGTTTTTTGATATAAAATCTTACCGTCCCTTTGTTAACAAACATTTTTCCCTTGTGTTGGATTTGAAATTTCTTTTAGTGTGTTTAGAACTACTGTTGAAATCTCATTATAAGCTATTAGGGGATTGACTTGTTATGAAGACAGCCATTGAAGACATGCTAATACCTCACACGGTAAGCAACCACCATAATGCTGTCTGCTAGAAATGATCTTGGAGGCATACTCTGTACAAATTAATAGTACACTGAACAAGCTATCAACGGTATGACAGCCCATGTCCGTCCTTAAAAAATTTTACCTGATAACGGTTCAGAAATTGTTGTACAAAGATCAAGAAGAAAATGTGTGGTGCAGTTGCCAACGCTTTATGACAGAGACATAGAGAACTTAACATGGATGGTTATGCTGTAAATCCATGTTGACATAGCCAAATATTTACATTAGTCGGTATAGTGACTATCATGTTTTTATGTAATAATTTGGTCGCTGGATTTGAAAGAGAGAGAATTTGGAATTGGTAAGTTGCAGCTAAAATGAACCGAGTTGTGAACACTTAATTTCATGAGATCTACTGTGTAGTGGGTTAATGCAAGTGCTAGAGAGGAATTAAGCCACATTGGAGAGAATATTTGGTGCTACAAATTGTTTCTTTTTCTGAACCCAAGTTGCATAATGTTGCTTGAATTTTGAACCACTGTAATCTTTCTTTTAAGCTTCTAGCCGAGCAATTAATCTCACGTACAAGAAATCCTTTTCCATTGCTTAAGCATGAATCTGAAAAAATCCTTAATAAGTGCCATGTGACAAAGGGACAAGTTCTAAATTTCAGTAAACGTCAGAAGTTTGAAAATCATCCTGTTTATTAATTGGAAGATTGTCTTTTAAATATTAATCCACTCTTCCTCCCTTTTGACTGTGTTTTGTGCATGATCGATCTGTTTAATTTATTTTTAACTTAACCGCCAATAATTTCATTCTTCGAAATCCAGAACAGTCCAAAGGGATATCAATTCATGGCTGTGATTAGACGGATCATACGCATTAGTGACCTCAACGAAGACATGCATCAATATTATACGCATGGCATGCAGAAATGGTGAGGAACAAGATGACTTGTGTCACGGAAATGGGAAACACTTGTAGATAAAATGGCATTAGAGACAAGAATACAAATTAATTAGCTAGCTAGCTGTAAGAAGCAAACAAAGCCACTCCCTTTCCCCTCTGAATGTTACAGGAAATTAAGTTTCTGTTTGGAGGTGGTTGGAAGAACATAGATGTTTTTCCCATACTCTTCTGATCCTTGTCCAATATGATGGAAAAACCATTGAGGCAAAATACTGGGTATGTATTTGTTTTTGTATGCCTTTATCTTTTTCTCTTCTTCCTTGTTTTGTAATTTTTTGACAGCATGGAAGACTCCTATTACTGAACATGAGGCCGAAGAAGATTTAAGTATGAATGAAAACAAAAAAAGAGCATGTGGGTATAGCTCAAAACTTTGACATCCTAAATTTCCAAGTGGGTTTTATCTTTTTCAATGGAAATCAAAGTATTATATAATGTTAATAGCAACTGATTGGGAATAGGTACATGAATAAAGAAATCAAAGAGACATCTAATTGTGGATGACACCAAGTTCAATGACAGCTTCAAAGCAGACAGGCTTGAAGGGTGATAATAATAAAAAAATTGCAATAAAGAATGGATTATAAAATGGTTAAAATATTAAGATCCTTCCAAATGAGGTAAAGAGCAAATACTAAAAAATATGAAGGCATGTTCCCTTAGGTCAGGAAGATCACAGGCATGATCTCCAGGGTTGTTTCAAAAAAGAGTCATGGAAACTGCATATGTGATATTCCAGCAGTGAGTTTGTCATTTCCTTCATAATCTCTGAATGCTGATCTGACTACCCATCGCCCATTAAAATTCTCATCATCCTGTCTCATTTTCATGTGCAAATTAGGTTTAAATTCTGACTAGTTATGAGAAGGTAGAATTGTGAGTGCAGATATGGAGCCTTGTCTGGACACTTGGAGACATTGAGTTCTTGTCCTTTTTTGGGGATTTGGCTCTATTTGTACAGAAATCTTTTCTTATATAATAAGCTTGGTGAAATCCCACCTAATCAAATACCAAGATCTTCGTTTGGATGATACATATTCTTGTGATTGGCTAGCCAACAGACAAGTGTTGGGTGATGATACTTGCATTTGTCCTCTTCTCTGTGAATAATTTGAGTGATGGTCAAATAATTGCCAAAAGAATCTCACCACTGTTTCACTTAAAGAATTCTTTATGTGCATATGGCCAAATGGTGACATTGTAATGGGCCTTTGTTACTTAATTATTGACTTCTTCTTCTGTTTAAGGGTCAAAGGTTTGATTTTCTTGAACAATTCTTTATTGAAGGGTCTAATTTATTGGTGATTACCTCAAATAACAAGATTCTTCAAATACCTAATCTCACATGCAGATAATCATGAAAAATAAAAATAAAGAAAATATTTTTAAAATAAATACTCAAAATTAAAAATATATATATTATAAGAACGAAATTATTATGTAATGTTATAAAAAAATAATTATATTTTTTAAAATAAATAAAATTATTTAATAATAATATTTTTATTTATTTATTCAGGTGTTGCATTTAGCAGGTAATAGAGACATTTAGGGAGCATGGGGCTCCATCAAAAAAAACAATGACTGAGCAGAATTGCACCACAGGCAACCTAAAGGGAGACTATTCACTGACAGGGGAATTAAATTTTGAAACCAAAGATTGAATTTATTTCCAACTCTTTGTTCTCAGGTTGTTTCCCTCTGCAGTGACAAGTAAAAGGAAAACATGGAAAATTAGAAAGAAAAGGGGAACAAGATCCACCATGAGAGATCCATTTCTTTTTACATTGAAAACTCTCTAACCATCTCTTTCAATACAACTTGTACATCAACAAAAACTGCAGTGGCAGCTGGAGCTGAAGGAAATGGCCTTATGACATATATATTCCATGGTTTCTTTACCTTAATACCACCTGTGAAAATTGAAAATTTCAATGAGATCGATGATAATTTAATATTATGAGAACTAAAGCATTGAAAACTGAAGCAACATTGGTCCCTGGAGTTTGATGCATTGTCAGAATAGGCAAAAAATAATAACAGTAATGAAACAATGAACTTAACTGGTTATTTTGAAGATGGTTTCCAGAGAGAGAAGAAGGTTGGAAGAAACCATAGTGGTCTTGGAAAGCAGATCTCCCCTGCAAGAACATAATAGTTATACGATGCATGCTTTAATTTGCCTCAAAATTATAAGAGCAAAATCAAAATAAATAAATAAAGTTATAAATTACCTGAAAATGAGTTGCAGAGAATGCTTGAGAATAATCTAGGACACTCTCCATTGAAGCCTGATTGTTATTGGTAGGAGCCAACTCGTTCTGTTCAAAAGTAAGTGTGAGAAGTGATTGAAGACAGTAAAACATGTGTCTGCTATATATGCGAAGAAATTACCTTAGAGGAGCAGAAGTTAAAGACTGGAGAGCTAGCAGTGTCGTCGAGAAAAGAAGGCAATACTTTTTCCTTTTCTTGATAACGAAACTCTTTCTCTTTATGCCTTTTGCCACCATTATCAGCAATTGTAGCACTAGTAGCTCTGGATACAGAATATTGGTATCCCTTAATATCATTGAAATAGCCTTCATATTGATCTTCATGGAAATGTGGAGGTCCAGAAGATGCATCAGAAACCATAGACAAATCTTCCTCTTCATCATCATTTTGATCTTTACCAATAATTTTCTCTTCACAAAATCCACCAACCCTACCATCAACAAACTTAGTATTTCTATGTGAAGCAGCAGCTGCAGCATTAGGAGAAAGAAAAGAATGCTCCAAGTACAGAGTCCAACCAGACTCACAACCACTACAGCATTCTGAGGCCAACACATTCATTTTTCCAAGCTTTCGCTAAAATTTTCTCAGAACCAGAAAAACACAAATAAGCTTAGAAAAAGGAATATTGCTTTGTCACAAAACTTTCAAAGCATGTAGACGAGTATATAGACACTTGTAAGGAAGAGTGGGAGGAAATGGGAACAAAAAAACAAGAGAATCAAAGGAGAACTAGTGTTATTTTGCCGTGACAAATACAGAACAGAAACAGTGGGGTGTTCAGCTCTGAATGTGAATGAATGCAAAGTGCCAGTTGTGGAGGATTGAGGTTATAGGGGATGCATGTAAGAAGGAATGAAAGAAAGAGAGAGAGGAAAGCCACAACTATTTCACATGCTAGACAGCGAGGCAACTGTGTACTCTCTTAACAAAACTGGGTACACGTCCACTTCCTCTTCCTCATTATATGGACACATATCCTCATGTGTGCAGTAATGCCCCCCATTTTCTCTTTCTCCCATGCTTTGTTCTTTAGGGTGACATATCATTCTTTTGTTTGATTAATATGGTTGTTTTTAGTTGAGAAATTAAGTAGATGTGGTCCTCTATATATTCATATAACAATTGGGTACATATCGAAAATCCAGAGCTCTTCTATTTCCCATTTCTAAAATTTCCCACTTCAATTTGAGCATGTGTTATGCTTAGACAATTTTAGTCATGAAAACAAAGCTTTTTCTTCAGAATAAAAGATGTTGTTAACTTGTTAGCTCACCAGGGTTTTTAATTGGACCACTTATGTGCTGTCTAGTCATAATGCAATGCGATAATTCAAAAGGTGTAAACGAATCAATGGGGAAAATTGGAAAGCGGATATAAGTGGGGAGTGTTGAAAGATTTTGTTGGGGGAAATGCAAAGAGAAGAGAAGATGTTGACTAGGGTTTTTATGTATCCACATGCCATCACATTTTTACTTCTCAACTTTTGAAGAAAATCAGGCAAACATGTGAGCTATTAAGCACTACTACCACTACTAGTAGTAGTGCTTGCGGGCTTCCACATATTAAAACACATGTTTGCACGTGCACACACGCATTTCAACCTAAATTCTCTTTTAATCTTCATTTATAATTAATTCTCACTTGTGTCGTGATTCGTGGTACAATTTCCAATGTCATAGAGGATATCTTCTGTTTGATGTAACTTCAATTCATGATAAGATTGGATAGGAGGCATCTATAATTATATCAATGAAAATATTAAGTGAAGAAGGTTTTTTCGAGAAACAATTGTAGCTACGGCATGGCATGCACCCACCACATGATCCCATTAAACAGAAAGTTTGATGTGATCTTTAGTTCTCTTCATAAATGTAAACATTGCAAGCTACTTGACATCTTCTTCTTCGTCGTCATCATCACAACAACAACATCATCATGCTGTTCGAGATATCCCACTTGCTTCCTCCTCATCTTGAATAATATCTACAACCATTAACTTATTATCATACACAAATTTTTACAATAGTTTTCACCTCTTTTTTGAGCCTCAAAAACATATTTTATCTATTTCAACCACATTTTTCAATATAAAAATATTATATAAATTTAAATTAATTTTATTTAATTTTAATATAAGTTAGATTAGAATCTTAAATCGTTCATACCATCCTAATAATTCATTTTTATTTTTTTTTCTAGTTATCGTATACTCAATTTTCACTGATACAAATATAAAATTTTTGATACAATGGGTATATTATCTCACTCGTGCACATATTCAATTAAATACTGTACCATAATCACCCCATGCTTGTTCAATTAAATCTTGTCACACATACCATCAATTTGAAATTGATCAATTATGTATGATAATAAAAGATAAAATTTAATACGTATATCGTGATTTAATTGAATAATTTGACTAAAATTATTATACTCTGTACTTTTTAAATAAATAACTGTCAATATTTAAAATACAATCTCTATTCATACAAACTATTATGAAATTATTATTAGTTTCAAAAATATAAATATATGATGATGATACAATACGTATCATTAATTTATTTAATAAATTCATAAAAATTTATATACTCAATGTTATCTACAAACAAATGTGAGAGCGCGTAATGTTTTTTATTATTTTTAAATTTCAATTTATATAAAAAGATATTGATTAATAATTCGATAATCATTATGAATACGGTGGCACTTATAATTCATTGATCTACACATGACATATATTATTATTTATTTTAAGAAACAAAAATTTATTTTTTTTAAATTAAACTTTATTTTAATTGGACAAATGCAAGTTAAAAGATTTTGCAACTTCAACCATGTGCATGTTCAAAGCAAATTGAAAGAACATCAACAGGGATTTCCATGTGTCACCATTAAAAGAGAAGCCATAGAATTTGAAAGGAATGAATATAATTGGCAATCTCTCTCTCCTCTTATTGAAGCATTGAAAGCCACCTTTGTCCTCTCACAACTCATCACATGGTCCATTATTTTGATAATTGCTTTGCTTTCTTCTTTCAATTGCCAATGCAATACTTCACTCTCTTTTCCTTTATAAATTTTGTAGTATTGATCAACTCAATTTGGTTGATAAATTAACCTCACTACTCCCAAAAGCCATTGGAGGGTGGAATGAGGCAACCACTTTACTATCTTTATATATCCTCATTCATATTCTCTAATTTTAATTGCTATTGTATAATAATATTTTAAGAATAAAATTATCAAAAAATCTCTCGATGTATATTAACTCATGAGCTTATTTACGTATATATTTATAAATTTAAATATTATATATAATATATTTTAAATTTTACTCTCGTTAAAATTCAAAAAGAATTCAATACACCGTATCTAAAAAAAAATTTGTATTATAAATCATTCCCATTAATTTTAAGAAGAGTTTATTGTAAAAATTAGATAAAATAATATGAAATAAAATTATAAAAAGATAAATTAATATTAAATTTTAAAAAAATAAAATAAAATGGGAGAGGTTATGATCTTATTGTAGGCTGGCAAGGGCAAGCCACGTGGGAGAAAAGTCGATCATAATCAAAAAAGTGGGACCCACAAGATAATCCGGTGCGTTAGATAAATTGTCGCACAGTTTAGTACTTAGTACGGACAGCGTGCTCGAGCACCGACCGTGCGGAGCACCAACAGCACTGCCACGTATATCCCGCCAATCATGTTCCACAACCGAAGCCCGTTGTCCACAACCCTGTCCACCGGTTCAACACCATTCGCATCCGAACAAAGATTGGGCTACAAATGTTAATTCTACGCTACGCGAGATAGCAGCGCGTGTATGATGTAATGTCAGTGTCTTAGACCAAGAGGGTCACCGGAGAACCTCAGTGGTGCCGGTGGTTCAAGAACTGGCTCTCGAACGGCTCAATCACTTCCCGAAGAGGTTCCTAAGGGCGCACCCAATTGAGTCATCCATTGTGCAAGATCAACAGAAGTCTCTTCCTCTAGAAGACGTGGTACGTCCATCCAGTAAGGGAGTCGAGCCCAAGAGCTAGCCAAGCTAACCAGTGGTGTCACTGCAATCTCTAGCTAAGGCATTGTCACTAGAAAGACATGTTTTCCTGAGATATTTGATGCTGAAAACGGCGAGATTAATGTAAAAGTGAACTACTACCCACCAAGTCCAAGCATTGACCTAGCTTTAGGCCTGACGCCTCAATCAGATGCCAGCACCCTCAATCTCTTGATGCAATTCGATGCCACCGTCGGACTATTAGGTGTCAAAAAGACCAGAAATGGCTAACCTGCCATGGCCAAGCGAAGCATTGGTGGTTAATGTAGGAGCTTTGCTTGACATTAAGAGCAATGGAAGGTTAAAGAGCCCCTGGCATAGAGTTGCGATACAAGATGTGGTGTGTTTCTCTCGGTTGCTTTGCCCCACAAACTGCCATCGTCAGCTGAGACTGAACCCTAGCCCGTTGAGGATTCTGCCTAGAAAGATGGTGCTTTCAGGAAGGTGGTGGTTATTGGTTATGCGAAGCATTCCGATAAAGTTAGTCCCACAGAGGAGAAGCAAGCGACATCTCTTTGACAGTCCTAACAACTCTTCAATGGCAGTGAATTCCCAACACGAAGGGCGGCACCCAAATCACAGCCTATAATTTCCTTGGAAGAAATGAACTAATTCATAAATTCACCTTGATGTTTGCAACCTATTCATAATTCATACTCGTGTGAAATTGCTCCAGGATCTACCTCAGACATAATCTTGGCCTGCTCTTGTTAAATTTCTAGATCCGCAAGAGCTTTTTTCTTTTCGATGACTAGCACCTTTAGCTGCAAGCTCCATTAAACTATGGCCCGGGACTTTAAAAGAGTTCCCCCCATCCATAGCTTTAATAAACCTCTCAGCATGTCCAAACCTTCCAACTCAGAAAGGACGTTATACATAAGCACGTAGTCCCCTCCCTATTCTCTCCATCTCCAATATATTCCTTTACGCGCTCTCAGCCATCTCAACGTTAACATTAAAGCTACAAACACCCAAAATGGTCTACAAAATAACAGCATAAGTAAGCTCACTCGGTAGCCAATCTTCTCCGCTTCCTCTAACCTCCCAGACCTTCCTAGCATCATGCCCTATTACACACCCACAGTGCTTAATGCGGATACCAAGCTGAAGCCTCATTAGGCTGATTCATCCTCGTATATCCCATCCATAATCCAAGTTCACGACACAAAACCTCTTCAAGGGCGTCTTCCAAAGAGAGAACGTGCAAATTCAAAGCTCGCAAATTCACGTTTACAGTACGGACAACAAGTGTTTTTCACTTTCATGTTTCTAGTTAACACCATTGTGGTTCCTTGACCCAATCAACTCAGTCCACATACTCCACAAATGTATCCATTTAACGGCCATCGTGCATGGGAAGCCAATGCTGTTGCATTATTTTATTGTCTGAATCTGAGAAGATGAACTTTGTACCTCTCAGGATGAATCTTTATATTCCTTGTAGATGTTTTTCATTTTCTGTCTCGTGTTTTTCTAATGTTGATTTGATATGGGCCTGTAAAGGGATCAGTGGTGGGCTTCAAATTAAATGGGCCATGCCCAAAAAAATGTCTAAAAATGCTTTCAAATTTGAACCCGGAATCAGAACAAGTATTTAAAATTTCACATGTAAATAAAATTTGAATTTGATCGAATAATATTTATCGTGAGTCAAGTACTTACTATCAATTTAAAAAATTTAATCTATTAAGTAATATTGTAAATTCAAAACCAATTTATATCCTATTATGCATAAAATATAACATGTAAGTCGAGTATACTTCCCACGGCAAGCAACCACCTTAATTGCAAGGAGTTAGAAATGATTATGTAGGCATACTTGGTGCAAATTAATGGTAACACTGAAGAAGCTATCACATTACCATTCACTTGGTATAATGGTTATTAAAAGGGTAGGGTTTTGGTTATGGGCAGCATTGGACAATTTTGAATTGGGGTTTTGTTGAATTTCTGGGCTTTGATATTAGGCCCCGTAGTTGTGAACATGGGCCGTATTTGACCATGATTAAATAATGAAAATATAATAATAATTTTATATATGTTTAATTGGGTCCAACTTTCTTTTTCTGGCATTAGAGATAAGGCAGCAATGTCTTTTGCCCAAACATCGTCAAATCATAATCAGTTTTCTGGCCACCCAACTAATGGTGTACAATGTCTGGTCAAAATAGTTGAATCTTCTCCCTTTTTCCCTTCTCCTCTTTGGGTTTCATTTCAACCTCAGGCTATTTGTTTCAAGACAGTTAACCAACACTTTGAATCCACAATAAAGAGGCTGCCGTTCACTGAATCACTGTGAAGTATTGAAAGCAATTCAACCCCCTTTGTTTATTACAATATTTCAATTTAAAACCACCTCTTCAATAATATCATAACATGCCCAAAACACTACTAATTAGACAGGGATGGGACGGCACAAACCTGCGAGACTAAAACACGAAAACTCCCAAAACCCACATCGATAAGGCAGGCGTGTGGATCATCAAATGACCGAGATGCCAATTACGTCATTGCAGGCTACACAGTTTCATTCATGCACGAGAAACCAGAGACTCTGCCTCTCTCTGTATGAGTCTCTCAGAGATTGTTGGTGGGTGGTTGTTTGATCTGGGTTGTTTAATGCTTCTTTGTCTCATGCATTGACCTTTTCTTTTCGCTCCTTTGTGGCTTTGTCCTCCAAAGGCTACATCTTTTAAGCCATTTTGCTACAATACAACTGCAGTTCCGATACCAAACGTTTGCACATCACATCGCTACTATGATCTACACACTCCAAATTTTACCTTTCTTGTGGACTCA
The DNA here is from genome assembly GCA_019650275.1 of Xylocarpus granatum. Classification (NCBI taxonomy): domain Eukaryota; kingdom Viridiplantae; phylum Streptophyta; class Magnoliopsida; order Sapindales; family Meliaceae; genus Xylocarpus; species Xylocarpus granatum. Next base: position 189,290 of record BNST01000985.1, read on the forward strand.
ACTTCTTTCCATTACCATAACTTACAGGCTTTTTGGGCCCCAAATTTGCTGTCCCAAGTCCAGTTTTTCACATGTCCATGTTTATGCATACTTCATTTGTTAAGCTGTTCCTGCGCTGCAGGAAATTTGGGGATGACACTGGACCCCTACCGAAACCCTTTTGTACACAGCCTGGATTTGGGACCCAGATTGACCAAAAAGTTAATTTTATAGAAAATCCCAGCCACAACTTTGTAGGGCCTCATGATGTTATCGACGAAACTGGGGCCTTTGTGAGAATAATCTATAATTCAGGGTTGGGGCGTATATGCAAAGAAATGGAAGTCTTATGGGAGGAATTTACTAATTTCAGAAATATAATGGACACAAGATGAAATTTAATCAAAAATAGTTAAATGCCACGTGGACAAAAAATGCGAAATCTCTTGCTGTCTCCGAAGCGAAGATCTTTTCGGTTCGGTTGCTTCACGTACAAGCTCACACATGATGTGACCTGAGATGTGGCCATCAAATCAATTCTCTGGTACCCTCACTGCTCTTTTACACGTGGATGATCCTGATTTATTTCGCCTTTCTGTCTCCCACACTCCCCCGCTCTCCGATCCTTTCCCTCCAAATTTACCCTCTTTTCCCCCACGCGGCAACATGCGAAATCACCACGTCATCTTAATCTGAAATTCCCTTCTAGATCCCTCTCAACATGCCAGTTACACTCCTAGTGGTGATCCACTAACCGGAATTCATGTCGGACACATGGCGCGCAGCGGTGGGCCTTTACGGCCAGACCCATTTAATGTCCCAAATTGACCTCATAGACTATGGCACCACAACACCTTGACGAAGGTCAATTGCAAGGGTAATTTTGTCAAAGAGAACATAAATTTGCCTGACTACATGACCCATCGGTTCTCATGGATACATGATTGAAAATATAGATTTGGGAATAATTGAAACATCATTGAACACATCTTTGGTGAATTGACAAAAATACCCCTCCGCAACAAAATTACTAGTTAGCCCATTTTGACAATCGAAATTAACCATATAATACTACATAAAAATTAATATTAATGAACAAAAATAACAAACTTCCCTCTTCCTGATGTTATCCGATCCCGACCGTCCATTTTACAATCAACGACAAATTAACGACGATCAAAAAAAATTAATGGGGGTGGCAGTGATCTTCTCTACGGCTGCTGTACATCCGGGGAAGAGGGACGGGGCCGCTTAGCAGACGGCTCGGGTTGGGCTTGGCTGCTTGGGCCAGGATTCTCCGTACGTGTGTCGCAACTCCGACAAGCAGCAGCGTCCAGCACGCCAACTGGACTTGGGGGCGCTGCTTGCGGCTCGGCTCTCCGGTCTTTGAGCTGATCTGATGGACACGTGTCAATCAGATACTCCTCCATCAGTTGGTGACAGCTTCTCGCCATTTCCTACAGAAAATGCAATATCGGTGAGATTGTCTGCACAGCTTTCCATGCACATTTATATTTACATAAAAACCCTCAAAAGAATTTGAATTTACAGTCGGGCCACAAAAACATACTATGTTTACTCTCTCGTGCAATGTTGCCGGCAAATCAATACTATCACCGGCAGCGCACAACACCGCAGCCGCCGCTATTGTAGAGGGTGTAAAACACAGGAAATCAACAACTGCAAAAGAATATGAAAAAACCGAAATTAATTCCCATAAAAAGTAAAGACAAGGCTGAAACTAAAATGGGGCGGCGCGGTGCGGGGCAGGGGAAAGTACCACGGGTGGTTCTGATAATGAGGTCCGATGAAGAATCGAAAACCCGGGTCAAGGAATCGGGTTTGGAGCTGGAAGAGGGTAGTTTGGCGACGAAGTAATGAAGATAGTTGAATGGGGTAACGGAATTGAGGGTCCAATTGAGACTGGACATGACTCGGAGCTCCATTTTTTGAACGGTTTTGGGTTCAAATACGAATCTTGGTTCAAACAGTTGGAGATCCAATAGTAAAGGCACTTGCGGTTCCTCCATTTTCGCCGCTAAAGACAAGCACGCAACTGACAGTAGCTGCAACGGCCACCCATTTGATTGCTGTAATGAAAAATTGAAAACAAAAAACGACATGATGTTATGTTCATTCTAATTTTCCGGATAAAATGGCATTTTCTGGGGAAAGTGACAGAAAAAAAGAAGGGAGGATCACCGGAAGAGAATGGGAGGAAAGAAAACGGTCCAAGTAATTGACCGTAAGTGACGCCGTCACTGGTTTGAAATGATAGTATGCATGCACCTGCATTGCCGAAACTATCATAAACCATTCGACAAAATCAAAAACCACTCATACAATTATAAGAAAGAGAGCATTTTTAACATACTTTCAGGATCCAGTTGATGGAATCTTGACGAGCAGTGACGACAGCGGAGCAGTCACGGCAGCGCTGGAGATAATCCGGCGAAAGCATGTGGTGGGGCTCATCGTCGATGAGCCTTGAAATGGTAAAACTATCATCATCAGGCGACAGCGGCGGCGGAGGCGGAGGCCGATGGGGAGACCCAGATTCCTGATGAGAGATCCGCGCGTTGTCAGTAGTATCACAGGAGACCATATCACCAGCATCTTCGCCGCAGAACAAGGTATTGGAAGAACGATCAGGCGACTCAGACATAGCTAGCGAACAAGAAAAACAACAAGAAACAGAAATATTTCTACTGACAGGATGTCAGCGGCATTGGCGACGCAGGATGAGGAGAGATGACGGAGATGGGTGCTGCTCATCTAGTGTAGTGTTGCAGTTTTATGGGTTTGGACATGATCAACTGTTCATTTTTTTTTATTTTCTCTTTCTTCTGTTTAATAATTTTGTTTGTTTGTTTGTTTGTTTTTTGGTTCTCTCTCTGTCTTTCTATTTCTGCTGTTTGTTTCTGTAGATTCATGGACAGGGAAGAGGAAGACTGTGCTGTACTTTACAGTCTTCACTCCGTGTGTGTGTGTATCTTCGGAGTCGACGGCATGTTTAAGGTTAAAGGCAATACGTATAGAGAGAAAAGAGAGAAGTCGAAGTAGGCTTGTAGATGTAGACTTCGTAGATATAGTGGACATCTTATTAAAAACTGCTTTTGTTAAAAGCACTTTTAAATTATGTATTTATCATATTCTCTTATAAAAAGTGTGTTAAGGTTATTTTGACAATGTTTTCAAATTAATTAATAATCAAATTAATCAATTAATTGTAAATTATAAATAACAACCAGTTGATAAAAGTATTTGGAATATTTCTAATTTCTAAATAATTCAATTAATTAATTATGAGAATAATAAAAATAATTAATAAAAAATATTTTTATTTATTATTTTTAAATTATAAATATGATTTTCATGTATTTTTTGTTAAAATATCATTTCATGCAATAAATATTGATAAAATATATTATATACTTTTAAAAATAACTAAAATTTATTTTTATAATAATGTATAATTTAAAATATATTTTTAAAAAATTTAACAGTATCGAATCATATAAAATTTAGGGCAAAATTAATAATAAAATGTAAAATTAAATTTAAAATTTTAATTTAAAAAAGAAAAAAAAGAGAAGTCGTATAATTTTGTCAATTTTTGGGCACTAACAAGTAACTAAGAAGTGTAGATTTGATTATGTTATTGAAAGCAATTAACCTTTGTTAACAAAAATTATTGGAAAATAGAAATCATAAACTTGTTTGCTAAATTAAACTAACCAAAATTTGTCATAATACTCTTTCATTGTAACATTTTAAGCACATGACATTAATTGGTTTGATGTTAGGTAATAGAATTCTTCAATAACTATGCTTAACAACTTGCATTCAACATAGCTGTGTGTTAACTCTACCCCACACTTAGGAAAATTTAGTAACCGCGCAATTAATTCGAATTAATCACAAGCTTATATACATAACACATGACGTTGTTCTCTGTTAAGTAGGTATCAACATTAAATCTAATTTATACCAAAGAGAGGTTGAGAGATCATTAAAATTATATAATTTTTTTATACTAATTTATTATAAAATCTTTCATTATTTAAGAATGAATTTTGACCGTACATTATAAAAATACCATTTTTCTTAACAGATGTGAGATTTTTGAGTTTATGATTTAAAATTTTGGGTGTTTTTCAATGAATAGAAGAAAGTTGACCCAACAGAAGAGACCCACAAACACTTAACTCTAAAGAAGCTCAAAACTAGGGATAAATGATAATTGATTGGAGTTGGTTGTTCCAAAATTTTGAGGCCCAATTGGTTTCCGACATGGGAACCGATTTGCCTATTTAGTGTACTGCCTCATTCTTCATCCACAAAAGAATCTGATGCCATTGTGGCTGTGAGCAGAGGCCACTGTTTCGTTCATTGACAATGGCTGAAAACACAGCTTGTCAATTTGTTTCCTTTCGGTAAAATGCTTATCATAAACTTGTATTTTTAACCCTAGAATTATAGCTTGTATGCACGCATATACTTAGGTAATCTTGGACTGCTTTGGTCCGTATCATGTCACGCGTTGATATATTCGCGACTTGTATTTGCAGTATTATTTATTTTTAATAAAAGAAATTCATGTTGTAATCTGAGAGTTATTTAAAAGAAATATAAATAATATGGAATATATATTAACAATATTTGTATTGTACAAGGCCTAAACCAATTTAGATAACAGTGTAGACAAGAACCAAAAATACTATTGTTGCCGTGGATTGCCAACTTGTCTAACTCTTTTAAATGGCGTTTTCCTTCTGACGATCAAAACCTTCTTGCCGGTATGCTGACCTTTCTTTGCGATGATTAGAAATTTCTTTGTATGGTGAAGGCAAGACGACGGTGACGATAATGACAACGTCGAAGATGCATGGCTAGGGTTTCTTGACCTATCTGATGAAGACACATTTACTGATGTCTGATAATTGGGCGCTTTTTCGCGATTATAACCCATCAGAATGTCGTAGGCCTCTCTTCTTTTTGCATCCGACAGAGCCTCCCAGGCTTTGTTTATAATCGTGGTTGCACTCTCTGCCGCAACAGAAGAACATGTAGCGGGGCGAAACAGTAACCACAGGGCATCATAATTTTTCTTGATCTCGTCGATTCCGGCGTTGCGAGGATCTTTGATGCCAAGAATTGAATACCAACTTCTCCCTTCTACTGCAAGCTTGTTCACCATGTAAGAAGCGAAGTAGCTTTTGAGGCCGGGAAGATTAGGGTTCTTTAACCGCGCCGCTTCAATGGCGCAGAGTGCAAAGTCGTGGTTTTCCTGACGGAAGAACTCTTCTGCCATGTCTCTGCAAGCTTGGGCATCCTTGTTTCCGAGAAGGGAGAAGAGAGTCTCCACAGCTTTGGGTTTCTTAACCGGAGATTCCATGAACGATTGAGAAAACAGTCACAGAGACAGAGAGCCGAAGTCTTTTTGCTTGGAGAAGTTGTAAGAACGTTTGAATGTCATCCACTGTTTATATGGTGTCCGAAATCCGACATCGTTCTGGTTTCCTGTGCATGGAAGGTTTTCAAAACTACACCGTTTTGGTTTCCTGTGGAGGGCGGATTTGCAAGCACATATGTAACTCCTGAATTGACTAGGATAAGGTTTTCTTTCTATTTTCTAATTATTTAATTAAATAAGGATAAAATTATGTGTTTGGTTAATTAGAAAACGAGATAGAATGGATTTTCAGTATTTTTTTTAATTTAATGTATAATTTATTTAAAATTTTGTAATCTCTCGCAAACGAATATTATGATATTTATAATCTTTGAACTAAATTTATTTTTTGAAAAATAAAAATAAAAAAGAGTTATGATTTATAGAGATGATAATTTAAATAATTACATTATATTCAAAGAGATTAATTTAAATTTAATTTATTTAATAATTATACTAAAAATTAATTTAATATAATTATTAAATAATTAAATAACTTATAAATCATATCACTCATTTAAAATATCAAAAATAATTAACCGATAATAAAAAAATTAGTTTATTTATTAGTTCGTATAGTGATAATTTTTTACAAATTATTGGGATGCATAACTAAGATGTGTAAATTCCATTGCATGGTTGAAAGTAATTAGCTCTTTCCACAAACTTACTACAAAATACAAAGCATAAACATTGCTTGCTAAATTCATCAATGAGTCAAATGCAATTTCATCATGACCTACAAGGAAATTAAATCAAGGTCATTCATTTGTTGTTCTTCAATCAATTGCTATACTTTCTCATGAAATGTCTTGTTGCTACTTACATTCCACTAAGTATTGTGTTGACTCCACAATAGGAATTTTGGTGGGTGTGCATTGAATTCAAGTTAATTATCAGAGCATGTTGAACTTTCATGCCAAGGACACACCTCTATGTACTGTAATAATTTAGCTGCATAAGTATTTCTTGCAATGGAATCATAAGAAATTGTGATTGTGAGTACAGTGGAGACAATACATAATGTTCATGAATATATGTTAAAACCCAGGTTGTCACTTTGTTTTTCTTTTGGTGGAATGTTTATTAACTTGCATTTTAAGTTAAAAAATTTAAAATAAAAGCATTTAAGAGTTTAAATTATTAAGTAAAATTGTTAAATTATGATTTAAATCAAAAAAGAAATTTTAAATTTTAATAACTAATATTAAATGAGCTTAACAAGAAAATTTTACGTATAATAATATCCTCGTATCGACTATAATTAATGTGAGTGAGAATATATTTTTCGTAAATTTTTTATTTAATTTATTATTGATAAATAAATTATTTTATTTTTTAATTTAAGATCATTTAAATTCATTGATGTAGTAAAATTGTTTCGCAAGCTCAATCACACTGAAGAAGAGATAGATAGAATTCAAATACAGGATAACATCAAACAAAGATTTTTGTAATTTGCAAAGAAAGATTTGTAATATTAAACGCAATGATCTAACAAAAACGTAACATGATCCTCTAGTTCTTTACAATCACAGTAGTTCGTAAATAATAATAATAATAAATGCTTGCCGTTCTTTCGACAACTTCTACTCTGACTATTTTGATGGCTGTTTCCTTTTCTTGCTGCTACGACAATGATAAATCGAGGGCGACGACGACGAAGACGATGGAGGGCTAGGGTTTCTTGACCTCTTCGATGAAAGCTGAATTTCAGATGTCTGTTTCTGGGACGACAGAACATGTTTATAACCCATCAGCATGTCATACGCTTCCCTTCTTTTTGCATCCGACAGAACTTCCCAAGCTTCATTCACAAGTTTGATCGCACTCTCGGCCGCCACGGAAGAGCATTTTTCCCGCCGGAACAATTGGGCCAGTTGGCCCTTATAATGTTTCTCGATTTTATGGATCCCGGCGCCGTGATCTTCAATACCCAGAACTCCGTACCAGCATTTTGTTTTGACTGCAAGGTGGTGGACAATGTACGCATCGGAGTAGCTCTGGACGCCGGGAAGTTTAGGGTCGCGGTGCTTTGAGCTCTCAATGGCGCAAATTGATAGAGGAATCTTTTGCTGCATGAAGAACTCCTCTGCAAGGTCCCTCAAGGATTTAGCATCCTTGTTTAAGAGCTTGGATAAGGCCATTGCGTTTGATGAGCAAGGCATTCTTGAACTCAGCAGAGAAACAGACCCACAGACACAGAATCAATGGAAGATTTGTTCTGCTGGGAGAAAGATGTAAGAGCTTCAATATGTGATGATACGCCATATATAGACTCGCAAGCTCGTCCGGGAGTTTCTATAGAATTAAACAAGAACTGACAAGGCATACAATATTTGGAAGGGTATTTTCGTAAATTTAGTACATAGATTCAAATGTCATACTGATAATTATTACATCGGGCAATTACAACATAATTCCAGGATAAAGGGGCAATCGACAAGTCTTCCAGCAGTGTTTTCTTACAGCAAATATAAACCTGTTATGGCAAGTTCCTAAGCCCCAATATAAGACTGCAGTAACAAGCTTGGCCAGTAGCTCAAGTTTGTGTACTGAGCAGAAATACTTCTATACAGATTATTGTACCCTTCCTATATGCTTGATTCGATAAAGCACCATCTCCAGGAAAATAGTGCCAAGAGAAGAACAAATTCAGCATCTCGATTTTCACGTTTGAGGTAGTGGCAAGAACGCCGAATCTAGAATGAAGGGAAAAACCTGTTGAGATTGAAAGGCAGGGAGTAGAATTCTTCGCTCCTGATATCTTGTTCAAAATACCGGAACTTTGCCCACCAATGCCTGCCGCTGTCTCGCCGGGTTGCACTGTGCCCAAGACTGTGAGTCAAGTCCAAGAAGTAAGCAACTATAATTGCTACTGTTGCCGGGGACGAGAAAATCACTTGTGGTATGTTGTTGAACTGTAAGCATTGAGAAAATCAGAAATGAACTTCGTTGTTGCATAATACAGTAAGCAAAGATGAACGCAAAATGGAGAGGTACAGAAACAAGCAGCAAGTTCATTTATACGTACGGATATCGAACCAGTATGCACAGGGCCACGACCAGAAACGAGAAGATATTCATTGAAGTATTGTGGCACAGAAAGCCCCATGAAGAGAGAAAAGCCTATAATGAACTTTGACCTGAAGCTGTTCAGGTTGCAGAATTGGAGAAATCCTAGACCTGCAGAAGCTGCACACATCGCACAGTTCATCACAATGTCAATCTAAATGTTCCTTTGTGGACTCTCCAGTGTAATATCCATTTAACAGAGAACATGCGGTTGGATTGACAAATTTAGTTATGCCAAGCATGAAAGTATCGAATTTCAATTGAATATGACATTAGATACTACATTGCAATGTTCAATTGCAGTCAATATTAGAGCAAAAACATTCTTTTTTCTACTCAGATACTAAATTCACCATAAACACAGAGGAAGGGGATACATACCCACATAGGCGAAGAGGACACAATACAAAGCTGCCAGAATAGGCAATGGAATAGAAGCAAGAACAGCCCCAAATTTTCCTGTTAGCATCATGAATTAGGCCACTGTCAGATACATAATTGAACAAAAACTACTAACATAGTGCTAAGTTTCTCTTTTGCAATATTGTTTGGAAAAAGAAAATGCTCCAATGGCATGCTCGGCAGAAATGAACCGCACCTAATACAGAAAAGAAAAGCATAAATGCTGATGCTATCTGGACGACTCTCCGACTTCCACTTCGCGTTAATCCCAAAAGACCTGCATTTTCACTTTAAAAAAACAGCTAAACTTGTGAGGTCACAGTTCCAGGAGATCAAATTGCTAGGACAGGGACATCCACAGGCTTATCCACTCAACCATGGTATCACTGACAGTTGTGCATAGACACTGAGCTTTGCGAGTCTTTATAAATAAATCTAAATTTCAATAGCAATACAATTATGAATTTGAAGAAATCTGCATTTTTGCTTTCATTTGCTTTAAGACCATGATGAAAGTATATGAAAGTGTTGGGTTCTGCATGCTCAAGCACTATTCGCTTTGCATAAACAGAATGACAAATTGAAGCTGGGTCAAGTGTGATGCCAAGTCAATACAGACAGAGGTCAGAGTGAAGACGCTGTCATTTGAAAGAGTTCTTTAACAAAGTTATCAACCAACTATAAAAGTTTAAACTTCCTTACACCGAAGCAGTGGATCCACTTCCTGTACCAAAAGCACCATCCAGCAACAAACCTATTCCCTGGAATTTTAAAAAATAAATCCAGTGATCTTGACAGAGCCCACAATTATGGATTATATCTAATAAATAAGGAAATTGCAGAATCACTAGGTACCTGCCAACCAATACCACGAGTGAGTACAGAAGGTGGCATGGGAGTGGCACTCCCATATCTTGATGCTGCAATGAATGTACCTGTAGACTGCCAAAGAAAGGGAAGAAAAAAGTCATTAGAATTGTACTGTAGATTCTCGTTATATAAATTTTAAAAATGAAAATGATAACTCAGTTCATGGAGAAAGATGGAAGTCAAATCATTTCATGGGTATACTGCTGAGAATTCATATGAGTGTTCAAATGCAGACAGCTTGCATCATATTCTTCATTAAGGGTTAATTGATATTACTAACTGCTCTTCATTAATCAAACCTCAACAATAGCAACAAAAGCAGCAGCCATCATAGCAAAAGCATCACCAGCATTGAAACGGGGGCTGCCCCACTGAAATGGATATGGAATCCTTATCCTGCGTAGGAGAAAAATATTACTAAAGGTCATAATGATTCCACTAGTCCTGAAGATATCATATGCACCAGCTAAAATCAGAGAAATCTCTTTTGAGCTAACCACAGTAAAAAGAATAATTCTACAAGAATTTCAATTAGATTGTAATGTACAAGCTCACCATGGAGCAGCACCAACAAGTCCAGAGCGGTCAGTACGACAACTAATTTGAGTGCTTGCTGGTCTGTTGTCATATGCACCAGCTATAGTCAAAACTTCAGCATATCCCCATACAATAGCAACGGTGAGTAAAACTGCATATCGGTGTAATATGGCTCCTTTGAATTTCAATATGTGGGCAAGATACTGCAAAGAATCAGTTTTGCAGAAGATCAGACAAAAGAAATTTGATTTAGAATGCAAGTAAGAAAGAATCAAATAGAAATGGAACACTTCTAGCAGGAAAGCAAGTAGATAAATCAAACAGGAAAGAATATGGCTTTGCAACTGAAATTGAGGCTGATTGAAAGAAAAGAAAAAATTAAGAATGTATCTGACCTGAGATATAAGAACCACTATTATTAGTGCCGGTAGTCCAACTTCAATGCATCTTGCCAGCTACAAGCACCCACAACAGATGAGAAAAAAACATTTTAAGAAAAAAAAATGGATAATAAAGATGAAAATGTAACTCAACACCAAGGAGTCCTGCAGAAAATTCAAGTCAACAATGACTTTCCCATATCCCATTTAATTTAAGAGATTAAACCAATGAGACATTAAACCATAAAGGTTCCTCAGTCAAAAATGAGTACATAAAAGAGTAAGGAAGTTATAGTTGATGACTAAACAATAATGAACTCAAAATAGCAATTGAATCAAACATAAACAGCTGACTACACTTAAATGGACACAGAAGTAAAATACCCCTGACATCCGAAGCTTCAATATGATTTTTGTAATAGACTATAAATCTTACACCATTTAAGGTACTGCAGAGTTCATTTTTGAGGTAAAGCTGAAAATCCTTTTAAGGCATGATTAGTGGTAGAACTGATCCAAATTCCCCAGTCCAAAACATGATGAAAACAGACAAGAGCATAGCTACTTCTGTTTTTCTTTGAAGAAAGAAGCACAACCTTTTGCATTGAGCAAAGCACTATGTATAATCATGCTCTTACCTGTGGGAAACCACGTGAATATAGGCCTAGTCCGGTAAGAGCTACCAGAGGAACCGCAGCAAGAGGGTTGAGAAATCTGCATCACCAGAAAACGAACCAATGGCACAAGATAAAATTAGAAGCACGATAAGAAAATGAATCACCAAATCCAAAAGGCAGTTTTGCAACATAATACCTTCCAAATATTCTCCAGAAGCCAAAAAAACCAATTGTCACATTGAAGAGGGATGCCATAATGAGTGCCCCTTGTATAGTTCGCATAGATTCTTTGAACCTCTGAAAAATTTACTCAAAAGCAAAAAAGTTATAAATATGCAAATTCATTATATTGTTATAAAACAAACAGAATCATCAAGGCATTTGCCAGTATTTCTTTAACTACTATTCACTTCACAAACCGAATAACATGGTAAAAATTAGACGGGCATAACAACACTGTAGACCAACCTGACGGGGATCAATGTATGTGTTGAATCTGCCAGAGATAACAATGGACACCGCAGGGATCATGAAAGCATAGGAACCCCCCATCACCACCGGAAGCCGAGAGCCAAACAAAGTCTGCGAGAGTGTGTTTATGCCCGCAACAAAGAGCAATGTGTTGATGACTTCTGCCTTCTCGACCTATTGATCAACACGATTAAAGAAGCATTTGATTCAACAGAAATTGTAAACATTAACGTGTAACAGGAAATTATTCATAGAATTTTCTCACTACAACCCTTACATTGCCACCACCCATCAAAGGAACAAGTATGGTTGGAATGATAACGGTGGTTCCAAGCATTACCAGATAGTGCTGAAATCCAAGCATTACTGCTTCAGCTGCCATTAACATAACAAATATTACCAGTTATACTGTTTATGTCCAAACTGCGTCGCTTCGGTTAGAATCAATGACAGAAGGAAAAAACAGAGAGAGAGAGAGCATCCGAACAATGCATGCACATTTAAAAAACCATAATCAAAAAACATATAGCTAAAGAGAGTAAAAAAAAAGTACCCCACGGAGGCGAGCTAGAGACACAGAAGTCCACGCCGGGAAGCTGATCCTTAACAGGATGCGGCAGAAATTCATCAGCTTTCGACGCTCCTCCTCCCCCGGCCATTTGCCTCTTAACTTTCAGGCACTTGGTGTCGTTCTGCTCGTGTTTCTTCCAGAGCACCAGATATAGAAGGAGAAAGCCAGAAAGCGTGTCATACAAGAAATGGGTAAATACCAACACACAAATGGCGATGATATTTGGGATGAAAGACTTTAAGGAGACGAACAGAGGACAGGTTAGGCAACGTCGTTATGACCATGCGCAGCTGCAGCAACCATCCCAATTATTCTTTTCTTTATTACAGTCTTTGAATGTGTCAGCTTGACGTTGCGAGAGACAGAAAGAGGGGAGAATATTGTTCTTCTGGCTCGGGAAGCTACCAACTGCAGCAGCTTGAGTGTGACATTCACCGAGACAAAGCTTCGCTGAAGCTCAAAATTCAATATTACAGCAACGATTAAATACTTATTTAATATAAATAAAAAGATTAATCCTTCCTTAAAAATACAATAAATACCAACAATTCAATCAATCAGGTCGGGCGCCGTTGTCACCTGGACAGTGGATAGACAGCAGTCAGGAACTGCAGCATATCCCTCCCACGTGCCAGTAAAAAGACCAAAAAGTACTCGCAAAAAGCCGACTAAATACCATATTTGTCCTTGAATCCAGCAACCTAATTGGACCATTAACACAACGTTGTAGCACTCGTGAAACGTGACATGAAGTCGGTCCAATTATTTCACCCCTAATTTAATGTATGCCAAAAACTATATGGTTAATTGTTAGGTGAGGAGGGTGAGGATTTTCTTCTACTAACTTGTTATAATAAAGAAGAATAAATAAATTAATTCTTATTTTTTAATTAATTAAAATTATGTTTTTTTTTAAATTAATTCCATGCTTAGCAAATAGTCAATCAACAACGGGGATAGATGGTAGCTGATAGTGGTAGAGGGACTAACCACCGGTTGTTGTTGGCCTAATTAAACAATTCATCCTAGTAACCATGAAAATATAATGCTAACTAACTTAGAAAAAGGATTAAGGTTTTGACATTACTGAATACATACATGCATACGTACACATACATGCATATATACATGTATGTGGGAAAATCTAGTTATTCCAAACATGAATATTTTCTACTAAGGCATGGTTATTTGGTCATTGATTGGATTACATTCGCTAGTTTCATCTACAAAATACTATTTGTTATTTATCTTATAAGAAAAAAATCAAAAACTCTTCAATTTTACGTAATTTTTTTATATTAACTTTTTAATTATTATATTAATATATTTTAAATAATTAATATTAAAATTAATACATGTCATTAGTATATCATAATTAATATACGTGTAAAATACAATCGTAACCATTTAATTACTAAAAAGAGTAAGACTATTTTGATTCTAACCTTTTTCCTTATTTGTGTTATTTGGAAGATGTTAGTTTTCTTCACCTTAACGTTGTTTCCTAAATCTAGTGGCATTCTCAAATTGACTAAGGAAGTTTCTTGATTGGGGAAGAGATGGACAGTAAGTAGTCAAGGAAGGTGTGCCAAATCCTGGTCCTTGATTTGGTGGTTTTGGCGAACGACAAAATCCCAAATCGGCTAAATCCAGAGGACGTTGATCAATGCCCATTTAGTTGATGTCATGCAATACCTTTTTTTGTAACAAGTTTATGGACCAAATGTTTCAACCCAATTTGAACAATAACATCTTAGTATTATTAACCATGGTTATCTTCGGTTCAATTCAATATGATTCAATTTTTAATTAATTAATTTTTTTATTTAACCAAATTTAAATTTAAAATCAAATCAAAATCTATTAATTTTTTTTAAGTATAAAATTTAATTAAAATTTTTTAAATCAATTTAATTCGTGAATTCAATTTAATTTAGATGAATTGGGTCTAGAATTGCCTATCCCTCCTCCTTCCACATCTCATAAATTCGGCCCATATGAACCGTGTTGAGCTTGGATTAACCAAGAAATTTAAATTATTTAATAATTTAAAATTATTTATTTAATATAAATTTAAATTTAAATTCTTAATTTACTCTAAATTTTGGGCCTGACTTGATCCTCGGATAAACCCAACCGGGCCGGACCTACATCCTCAGCCCAGCCCTTTGGCCAACTCTACCGGTTGAGAAATGAATGTAAAATTCCTTGGACAAGGAGTGGTTGTTGGGTAATGTATTCTATTATATGCATTTGGGAGATTTAATTGGTTCGGTCACACTCACATCTTCCAAGGAGCTTCCCCTCCTCAGCTCTGGTTTAAGTTATAACTTAAATACCTGTTGGATGAATACTTGACTTTAAGCATTGAAATATAAATTTATTTGATCATCTGTGTAGGCTCCACTTTTGATTTGTTTTGAAAATATTTGGTAGCAAGATTCAAATTTATGGATTTCAATGCGACTTCTATGCTTCATATCTAAATCGAATCTAAATTTATTAATTTTAATCGTAGAAAAAAAAAGTTATTTTAAATATTATATACATATCGTATTTAATTAGAATCTTCTTCAAAAGTATGCATGTAATTATTTAATTATCAAATTGATTATTTATAAATGACTTCAACTACAATTAATTTGTCTACGTATAAATATTGTATTGTTTTTAAATTTTAAATTCTATTAAAATACATATCGTGTATTATATATATTTTTAATATAGACGATGTATAAAAATAAAAACACGAATATAAAGCTTAAAATGAGTTGTATGGGATTGAAAATTCTCGAATACGGTCCCAAAAAAAAAGGAAATTGACTCAGCTTATTTTGATAAGAAAAAACAAACGATTAGATACAAAAATTATAAAATTACAAAAATTTAGTTCAATTAAAATACTAAATATTGGAATCGGAGTATTGTACTTACTCTTGAAACGAATCTTGATAATTATATTAAAAGTACATAATTGGTTGAGGAATATCGAGCACATCTTACATTCAAATATTTGGTTGGAATATTCAAATTTATAAAGTTCATTCAATTCGGTTTCTATGCTTCATATATAACTTGACTCTAATTTTTATTAGTCAAAAAAAGTTATTTTTAATACTATATTCGTTGAATTCAATTAGAACCTTCTTTAAAGTATATACACAATTATTTAATTATAAATAATTTTAGCTATCATTAATTTGTTATATATAAATGTCGTATTCCTTTTAAATTTTATTAAAATATATTTGACGTATTTTACATTCTTTAGCACAGATAATATATAAAAAATTAAAATACGAACGCGAAGTTTTGAAATAAATTATACAAAACAAATAACTTTCAAACTTTAATTTCAAAGTAACAAATCGGGTCATCTATTTCAACTAAGAGAAAAAAATAATTAAATAATAAAAATTTTAAATTGCAAAGACTTGATTTTATTTATTTATTCATAGTTATATCAAAGCACAAAATTAATTAGAGATTTCGAGATATATCTTATATCTAATGTATTATTGCCGATGTCTTGAATTCCATTCACCTAATGAGTTGTATGATCCTTGCCCTCCACAATGAACACGTTGCTAATCATAAGTTGCACGTGTAATCCTTCTCTAGATGAGATGGAAAGGCTAAAAAGAGATTATTGCAAGACTTAAAAATTTGAACTTTTAGCTACCCAACAAACATGACATGCCCAATCACTATCCGATGAAGGTTATCTCTTGGTAGTGACGAGCAACAACTCCACCAAGGCAATGCAACCTAACCCTAAGGTAATTCTAATATAATAAAATAATATTATTATATTAATATAATTAAATGATGTAATTATTTAATATTATTATTACATATTATTATATTAACTAGGATGAGACATACCAAATAAACAACTCCATTAATTCAGAGAGCAATTCCCAAGGCAAACGGCGATTTCTCTACTCGTTTTGAACACGGAGTTGAAGCTGCCTAAAATCCAAACTCTCAACACTTTTTAATATTTATTTTTGAAATATTATCAAATTAGTCCCTATAGGTTAACCAATATATTTATTGTTTCTCAATTATCTCGAATATATCCAATATATTATCTTCCACCACCTGATAATGGTGTTGGATAGTAGGTTAAATTCGAAAGAAGTGTTAAATGTATGGAATTATTGCGGTGTTTAGAAACTATAGGGGCTAAATTGATAATAACCCTTTATTTTATCTAGTTTCCTTAACCCATACAAAAGTGTTCACGGGTCATGACGAAGTGGATTTTGCCACGCCACGGAATCCCCACTCGTGCTTACAGTAGTCTCCGTTGTATTTCACCGCTAGCCTTCCTCGGAATAGAACTATAAAAACCTACATTACATGCTCTCTGTTGCATTAAAACAAGAGTGAAGGACTTTGCAAAGGGAAACAGGGTTCAATCAATTCACAGAATGAGTTACTACAATCAGCAGCAGCCTCCCGTCGGTGTTCCTCCTCCTCAAGGTGACATTCCCTGTTATTTTTGATGTTTATACCGATCAATTTACATGGAATATTGGGTGTTATTTCCTTTTATTATTCTCGCTTTGATTCTTCGCTTCGCTTGATTATTGATCGTGGGTTCACGTTCTTATTTTCTTATCTCTTAATGCTGAATCCATGGATTTCAGACCTGGGTTCGTGGGTTTGTTCAGTTTATTGTGATTTAGATTTAGGATTTACTCGTTTTGTGGTTCATAAGTTGTTTTTGGATCTGGGAATTTGTAGTTTCAAGGTCTGTTTTATTGTTTCTTTCCCGGGTTTACATTCCTAATTCATGGATCTGTTCTTGACTTGTTCGTTTTCTTCTCTGGTTTGTTTGGAAACGCGTCATAGGCTATCCGCCGGAAGGATATTCCAAGGACGCATATCCTCCACCGGGTTATCCTCCGCAAGGATATCCTCAGGCGCAGGGTTATCCTCCCCAAGGATATCCCCCGCAGTATGCTCCTCAATACGCACAGCCTCCACCTCCCCAACAAAAACAAAGCTCCGGTTTCTTGGAAGGATGGTAATCTCTCTTTCTCCGTCTCCCATTGTTTTACGGTATTTTTTGTGTGCTTAATCTGGGTTAGATCCGAGTCAACTCGGTTGAGTCTGCGTTCGCTAACGTGCGCAGTGGAGTTCCGAGTTGCCTCTGTTGGGAATTGCGCGCGTTTGACGTAAAGGATTGAGTTGGTTGGCTGGTGGGTTGGACGAGTAGAAGGGCTTTTTGGTCATTCCATTCTTAGTCAAGTTCTAGGAGATAACTTTTTATTTTCCAAGGTAATCTTTGGATTAGCCGGATAGAACATTCGCTATCTATTCCGTCGTTAGCAGTTGTTTCCAGGCAAAATGAGCTGCAATTAGTAATCAAACAGTTCAATCAATCAATACCAACTTCATACGGTTAGAAACAGCACATGGGAAATGGGCCTTGCTGGGCTGAGCTGTACAGACTCGGTGTCGGCACCGGACACCCCGTGTCGTAGTTTATACCAACTTTGTTATCACTAGCTGCGTTTTACATTACAAAAGCATTGGTTTTTAATTTGGTTTCATTCATACACTTGTTGTAACACATGCAGTTTGGCTGCCCTGTGCTGTTGCTGCCTGCTGGATGCATGCTTCTGAGAACGAGAGAGACTTATGCAGAGGCAACTTGATTGAAGTGTGATAAGTGAGGCGAATTTGAAACTGCAAATCCATAATTCATTTGTTTAGTGTCAAATGATCTTATGATGCTGGCCTTGGGACATTGTTTACTTTCTTCTGTGTATTTGTTTCTCCTTTCTGCTGTTTATTTTTCGATAATAAAATGCGAACATTTGCTTGTAATATCCTGTTTACATTAATGTGCAGTTAGCTCGTTATGTAAATAACTATTGGAGATTCCGATCTATTTTTGGATTTCTTACATGAAAGTAAGATTGGACAGCTATTATCTGTGGATTGTTAATGGGTTTTTAATATAGCTGTCTTTTTGTGCGTGGGCACATATTTGGTTGTGGTTGGCTGCTGCCTGGCTGGCTGGAAAAGCAGCATATGCTTTTAGGTTCCAGAAGAAGACAGAAGAATGTCTTGCTGGACTTTGATTCTTGTATCTTGTCTGCTTTGATAGAGAATTTGACTCCCATTTCAAAGCACATTCTCATACCTGGGGAGGATTCTGAAAACGTTTTTCGGAAGCAAAATTGCTTGAATCAGCTGGCACTTCCATATCGGAATAGACACTTAAACCACCTTAGTTGGCAGCAGGAGTTAATTGCTCCGAAATTTCGGATGTGTTTTGACAAATTCATCAAAATTAGAAGTACCCGGAACTCGTTTCGGAAAAATCAAAGTCTTGTAATTGTTTTTTTAGAGGCTGTGCCATTCTTGCCATATGGCACCCAAAATTGGAAGATTTGGTAACGTCTCATCAGAATTTCGGATGTATACTCAGCTTTCACTTTAGACAATTTGCATTCAGGTGATCGATAGATATGTTTCATTAAATGAATAATAAATTTTAATAATTTATAAAATAATTAATTACTTCATTTAATTATCCAATAATAATAAAGTTTATGTACGAGACGGATGTTAATCAAGTCTATTCTCTTTTCCAACCCTTACTGCCGGGTTCATAATCGGCATGATTCCTGTATATAAACAATTTAATAAATTTATAATTTATTAAAATTAATTATAAATTTATTTATTATTTGTACACCCCGTATATCAATTATTTTTCTAAAAAAAATAAAAATAAATTAAAGATATTATTAATTATAAATAATTACTATTTTCCGTTTAATAAAATTATTAAAAACTAATTTTATTTTCTGAGTCCGAATCGAAACTCGCCTCGGTTTTCGTTGTTATAACTTGTAACGAAGCCACCCTCCACCCGGGTCCTACTTCCGTTTCCCACCGATTTAAGTAACCGGCACGTGTCTGACCTGTAACAAAAGCCTCTTCACCTGTTACTTTATCACCACCGTGCCCTTCTTCCTTCCTCCGTATCAGAATTCACCGCCATGTATCACAAATCCCCGACGAAGCCCATGTATGTTATTCGTTTTTGAACGGAAATTTGGATTCCAAATCTGAAGCCCGAATTTTTATTTTCCTTTTTTCAGTAAATCGTTAACTAAACGAAGCCTCAATTCTTCTCCGCGTAACTTTCGCGTTTGTGGTAAGTTTGTTCGCAGATTTTAATTATTTTCGACTGATTGATTTGTCAATTCAAGGAGCCGTGTTTGGCTTTGGACTTGAATTTTATATTCAATTGCGTGTTCATCAAATTTGATGTTAATTTGGGGTTTTGTGGTTACTGTTTACTTTATTTCTCTTTAGATTGTTGTTGTCAGATCTGGTTCTTAATTCTGGTTTATGATTTGAATACTTTGTTGGGAGAGGGTTTGTGTACCTGTGTGGTTGAAGCTCTGGTGTTTCGATTCTGTTAGGCGTCGAAGATTTGTGAATTTGAGAACGAGAGAAATTAAGATTCATAATATTGGTGCTCTTAGGTTCTGAACGATAAACAAATTTACCATGAAGGAAATGGAAAAAAAAATACTGCAATACTGGCATGACTAAAAATGTTTGTGTTCATCACTTATGCTTGTGATTTAATGGGGTTGTGCTGTTTTTAAGTTTTTACATTGCGATATGTTTAAGTACACATAGGATGTTGTGCTTAAAAGTTGTAGTTCCTTTGTTTTTGTTGTTAACTTTGGTTGTTCTTGGTGCAAGTTTCTTTTTCAGCGCGGATTACAGCTTTGTTTAGGTCTAAGATGTTAAATTTAGAGTTTTTTATTTAGGTATGTTTTGTGGTTATTGGTCAGCGTGGAAGCACTTTGCTTTGTAATGTTTTATTGGCATCTAATACCAGTTTGGTTATCATTTTTCTTTCATTCTTTCATTTTTTTTTGAAGTTCATTTGTATTTGTGAGTTTTGACTATATTATTGGTATTTGATTGTCTGTGTTGGGTGCATGTGCTGATATATTGTGCATTTGTGCTTTATGTTTGCAGCTCAGATCCTTTTGAGTTCCTGTAGCTATTTTTATGGGTGCTCCTAAGCAGAAGTGGACACAAGAAGAAGAAGCTGCTTTGAAGGCGGGGGTTATCAAACATGGGGCTGGTAAATGGCGCACAATACTTAAAGACCCAGAATTTAGTGGTGTCTTGTATCTGCGTTCTAATGTTGATCTGAAGGTTAGTTGTTTTTACAATTTTTATTTATCAATATTGCTGAGGCTTGCCTTTTGGTGAACTTGATTATGGTGTTAATGGTGGTTGATTTGTTTGGTTTTGATATGGGGCAGGACAAGTGGAGAAATATGAGTGTGATGACAAATGGATGGGGATCCCGAGAGAAGTCTAGGTTAGCTGTTAAAAGAATACCACATGTTCCAAAACCGGAAGAGAACACTATGTCTTTGGGTGCTACCATTGTTCAAAGTGACGAGGAAGAAATCGTGGATGCTAAATCATTTGCAGTTCCTGGTGGTCTGCAGCAGATTGCTGGTGCTCCAAAGAGATCTATTGTAAGGTTGGGCATAGTTTTTTCCCTGACCGTGACTGTGAGTTTGTTGGTGAAATTTTATCAATCACATCACTTAAAACATTTGAAGTAATTTAATGTTGTCTGTTGCTTCTGCTTTCTGATAAGTAGCATAGGCCATGGTTTCATTTATGGTTATAGTCTGTATGAAAAGGTACAACATCAGACAGTATTTCCACTTTGTGACTTGCAAAATGTTGTTAAGTTCTTTGTTTTCATTGGTATAGGTTGGATAACCTTATAATGGAAGCTATAACTACCTTGAAGGAGCCTGGTGGTTCTAATAAGACAACTATTGCTGCATACATAGAGGTACACTATATAATGGATGTTTTCTTTATGGTCTGAGGCTCGTTATTAATTTGTCTCTAGATGACTGTATAATCTTAGTATTGAACATTATATAATAGTTTTTAGTGAGAGTCAGGTTGATACATCTTGTAGTTAGATTGTTATTTTATAATTGTAATAAATGTTGTATGAAGCTGATTAAAATTGAGGTTAGAAATGAGTACTCAACAGGATCACACTTTGACAGAATTAAACTTGCTAAATGTTATGACATTCAGTCCGACAAAATTGATGTTGACTGAACGTTCTTTGTTTACTAACACCAGTGAGTGTGCTAATACTACTATTTTTCACCTAGCATAGACTTTATTAACCATGCATCTGTCACATAGTGACACATTGGACATGTGTGCATGGTGTAAATTATGACATTGGATAATTGTTGGTTTGTGTTTTATTGCGCGTTTGTCTCGATCAGCTAAACTTCAGCATATAAATATTCTGCAGGAGCAATACTGGGCACCTCCAGATTTTAAGAGGCTATTGTCGGCTAAATTAAAGTATTTGGCAGCAACTGGAAAACTCATTAAGGTACTTTTGTTCTACAAATCTGCAGTGTAGTAGTAACTGATCGATGTCTGTTAAGCCTGTACTTTGATGACATAAAGCTTAAGTATCAGAGTCTAGAAATGTTAACATGTTGTGTTCTCTTAGACCTTGGAATTGCTTCTATCCTTTTTCCAATTGGTATTACGTGATTTGAAATTGATCGTGAAGTATGATTTATATGCAACAGTTGATGTCATATTGGGTAAGAAAATCTGTATCTTATTGGTATCTTAATTGTTGTTGAATTAGTGCACAAACAGTATCATTTTCTGGTGGTCCTTGAATTGGCCGAGTGCAAGTTATATATCCTTTACAAAGATTATCAAATTCTGAGATGATGTAAAACACGTATGACTAGGAACTGAATGTGGTTTAGATGAAAATTGGTTTGTTGTCACAGGGACAGCAGTTTGATTGTTTTAGAATTGGATTTGAATGCCAGGTTGTAATTCTTTTACTTGCAGATTAAACGCAAATATCGGATTGCACCTACTATACCTTTTTCTGACAGGAGAAGAAATCCCATGTTTCTCCCGGAGGGAAGGCAGAGGATTTCTCATAAAGTTGATAATGATGATGTTAGTGTTCTTACGAAGTCTCATGTTGATTTAGAGTTGGCCAAGATAAGAAGTATGACTCCACAAGAGGCCGCTGCAGCTGCTGCTCGAGCAGTTGCAGAGGCTGAAGCTGCCATAGCAGAAGCCGAAGAAGCAGCAAGGGAGGCAGAAGCAGCAGAAGCTGATGCAGAAGTGGCACAAGCTTTTGCGGAAGCAGCAATGAAGACGCTGAAAGGAAGAAACAATCCAAAGATGGTAAAAGTTGATGCTATATGTAGTTGCTCATGTTAATCATTTTTTAATAAAAAAAAGTATAAAACTGTAAATGAACTAGGACTTGAAAGTTCAGGCAAGTGGTTGTCAATGGCCAATTACGGGTCAAAGAATTTGAACACTAGAGGCAAAATTTTATACTTGTTTGTAGCTTCTTTTCTTTGGAACTGCTTGATCTTAATTCTTTTCGATCAAAGTTTCTCTGGAAAGTTGTTTTCTGAGATTGAATCTTGAACTGATACATTTTTTGTGAAAATTTGCAGATGGTGCGAGCTTGATGAATACTAATAGTCAAATGATGCGCAACAAACAGCATTTTTTTGATCAACT
Organism: Xylocarpus granatum; assembly: GCA_019650275.1. Classification (NCBI taxonomy): domain Eukaryota; kingdom Viridiplantae; phylum Streptophyta; class Magnoliopsida; order Sapindales; family Meliaceae; genus Xylocarpus; species Xylocarpus granatum. Next base: position 212,264 of record BNST01000985.1, read on the forward strand.
CCTCGGTTGTCCTTCATTGACATTGCCTGTATGTGTAAATACGTTTAGGCCTTTTCTTCTGTGGGATGACTTTCATTGACATATCCTGTTAAAATGGTAGATAGTGAAACAGCTTTGACTTATTGACGAATTGGACCCTTTATGGTACTTGTTTACTGTTTCAGAATGTTTCTGGTATGTAGCTGCTGATATTTATTGAATTTTGGGAACTTGAAAATGTAGTAATTAAATTGTAGAAATCACGGTGTAGAAAGGAATAAAGACTTGGGTTGGGACTCCAGGTGAGATAATTGCTATGTAAACCTTCCTTCCTTCCTTACCACGTCTTTTGGAAACCTCTGCGATGGATACTGAATGTGGTGTTGATAGTTTTGCATTGCAGCATTGAATTCTGCCTCGATTAGGCCTTTTGTTTTCTGTACGTATGGAAATTGATACTGGAATTTTATATTGTTTGGTGTTTGTTCATGAGTGTGATTGAAGTTTCCCATATCTTGTATGACTTTTAAAAAGTTTTTAACCAATAACTGGGAATTTTTTGGCATGGTAAATTGATTTATTTAAATTTAAATTCAGATTTTTTTTAAATAAAAAAGGAGAAAAATTATCGAATTCAGATCTAGTACAGTACATTATATGTTGGGTAATATTTTAAATAATCTATGTTTATGTGAATAAATTTTTTATTTTTAATAAATTAATAAAATTTTAAAAAATAATAAAATAGATTATTAATTTATTCATGGTGGCATTGTTTAATATATAATTTTCATTCTTTCTGAGGAGCCCATGTCTCACCTCTCACCTTGTAATTGGTAACCTCTTAACGAGAGGGGAAGTCGAGTGTTTTGAGACTCAGCATTGCTGTCATAATTCGTAAATCCAAGAGTGTGTAACCAAAACTAACCTATGCTATGTTGAGAGGTGACATTGAATAGTCAGTCTTTTCCTCCAACTAAGTTGTCAAGCGACGTCTCTCTCCTTTCCTTTCTCCTTCAGTTCAGTTGGCTTCCGCTAAATCTAATCCTTCTCTCTCTCATCACCATTTCCGTCCTCGGGTAGCCTCCTCGATTTCCCCGCATGAATTACTTTATAGTTCGTTTTTCCGAAACATTTCAATTCAATATCTGATCTCATGTTCAGCCATGGACGGAAATTCAAAGGAGAATGAGCCGTTGATGGCTCGCATCCAACATCTTGAACATGGTACGTACTCGACTCGACTCGTCACGTTCTTGTGAAATAGACACCTCGTTGCAGCTCAATTCTCTCCATTTGAAGTTGTTTTGGCATTCAAACGGTCAATTTCACTTATAAAACAATTCTAATTATTTTGTCTGTTAATATGTGAATTAATTTGTTTGTAGAGCGTGATGAATTACGCAAAGATATTGAGCAGTTGTTTATGCAGCAAGCTGGAACTGGCTACCTAGCTGTTGCCACTCGAATGCATTTTCAAAGGTATTATTTTTACTGCTATCAAATGAGTTCAATCTTTTGGCTTGTGGCCTGTTAGATTGGTTCTAGTGATAAAATGCTAGGGATGATGTATTGTATCGAAATTAATGCACTACTAGGACAGCTGGTTTGGAGAAGGAGATTGAGAACTTAAACAACAAGTTAGCTGCTTGTAAAAGAGAGAAGCTAAATCTTCAAGAGGAGCTCTCAGAGGCGTACCGAATTAAAGTGAGAATTTCAAATTTCATTAAATTTCACTTCCATAATATCTTTCACAAGCTTGTGTGATTTGTTTTGGGTCTCTACAGAGCCAACTGGCAGATCTACACGCTGCAGAGGTCACAAAGGTGTCTCTCTCATTCCCCCTGTATGCATATATGTGTCTCTCTGTGTGCGTGTTTTGTACTTGGCTGACAGTTGCATCTTTGAGCATCATGGAAACGGAACTATGTATAAACTTTATGCTGCAAACTGTATGGTACTTTTCAGTATTGTCAAAATTTGGCCCTTGATGATCTAGGCTAGATGTTGTTGACATAGATTTAGGCAGTAAATTTCATTTATGCGATTTGTTTGGCTGCTTGCATGTACAATGTTTTGAATTTGATTTTGCTTCCTGTATATGTGTTTCAATATCCTTAGAAACTAAAATGTGTTTATGTTCTGATAGGATTGAATTGCGATTAAATTTAATATTCGTTGTGATTCCTTTCATTTTCTTCCAGAACATGGATGCTGAAAAGCAGGTTAAATTTTTCCAAGGCTGTGTGGCAGCTGCTTTTGCAGAGCGGGATGATTCAACAATGGAGGTTATGGCAGTCATTTTCTTTAATTTCTTTTGTTAACTGTGAACTTATAGCTGTATAATACTTTGCAAGGGCAATCCTGGTTTTAATATTTTAATGGTGTTTTGAAGATGCTACTTTGCTGGTGACAGGCTGAGAAGGCTAAAGAGAAGGAGGAACTAATGTCCCAGAAATTGAATGAATTCTGCAAGAGGTATTCGGAAGACCTAATAAGTTTCAAGTGTTCATTAAATTCTTGTAATCACCAGCAAAATAATTCCTATAGCTTGGTTAATGTATGATGGAGACCAGAAGTTATGTGAATATTTTCTGGGAACTAACATAAAATCGGTCCAACTTTTTCTTATAATCAATTTTGTTCTTTTCTTTTTTATGAGCCTCAGGTTGCTATGAATGTATCTATGTTACTTTTAAGGGCCTTAAATGTGTATGCAACATATATAGACCTCGTAATTGCGAGGAAAATTTATGGTTTCTGATTGTGTGTGTTTGGTGCATCACTTGATCCAGTGGTATGCACACTAATTTCGTTAATAAAGAGTTCAACATCAATTTTATATATAGATTGAAATGCCACAATATTGTATTATTTGTGAATTTAATATGTTATCAAGATTTCTTTCTTTTCATAGTCTATTTTTGTTAATTTTTTATTGGGTCTTGTGCTGTTTTGAGTAAACCTGAAGCTCAATTAAGTTTATAACAGGATGGTTTTCAACTGTGCAAAGGATGCTAAGTATATAAGCTTTTACATCTGAATGTATGTTGAATTGGTGACACAGGTTAGAAGAGCTCACCTTTGAAAATATTGAACAAAAAAACCTTAATGCTACATTGCAGGTCGATTTAACTAAGCAAGAAGAGCTGAATGAAACCTTCAAGGAGGTAATTATTTTAGGTTATTTTTTGTTATTGAAAAGGGAATCAGCTGGTTATTTTTATCTCTTCAAGTATTTGATCATCTTGTTTTGCTACTATTTAGTTAACAGCAAGATCTCAGACTAGTGGTAGTTTTCTTTTCTAGGATTTATTTTCATTTGAATATGGTTGATAAGCTATATTTTTTTGTCTTCCAATGTTTGTTATATTCCCTGGTTGCATATCACATTATTAGAACTAGCAGGTGCTGGTTGACAGTCCGAATATGTCCTATTTTTGAGTTTATTTGTAATTTAACCCAAGAATACGGAAACAAATAGTGGCGCAAACAATAAATGGGCAATGTAACAGCCCCAGAAATCTTGACTGCCTGGAGTTTTCACTTCTTCCCTCTTCTATCCTCTTCTTTTATTGTTCTTTTTGTTTTCTTCTTTGTACAGAGATTAATGATCCATTAGCTGATATGTGTTTAGGATAAGAAATACAACATATGACATGAAAACCTGGGATCATGGCCTGCTAGTTTTCTTTTTGAAGCATGTAGTTAGCTGTGTACAGTGTTAGCAGTATTTTTGTGTACCAAGTAACTTTCTTGTTGTGTTTTTTGAGGATCTTAGCACTAGATTCATTGTCTAATTTAGGCATTTCACTGAAGAAAATTGAACTGGATTTTCCACTTTATTAGGTTGAAGATTGTATTTAAGGCTTTGATAAAGAGTTTTTCTATTTTGATGTGGTAGAAGGAGAGAGTTGTTATTTGCTCGAAAGGATATGCACACAGAGAGATACAAGATCTATGCTACTGGAGTTACATTTATCATTTACAGGATATCAATGATGCATGTTTGCACATAATTGCAGCAATTAAAGCAACTGTATATATTTCAAAAATTAATTTGAATTGGGATAACTATCTTGTCCATAGTTGTTTTTTATTTGCTTATTTTAAATTTTCTGTTGTTTCTCACTCTTTATTTCTGTAGGGCAAAACTTTAAAACTTAGTAGAAGCTCAAAATGTTTGAAGTCTTCAAAGCTTTTCTTCCAGTTCATATTTCTATAGGTCTTACAGGATTTTCTTTTATGTTTCATTTTTGGTCTATTAAAACAGGTTATTAATAAATTCTATGGGATCAGGCAACAATCTCTTGACGAATTGGAGTATACGAGTTGGGATGATAAATGTGCATTTCTGTTGCATGATCCAGCAGAAAAGTGGAGTTTCAATGACACTTCAACCTCTAAATACGTAGTAAGTTTGATCTCTCTTAAATTTCTCTCAACGTTTTACTAGGTTGGTAGTTCACTTTAATATTTTTGACTTATTTGCTTGTAAGATCTTGTTTGCATGTTGGATATGATACCATTCTTAAATATTTTCATCAAAATTGCCGTGATAAATATGATCACATTCTTTGAATATTTGCTAAGTCTAGCTCTTGAAAATTGGCATTTACATTGGATTAAGTTTTTGTTGTCTACCATCTTGAGTAACATTGCCTCAGACAGAGTGGATTGGAAGGTGAGCTGGAGAAGACGAGGGGCTCTGTGGAGAATCTGCAAAGTAAATTACATATGGTATGGATTTATTGTTGACTCATGCCTGCTTTTCTGGTTGTAAACCGTATATTATACTGCATATTAATCAGAATGGATGTTATTGTTGAATATAGGGTTTGGAAATCGAAAATCACTTGAAGAAGAGCGTTCGTGAATTGGAAAAGAAGATAGTGAGTGCTTTATTGCCTCAAGATACATAAATGTGATCCCAGTTCTCTTTTGCACTAGCCTTTTGATTTTATTTACCTACATGCAGATCCGTTTAGACAAATTCATTGTCAATAGGATTGCAGAATTGTGTCACTACCATTCTCAGCTTAGACTGCATATTGTGAATTCACTTGATGTGGAAAGATCCCATATCAAGTCATTTATTGATGTGATCGAAGAAAAGACTCTGCAATATGATGGGATTGGAGGACAGAATACAAGGAATTGTCAGAGAGATGAAAAATTGGATGAATTTGAATGCTGAGATCTACATCTAAGTAATGATGCTAACACAAGCTTGGCACCTCAGGTTTGTCAACTACTGGCTTTGTCTGTAAGCTTGCTAGTCCTCTCTCTGTTAGGTAATTTTCGCTCCACTTTTTGCATGGCCCTTGTAAGGGGATTAACTTATTATGGATCACAAAAAGGAAAGAAAATCTTTTTGATGTCCAAAATTCTGCATATTCCTTCCTGCTTAATGGGTATTACACTGCTTACAGGCTGTCAAAAATTCAGAAAAAGTTTTAGCTCTCCTTTTTGCATGTAAATGTTTAACTTCACTTTTGAGGACTGGATCTTATTTAGATAGATAAATCCATTATAGCCGTGTGATGGAATTATGATATAATTGATACAAGAGAGACTGCTTTCTTTAATGTGGACCTAATTTATTATTATGCTTGTCCTTGGTATGCACTTGCTATATAGTTTAATTGTCAAATTATCTCTTATCACTTGCATATACTTGTTTCCTTGGTATGCACTTGCTATGTAGTTTAATCATCATATTATCCCTTATCTCTTGCAGAGTAATTGTCCTGGATTATCTGCCGTTGAAGTTAACAGAAAAGGTGCCACCTCCGAAGCCCTTTCAGTGCAACAGAGGAATGATCCTGGGTCATCTTACATTGAAGAAAACAGAGAAGGTGGCACTTCCAAAGCCCTTGCACAGGCTCTGCAAGATAAGGTTTTGTGTTTTTCATAAGCATCCAGTCTATGTGGATTTGCTTGTTTGTTCAGTGTTCTTTTATTTTCTTTTGAGAGTAAAATGTTTACAAATGCTATGTGGTGGTTTATACTACTGTTGCTCAAACTGTGGTTGTTTGCCAGGTTGTGGCATTATTGCTTTTATCACAGCAGGAAGAAAGACATTTACTACAGAGAAATGTGAATTCAGCCCTTCAGAAAAAGATAGAGGAGCTTAAGAGAAACTTATTACAGGTAATTTCATGGCTTGACTACACACTGTTAGTTGAGATGTTATGCAGGTTACTTGATGATAGATAATAATATTATGTGGATAAACCAAACTGCGATGTTGGATAATGATATTCTTTGGATAAACCAAACTGCCTTTCAATGATTTTGTTGGTTGAAAATTTTTTGATGGAGATGAAGCTTTTTGATGTTTCAGGTCACTAATGAAAAGGTAAAAAAGCTTTCATGGAATTGGCGCAGTTAAGGCAGGATTACAATCTGTTACAGGAGTATGAATCTTTTGTTTTCTTTCCCTAGAATGATTTGTTTTACCATTCTTGACGCTTTGTAATTCATGTAGGAGCTAACATTAGTTAATATTTAGTCAGCTTTCAGGAGTTTGACTGATTTTATTGTAAAAGATCATAACTGTGATGATGCTCTTATCACCTGCAAGCATGGAATCTCTTTTACTAGTATCTGGTAGGGTTGTGTCATATTAGAAATCTCTTTCTTATTTCCTGCGTCGACTTAGCAGGTGAAAGATTCAGTTGCTTCTGAAGATACAATAACCAGCATGTCTGAACCTCTTGATGATATCATTACAGAGGCAAAACTCCTAAAGATTGCCCGTGGAAGCTCCCTACCTCTCAGTTGGTCAGCTGAGGCAGATGCTGGACCAAATAGTGAAAGTACAAACAATGACCCAGTTTATCTTCACAGAGACACTGCCAATGAAAAAATAGATTCAGTTTCTGCTGCAGGATTTGAGATGGTGGAGCTCCTGCTCAAACATTGAAGGACCGCACAACCAGAAAGGGTTCCTGAAGTCGAAACAGGTTTGAACTCCCAGCTCCTCTAATTGATGCTTTCAAAGCTTACTGTTTCCTTGTATATACTGTTGATAGCTTGGTCAATGCTCAATTAGGAGAGTGGGAAATGAAAATTCAACAGAGATAGTGAAGATGTGGAAGATGGGGCAGCTTGAACATGTGTTTAGTACAAATATTTATTGCTGCATATTTTGAACCTGTTGTTATCGAGGATTAGGGGATTTTAAAGGGGGTATCATCATAGGTAATATTTTGTGTATATAGTTCATTTATTTCGTACATGAATGGCGTCAAGTTTTTGTATAAATAATATTATTTATAGTTTCAAGAAATCAAAATATTTTCAGTCATTCAGAGAGAGAGAGAGAGAGAGAGAGAGAGAGAGAGAGAGAGAGAAACAAGTTTATAGAAATAGAAGCCTCTTCATATTTTAAGCAAAGTGTTCCAACAATCTGTGCCAACTCTTTATTTCAGCTCACTCAACCTCACGAGAAAAGAAAAACCTCAGCAATACATCAGTGCCCACAAATCATAAGATCTTATTAATGGCAACCATTCTGCACAAAATACAATAACAAAATCCACTTTGACACTGCAACAATGGGGAATGTGGGAAGGACAGAGCAAAGAGTTAACTAGAAATTATATATGGTAGGCAGGCAGCAGTAGTAGAGTCATGATTCAGCTGCAATTTGCATAGCAGCAACATTATCAGTCATTTGATTCTTCTCATGATCAGTTTCAAGCTGGCTGTAGTTCCCTTTCTCCTTGAAAAGTTGAATGTGATGATGCTTGCAGTAGAGTTTTCCCTCATGGGCAATGTAATTTGATGGGCTGATAGTACAACCTCCATGGCTGCACTTGAAGCAGCTTCTGTGATATGCAGTTCCATTTACACTGACCTGTAACAGAAGATATCATAGCAATGATCGTATTATATTAATTCAGGAGCTGTTTCTCTATACATTCTGTATTACCTTCTCAATCGGATAAACAGTCTTGTTGCATCCCACGCATTTCTCTCTCGTGCCGGCAAACATGTTGGAGACTTTCTGCGCGTTCTGTCAGATGCAATCAAATACAAGAAATTACCAGGAAGCAGTTGAAGCCATTTTCAACAGTGCCGTTACATATAGTTAATGGGGGTTGTAATAACTTGTCCAGGGAGGAAAGTACCTCATTTTCAACAGTTTTTTCAGGTTTCACAATCTTCGGTGTTCCTGAAAGAATACCAGAAAGAAAATGATCAGCAGATTTTGTGTTGGATCAAACTCATTATGACAAGAGGTGATTAGAATCTACACATTGTCTCTGGTTTTTACCTTCGAAACTCTTGTCCAGACTGCCAGTTCTCTTGAAGAGCTGATCAAAGTGAGGCCTGCAGTACAGCACCCCCTCGAAAGAATTGTAGTTGCTGAGCTGCAAATAAAATAGAACAGTTCATTGTATTTCAATTAACGGAATCATTCCCAAAACAATGATAACGTAGCAGAAACGTGAAGAAGATGGATGAATCCGAAGTTCCGGAGATTTTCCCAGAAAAAGAAGTGGAGAAAATTTTCTGGTGCTTTTACCTTTAGGGTACCTTTGCAGTGGTGGCAACGGAAGCAGGCTTTGTGGAAGACTCGATTATCAGCAGTTAACTTATCAACAAGATACACGGTCTTGTCACAAGCCATGCATTTTTGCTGAGTTCCTCCAAACGCTGCCATGGCTGCTTGCTAGCTTCTTCCTCTCCAAAACCCAACAAACGTCAACTTTTGCACCACCTTGTTCTTTCTTGACTCTCGTTTCTGTGTAAAATCTCTGTCAAAGTGCTTTATTAATGATTATTCTCAAGAAGAAAAGCAATCTAGGGAGGAGTAAAAATCGGGGGAAGAGAGAGAAATGTGGGTAACTGCAGTGAATTGTGAGTAACATGCAAAGCTGATTTATAGAAATGATTGATAGGAATGGCCTGGCAACATAGCTATCATTTTGTCCGAATTCAAAGCAATCACAATAGGGCCAATGTTTTGCTGTAATTATAATTATTTTCCAAAAAGAAAACTCTTCGCTTCCTCCCTTTTACAGCCTGATTTTCACATCACATTATTTATATATTAACATATCTCTTAATTTTTTTTAGTTTAAGCTAACACATGTTAACAAGTCACACAGTTAATAACAAAATATTTAATTATATTTTAAATTTTGTGATGTAATATAATACCATTAATGATAAAATTTTAATTTAATTGTAAAATATAAATTAATTTATAAATTTTATTAAAATAAATTTAACTATTAATTATTAAGTATACAATGTATCATCATTTTGTTAAAAATTACGAAGAGAAAAAAATTAAAGAAAAGCCTAATTCTTATTCTATACATTATCGGTCTACAAATGTAGGTAAGATAATTTTTTGAAATATAGAGAAAAATTAACTGTAAATAGACATCAGCAAACAGAAGTTCTTGATTTATAAAAAATTAATTCACAAGGGTTGTTTATTGATGGCATTTGGGATGTTTATGATGTAAAAAGCACAAGCTAATACTAGAAAATGTTATTTTTTTCTGTAGAAGATCAGACAAGGAATCAGGAAGAGATCTTTTACTTTTGTCAAAGGTTGTGGACCTCAGCTCAGTTTTTTGAGCAGCAGAATTTCATGATGACTTTGCCCAGCTGTAAATCCTGGTGGGTTTCTTTTGCTTCATTGTAATAATGGTTTTACAAGCATCCTCATGATTAATGACAGATTAAGTGTCCATGAATTGGCCCAGCATCAAACTCACAATCAAGTGATTAGTTAAACTAATACCATACTTTCAAGAACATACAGTTTCATACTAATAAATGTTGCTATTAACAGGTGAGCTGAACACTATTGTCTTCGATCCTAAGCAACAAGGAGCAAGAGCAATCATCTTTCAATAGATTTCAGAAATTCCTCTAGATCTTAAATTTTAGTTTTATCATCGGTCTTAAGAAGAGAAATTAATTGTGATTGAATGGTGTGATTTGATTAGTGTTCAAGACCTCGAGTTAATCAAGTAAACAAGGTAAAGCAGAAATAACACTGTTACCAACAGTGTGCCTGTACAGCAAAGAACTTTATTCGGTCAGGCACCGCATCACATATACAGCAACTTGTCAAGGTATTATTAAAATTATAAATATATAATAAAATTGTTACATACTGACAAAACAGGAGGGCATTTGGTCTAGTGGTATGATTCTCGCTTTGGGTGCGAGAGGTCCCGAGTTCGATTCTCGGAATGCCCCCACTCTCTTTTTGGGCAATGCAGAGGAAAGCTGGAAATGTACGAGGCTCCGTTTGGTAGGCAGGAAAACATAGGAAAGGAAAAGAAAATCTATAGCTGAACGTACAGAGACTTTGAGATTGCTCTTATTTTTTTTTCAATAATTTTCCTCCCATCACGCGGGAACCAAACAGACGGAGAGTGTGTTCGTGATTTACGAAGACTGAAGCCTAAACAGTCAAAGCGTCAAAAGACCGATGACCTACTAGCCTGATTAAGATAAGGATTTTCACAAACACAGCAATCTCATCCCGCCCTTTCCTTTTTTGTTATTTATGATTTCAACCTTCTGGATTTTCAAAAATATCAAAAAGATTCAAAAGTATATCAAATGTATCAAATAAGTCCACTAAATAATTTTCATCAAATCAAAATTAACATGACATAATAAATACATTTTATAATATACATATTTTAAAGAAAACAGAGAACTTATGTTGTATACAACATGTCTAGAAATCAATTCACACCAATAAAGATCTATACAAGGAAGTGTAATCACTTTGTATCTCAACAATAATACAAGGTGTTTGCAGAATCCTGATGTCAACCCCAACCCGGTTTGTGACAAAAGCCAAGCACAGGGATAAAGACAGTGGTCGTACCATCGATAGACCTAACTACATGAACAGCAGAGGTCACTTGCATAATCCTGAAATCTGTTGGTTAAACTAGGTGTGGCCGATATAGTCTCAAAACTGCAGGAACTGACTCAATTCTTTGATTTTGAATGCATTACAAGCCAATCGATTACTGCATCAATGTTGGTTGAGTTCTTGCATGAAATCAAGAAGCAGCAAACCTCTCTATTGGTAATGGACCTCAGGCCCCTGCATGTAGAACAGCATTGTCAATGCTAAGCAAAATTCATAATAAAATGCCTAGGAACTAAACATTGTAAACAGGCACTGTATCCAGATGGACTTATGTTGTTCCCGTTGCTCTGTGATTTGTATCACTACATATATATTGCTGATTTTTAGGCTAATGCACATTGGAAAACAACTATGTATTCCTCACTTTATTCCGTTTTCTTATCCATGAATGGTGTTAGGTTTTTACTATGAAGCAGTTTATGCAACAAGGCATTTATGATGAAGCACCATTCCCTGACCATGGGACATTCATAGGTAGAAAGAAAAGATCATTTTGACACGCAATACTGAATACATTTTCTGATTTCTAGGCACTCAACTCACATTTGTTCTGTCAGATCCTCTTTAGACAGAGCTTCTGGTTTATCAATCTTGTTGCCTAGTACCAGCAACGGGATACCATTCAATGATGGCTTGCTTAACAAGTCATGGAGTTCACATCTTGAGACAGGCAAGTTATCATAATCAGCAGCATCAACAACGTAACTGCAAAATGCAACATCAACATTCAAAAGACATAAGTGGTACAAGACCCAAAGTGGAAAAAGAAAATCCAAACTTGTACTGGCAATCGTACATATACCATATGAGGAAAGGGAAATAGGGGGGAATGTCAACTGAAAACAATGAGAAAGAAGGGGGCATGCATGTCTACTACTTAGGGCACACATGGCTTCATAATACAGAGTATAAGTTATAACTAGATCCCCCTAACTGGCTGAATGCTGATCTCCTCCTCACCTCTCATTCTCTCTCGAAAAAAGAAAAGAAGTAACATGTTATTCATAATATTGAAATCCATGGATCTACTTTATGGGTTTTCCAGTACTAGAATAAATATAAAGAAATCAATTAGTCGGCTCAAAAACATAGCAGCAACAATTTCTTTCGAAGACAAATCACATGGGATTTGCATTAAGACGAAAAAAAAAGAAAAGCAGAGAAAGAGGAATGAGGTGTACCAGCCATACACTGTATACACAATTGATTCCTTAAGAAGAAGTAAATTATATGGAAGACAGGACCAAAATAGTGTCTAAATTCTAGACAAACACTGTATACAAATTGGAATTCTATGACATCATGTGAAAAACTTAAATTAAACAATTACACGAGAGAGGGTCCATAGATGATCAAATGCAAGAATGAGAAGTTATGGGAGAAACTTTTATAGCAAAAGGAAGAGAAGACAAAGCCAATGGGAAAGAGAAGCAAAACCAATACAAAATGTTAATCCTAGCCTAGGACAGGCCCTAGAATTTAAAGGGGGAAAAAAAATCCTATGGTACACTGTTTCTTATTTTATCAAAGGGTTAAAAATCAGGTCTAGCAAGCAGGCAGGGCCAAGCAGGTTAAAACAAGGTCAGTTTTGATTTGTAGCAGCGAGAAATTAACAAGGAAATTGTTCACTCCCCATATCTTCTCTCAATTTTATTAACCATGGGAGGTTATATCCGCTATCTATCTCAGAGGACATTGCTTAAGAAACATTCCCCATATCTGCTCTCAATTTTATTAACAATGGGAGGTTATATCCGCTATCTATCTCAGAGGACATTGCTTAAGAAACATTCCCCATATCTGCTCTCAATTTTATTAACCATGGGAGGTTATATCCGCTATCTATCTCAGAGGACATTCCTCAAGAAACATTCCCCAAAAGACTAGTACATACATTTGAACAAAAAATAATATAAAAGACTTCTGATATCTAAGCAACATTAATCACAAAAGTGATCAGCGATTCTTGCTGAACATAGAAAGGTCAACATGATGGAAAAACTTGCTAAATTTAAAGACAGGATGCTCAATATATGCTTAGAAATTTAAAGACATACACAATAGCTGAAACTGCACGGCAGTATCTCTCCCACATACTCCGAAACCTTGGTTGACCTCCAAGATCCCACAGCTTTATCGTTACATTCCCCTTAGTCACTTTCCTCATATTAAACCCTACCTGTGAACAAAGTAGATGCTTTAGATGAAATTTTCCACAGAAATTGATTGACTACAACTCAGACTTGTCAGAAGTAAAATAAGTGGTCGACAGAGTTCCTTCCTGTGGTAAAATAAGAGGCATAAGACAGTCAGCATGAGTGAACTCACTGTTGGGATCATATCTTCGCTATATCCACCAGTCTGGGTATTTTATCCAGAACAAAAAGTTCAGCCATCAGCATTAATAACAAAAAGTGACAGGAGAAAACTCATAAGAGAGGAGAACAAACATTCACATGAATATTTACTTACAGCAACAACATTTACAAGTGATGTTTTTCCAGCATTCTGAAGGCCTATCAAAGATAGCTCCATTTCTTGCTTAAAAAAGAGACTACCATACAAGAAAGAAAATGATAATACTAAAAGAGTAAGCAAAACTAATTCAAAATAAAGAAATTTGCAACTGTAAGAATCAACACAAGAATTCTATGCAAACAGGTTGGCAAATGAAATGAAGAGATACAAGATGACCACAAAAATTAAATGAGTGCGAGACATGAGCCTACCAACTAGCATAAATATGTTACACAGGGTCAAAATGGAATTAATAAATTTGTTAACTCATGTAATGTTCTCCCCAGCTATTCTGCAAAATCCAAAACAATATATAAGCAGCCACTGGAAACAAAAATGCTAATTTGCCGAAGGAGGCGTTTTTATTCAGACAAAGACTATGCAGTTTCATTTACACATGCCAAAATTATTGCATTTGAATGACAGATCTCCAGTCAATAGATTGAATAGGTGCAACTATTCATTCCCCCCGGCAGCACCACCAAAAAACTATAAGACCTTTTGCATTAAATTAAACACAAGAAACAGAAAAAGAAAAATGCAATTGTGATACATTCAACAATAAAAATTCATAAACACTCCCCAAGGTCACGCATAAATTTCTTTTCTCAATCTTCAATTGGAAATTGACAAAGCCAAGTTGTGTTATCAAGAAAAATCAATCTACCAAATCTTCCATAAATCCATTTTTGACAATCAAACGATTCAAAATCTCAAATTAAACGCATTTGAGATTCAATCATCAACTTCCACAGTACTCTAAAAAACTGTCATTTTCTCGGCATCCAAGCAGAAAGCTTACCTCCGTAGCCAATTGAGAAAGGCTTCCCATAATCCCATCTTTTACCTGACAAAAGCAAGAGCTAGGGTTTCGAGCCTGAACGAAAACGGCTGGGCAAAGCTTTTCTCTGGTTCGTCTTTCTCTTCTCGACAATTCCCTCGCTGTTCAAACCTACAAACGAAGCAATCCAGGCAGACGAATAAAGAATATTTTTTTTCGTGATTCACGCGCTATGCCTGGCGAGTAGCGATGAGAGCCAATCGTATTTGGGTTTTCAAACCAGTATGGAATGTTAGTGGGATAAAACGGCAGCATGCCTTAGTGGTCTCGCGTGTCAGTCAGTAGCTCATTAGTTAGTCGGTTGCAATCTCCGGGTTGTCTGTTGGCGGGTTGGCTTGACCAACGTGGGGGCCACGTATTGGTTCACCATTCCCTTTTTTATTTATTTATTTTCACAATGTTATTAACACGTGGCAGGTTGATAGAAATATTTAAATTAAATGTATAAAATTAATTTATAAATTTTATTAAAATATAATTAAAATTATTTTTATTAATTATTTTTTTAAAAGAAATTTTTTTTTAATTTATTATAAAAATTATATAATAATATAAAAAATTATATATTAAAGGAATAATATTTGAAAGTCAGTGACAGGTTGTATTTACTCCAGTGCAGGACCCCCTAGAAATCATCGTTCATCGCGACATGGAAGGAAACATCCTCGAAATATCAGAAATTTTACAAGACTAGCAAAAATCCAAGCTGCTTCTGTCTCTGAACGTTCACTAGTTCCCGTTATTCTCACATGCAACGCCATAAATATACATGGTCATTACTGAGTTTCCTCCGAATTTCCTCGTGTACGTACTTAGAATTCCTCTGCATATATTTTCTCCCAAAACGTGCGCTGGCTGCATGCTGCATTTTGTTTGGCAGACTAAACACATGGCTGTCTTGCTGGAGATTTTCAATGGGCTGCGTCTCTGTGTTTCGACTCTCTGGGATCTGCAGGAAATGCGGTTTGCCAACGTTTTCGACGACGTAAGTTTCATTGCAGTCACCATAATCGTGGCGGCTGTGTCGTGTTTTGTTTCTGTAAGAAGGAGATGAGAGATTTTCCTTGTTATTCATGTTGAAGACGAGAGATTTCTGGCACTGTAATTACTGGCTAAGACTCAATTAGATTCTGCCTGAGGATTGAGATAGCAGCAAAGTCTGTTGTATACTTGGTATTAATGAGCATGGCTCTTCGCTTCTGCATGTTAATCCTCATGTTTTTCTGTCAAGACTTATTTCTTCATGCATGTATACGTCAAAAACACCAAAAATACAATGCAATGGCTAATATTTGTTATACCTGGTTAGATGAGTGTGGCAGATACTTCCCAATATAAGGGAGATTTTTCATCTCCTTCTTCAGAAATTTTAATCTCTTTTTTCTAATATAACAAGCTAAAATCAACCCTATAACAGCTTAAACATCTTTTTCCAAAGGATAGTGGAGAATAAAGCATAACAATGTCAACAAGAAAAGAAATTAAGAAGCTAGCAGATTCGTTCATGGAGGACAGAAATTTAGGATTCTAGAACATCTGAGTTGGGATAAAGAGAGTATATTGGGTCCCAGTTGTAAACTATATATTGGACTTCTTATGTAATCTGTAAGTTCCGGTGCACCAATTAATTCAAGGTATTATGATATATAAAGGCATATGATTCCCATATATAGTTAAGTTCACGAATCAGGATGACTCAGGCATCGATCTGAACATGAATTGTTCCTAGTGGAAGATTCTTTGTCACCTTGAAACTGATAGAAGTTAAGGCATTGGTCATTGGGTGTTCAAAAGTTACATCGTAATCTCCATGAAACAAAGAAGTTTCGGAGAATCCTCCAATATCTGTAGTAGTTTTGAGAGCTCCGGATTTCCATTCAGCAAGCAGCTTGTCCACAACATCTCCTGCTGGAGTGTTTTTGAAGTCTTTGTCTGCTAGAGGCATTACTTTAAAACCAGCCATTTCTGGGCCTGCAAATGTGATAATTCCCTTTGACTGCAGGATGAGAATAGGCCTCCCTTAATATCTCCTCCAAGTATTTTGACTGCCATGAAAAAGGTAGGTCAGTATTAACTTTCTTAATATCCGTTCGCAACTGTTGTGCTCTCATACTTTGTAAATTTTAAATGATTCCATTTCATGGAAACCGTGGATTAAAGAGCCAAAACACCTCGAAGTTACATAGAAATGAAATTGTTGTTTAGAAACCAGAGATATGATTATATCTAGTGCATTGGGATCATTTGATTGCTTTCAGTATTTTACTTGAAAGAGACTAATACCTGATTTGTGCCATTGTCCACATCAACTTCTGTGAGCCATATAGGCAATCCTGTTGATCCCAGAGTGTCCAAGGTAGATCTCATATAGGCAATGTTTGGCTGACTATAAATAAAATGGCCTTGCAATCCAATTCCAAGTGGCATGCCTGCATTTCCCGGATATGACAGAATCTCATCAATTTTTTTCTTATAGTGAGCTGCATCTGCTCTCTTATCTCCAGCATATTCAATGGTGTTATACTCATTCAAGAACATTGTTGTGTTTGGATCAAGCTGGTAAGCTGTCTTATAGAATTCAGCAGAGGCATTTTGGCCTAGTTTATCCTCGAAGAATCTGAAATGAAGATTCTCATTCATTACATCCCAAGCAATTAGTTGTCCCGCATATCTTGAAGTCACTGAATTTATTCTTTTCGCAGCTGCTTCTCTTAACTCCTCAGGAGAAAGAATCTTAACCCAGGTAGGCTGCATGGTGGGATCGTCCCAGAAAATGTTGTGACCTCTGACAGAAATGCCATTCTGTTGGGCAAATTTTAGCATGGCATCAGCAACTGTATAGTTTTCTTCCCCTTGCTTTTTCTCTGTGCTATACCATTTCATTTCATTTGTGAAAGTGGTAAACTTGAATCTTGAGGCAAACCAGTTCTGGTAATCTGTGCTTGTGAGAATATTATGATTCATACCACATCCAAATGGGAAGCCTGAATTGATTTGCTTGAGAGAAACTGTAGCACCTTCTAATGCAGTTTTATTTGCATAAGTTAACAGAAACTTCACCTTTCTCTTGCGCACCTGCAGGTTTTCCTTCCAAAAATTAATTTGATTTTACTGTTGACACTTTATATTCCCTTCAACAACTTTCTCGGTAGCTAATATTTATCAAATACCATATCATTTTGCTCCCCAGTAAATAATTCTAATTCCCAATAGCAGTGGATTACTGTTATGTGTGTTTTTGTGCTGTTACCTTGTTAATGCTTTGATCTTGGTGGGATCTCCATTGCTTCTTGGTGAATAGCTGCAATGAGACACTGTCGGCCCATATTTGCACTCTTGTGTTCTTGCTCTGCATTGAGAAAATTAAAACACCTTTAAATAAAGATTTGAAGGGAAATCAAATCAAATTTAAAGCTATGACACAGTGATGATGAAAAAAAAAGTATAATAATGATCACTTTGATGGTCCTTAATAGGAAATTGAGACAGGGGAGACTTTTGAATAAGCACTTCACCTGAAGAAGAATCTCAGCAAAGCCAGTAAATTTGGCAACTAGGCCACCTTTTAGAAAAGACCAGCAGCCATGCTTAGCTAAAACTTGACCAGCTGGTACCAATTTTCCTTCAGATGTCTTGAATACAGCAGTTACAGTCTCACTTCCTTTGCTGATTTGAACCCAAGCTGACAATTCACTATGATTCAATCCCTAGAAAAATTATAATACAAACAAACAGAATTTGCAAATCAGAAATGGAAAGAGTTATCACTTACCAGAAAAACTATAGAGCTTTCCTTTTTCAAGTTGAACCTTATAGGAGAAACTATCCAGTGATCTTGTTCTATTGCGTGCTACAATAAACCTGTTTCCCTCTTTCATGGTTCCTTCTATGCCGTGATTGAACTCTGGATTAACTATTAGTCCTCCTCCATAATGAGCACTCCGGGGCTCTGCCAAGCACTGCATTGAAAGAGAGTTTTCATTTGAAAGATTGCTTCAGATACAAGGAAGTTCTTATTTACATGCGAAGCTTATAAAAAAGCTATTCTTATTTGCATGCAAAGCTGATAAAAAAGCTATGTACTTTTAAGGAAATAACACTAAAGCAGAGCAAAAGTTTTGCATAAGATTATTTGGACTAGTAGATAGATTATTATTACTAACTCTATGATCCAATGAGTCATTGTTGGTAGAGTATAAAAGATTTTTCAGATTCTGGGGCTAATTATAGTCAGCAAAACTTGTCACAGTGGCTTTATATTTACTGGTAAATAGCAAAATCCTTTAGTTTTCAGAGTGTTGAACATCAATCATCCAGAAAATTTTCCTTGCCTCCGTTGTTGCAGAGTAGTCATACCAAAAGGCATGGATCCCGTGGCCTGCATCAGTTAGAAGATAATCCATAAACAAAAAGTTATGTCCTGCAACACATTGGTAAACAATATACTGAAAACAAGAAACATTTAAAAGCATGAACTTGAATCCTTGGGAAAAAATAATACAAATGTCTTGTGTATACACATCCCAGTGTGTATGTGTGTGACTGTATATTGTTCAAATGAAAAATATATATAAACAGTCTGTGCAATGCAACTTATGTATGTATGTGATCTACCTGAACAAATCACAGTGCATAAAAGGATCAAGATGCAAGTTTCAGCAACTCTCTTCATGTTTTCACCCCACAATCAATCTTACCCTGGAATTAAATGTTACAACATCCGGAAAAATATCAGTCTCATGTCCAAAATGAACTGAAGAAACACTATATGTATCTATCCTTTCGCTGGTGCACTAAGTATAGAACATACATAACTAATTAACTAAGAAACTTTGACTCGTGCATATTTGTGGATAATGATAATTTGAAACCATTGATGATTAACAAGAACTTTCTAGTGGACAACAAACTATGAATGAAGAGTTCAGCATAGGAAGTGGATGGATGAATAGCTTACTTGGGTAGATTTGGCTGGTTTATTCTTATTTCTATGGAAGCAAGAAAATGCAGGCTGACTGATAAGATAGTTTCTTACATCGATGAATACTGAGGCACAAAGATTGGTGAATATATAAGAATAGAGAATCACCGAGAGTTAGTGGAGTTAAATCTCTGCGAGAAGACAACAACTCTTCGTAGATTGCCATTAACTACTCACATTAGCAAAGAAAATAAGCTTTCTTTTATGCACTCTATTAAACTTTAGTTATTGTTAGGTTAACATCCTCTCTTACATATCCGAACTTTACTCAACAGGCCAATCCTCTCCTAACTAGCGTTATATTGTCAGTGTAATGGGTAGTATAATCAAGAAAAAGGGTTTAAGTTTGCTTAATCATTAGTTTCTGAACCCTTCTCAATTTTCTTCATCTGGTCTGTGATTCCTTAAATTTTTGTTTAATAATTTCCTCTTTAATATGTAATATGCTTAATATTGGGTGTTAATGTCTATTAAATCTACCAATATGGTCATCATCTTTGCATGTATTTATTTGATAATAAGTTTAGGAACAGACATACAGAAATTTGCCCGAAATTTCTCCTCCAATTCAAGAGAGTTAGGTTTCTGATTGCTTAATAAAAGATTAGTTACTCTCTTTCTTTATGTGAGTGCCTGTTTCTCAAACCATTAATTTCTCTAGTGGGCTACAAGTCATTAATCCATTATCAAAGAGAAGATTTTGTTGATGAAAATCAATTGATTAATAACTTGTAGCATTTATGTATGAAAGACGAAGACGACCAACTGGATTGAAAAGCGAGTTAGCGTGCAGTTCTTGTCTCTTAAGTGGGCAAAATGTGAAACCCATATTGCGCATGGGTCTTAAAGATAAATAAGCCAACTCAGACCATTATCTCACAGTGGGCCAACTGTAAAACACATTTGTGTTTGAAATTGGTTACTGTTTTGGAGTTCATGGGAAGAACGACTTAAGATGTATTGTAATGTTCGCAATTTTTTTTTAATTTTATGCTTGATGATCAACCTCTAGACGTTGCATCCAAGTAAAATTTTGAAATCCGATCGGTCAAATATATGAAATTCTACTCTCTTGAAAAGTTCACATTTGACATTCCCATGGAAGCATATTGTAAAGCTCCAACAAACTATTCCATGATGACAGTTTTATAACTCAAATCTATGATTTAACTTTGATGCTACTTGTTAGATTTGAACTATCATTTTTCTACAATTAGTATTAAAAAAGAACAATTCAAGTCTCTTATGATATTTAACATTGTATTCCATAGGGTTAGTAGAACTTTACAGAAGAGTAGAAGTCGTTGACTCCCAACAATCATTGACAGGAAGCAGCATCATAAAATTCCAATAGTTTGTTTAATCAGTGCATAATTAATTCAATAGAACAGATAAATTTTTATGTGTAGTATAAATATATATTTTTAAAACAACGGCAACAGAATTTGAGAATTTTATTAGCCATAAGAGAGAACATCCAAAACATTAGAAATGGAAATGAGAGAACTCCATCAAATCCATGTATACCAGATGTATTACTAATTTTATGGTAACAATTGTTCAGATTACTGACTGCCACAGTGGGCATCTGGGAAGGAATTTTTCTTATGTCCAAGCATTCATCGTTATGCTATATACGGCTCTTTTTCTTTGAGGGAGCAAATAAGGAATTGAAATTGGTTTTTGATAATTTATTCTGCTTTCATTCTCAGTTAAAGAATATTTAGGCCTAAGAAAACTATGCAGAAACTCGGACAAGTATGGGTGTTGTTTAGAAGAATCAGTTGGAGCCAACTTAAAGATTTGAGCCATGGAAAAGTTCTTAGCGGTACGGTGATTGACCTTCACTTCATAGTCTCCATGGAAAAGGGAGGCGTCGAAGAAACCATCCGCATCTGTCTTGCCTTCCAAAATCTTAAAGCCCCGTTCTTTCAGTAGCTTGTCTACAAACATGTCCGGTTGGTAAATTCTTAAAATTGTTACAAGTTAAACACATTGTAGTCAGTAATGTGAAAGAAAAAAGGAATACTAATATTAAAACTAAAAAGTATCAAACAAAAGAGATCGATTTTCACATCTTTAAAACTTAAAGATTACAGAGTATATATACGGGTAAACAACTATAGAGAATTTTAAGCATAAACAACTTTTAAATATAATCAATATCTAAGCTAATTTTTATCTAAACTAATATTCTAAAATCTAATAACAGCTAATAATAATATTAAAGACGTAACAGATAACAATAATCTTAAAGATAAGTTCTGTAGATTAAAACACTTATGTATATCTTCAACAATCTCCTTATTGCCTTAGTATTTGCAGACACATAATTTATTTCTTAAATCTTTAAATCTTACTTTTAGAAAGACTTTTAGTTAACAAATCTGCAATATGCTCCTTTGTTCTGTAATAAATCAACTTGATTTCATCAACTTTCTGCTTTTCTTTCAAGTGATAAAAGCTTGATGTTGAAGTGCTTTATTTTTTCATGAAAAATAGGATCTTTTGACATTACAATAGTAGTTTGATTGTTTACAAAAATCTCTGTTGACTTAATTTGTTTCATATGTAAGTCTGCAAGTATTTTTCTGATCTAAATTGCTTGATTCACCATAGCATTAACTGCAATAAATTTTGCTTCAACTGTACTTTGAGCAACCATATTTTATTTTTTTAAACTCCATGAGAAAACACCTTAACTGAAACTGAAATAAAAACCAGTTGTGATTCTTATGTTCTCAATAAAACTTGCCCAATCACTGTAAAAAAAACTTTGAAGTTGGAAATCATAACACTAAGAATATTTAATGTCATAATTTGTTGTGCCCTTAACATATCTTAAAATATGTTTATTAGCTATAAAATGTACTTGAATGACACAATTCATAAATCTTGACAACAAGTTTACTGTATACATTATGTTAGGTTTTGTGGCTGTGAGATACATCAAGCAATCGATCAGACTCCTGTAAAGCCTTTCATCAACTTTTTCAACTCTATTTTTTTGTTAACCTTCTCTTTTTGATTCATTGGTGTGCTGATGCCTTTGGAATCTTCCATATTCAATTTTTTAAGAATTTCCTTTGCAAAGTTTTTTTGACATATGAAGACTGCATCATGACCTTGCTTTACCTCATGCATAGAAAGTAAGTCAATAAACCAAGATCTGTCATCTTAAAAGCTTTGACCATCTCAGCTTTAAATTCATCAATTAGCTTCTCATTACTTCCTATAACAAGTAGATCATCAACATAAACAAACACTATAATTAAATTAGCATATGATTTCTTCACATATAAAGCAGTTTCATTTAAACTTTTAATAAATCTAAGATTTTAGAGATAATCATTAACTTTACTGTACTAGGCCCTGGAAGTCTGCTTAAGGTCGTGTAAAGTCTTTCTCAATCTGTAAACTTTCTTTTCATGTCCCTTGACAAGAAATCCCTATGGCTGTTTAACATAGATTTCTTTTTGAAGATAACTATTCAAAAAGCTTGACTTTACATCCAATTGGAAAAGCTTTCAACCCTTTTTCACAACCAAGGCTAATAATATCTTGATAATGTCTAAGCTTGTAACAGTAGTGAAGTTTTAGAAAAACCTACCCTAAAAACTTGACTATACCTTTTCACAATTAATTTGACTTTGTGTTTGTTCACAGAACCACCAGCATTGAATTCGTTTCTATAAACCTATTTCACTTCAATGATCTTTTTGTTTTGAGGCTTGTCTACCAACTCCCAAGTGTCATTCTTCTCGATCATACGTAGCTCCTCTCTTATAGCTCCAATCCATTTGTCATCCTTCTTGACTTCTTTAAATTCTATAGGTTCAAAGACAACAATGTTGCTTCTTTCATAGATATCAGATAGAGCTCTTGTTCTATGAATTGGGACATCATTTACATTGTCATCAAGATATTGTGAATTCACTGGCAACTGCTTTTCTAATGATTTATCCCAACTCTATTGTTTATCTTTCATAAACTTGACATCTCGACTTACAATGATTTTTTCATTTTGTGGTTGAAAAATTCTATAAGCTTTGGAAGTACGGCTATATCTACCAAAAATACCCGATTTTGTCTTATTATCAAGTTTGTCTTGTTTTACTTATGACACATAAGAAAAAGAGAGACAACAAAAAATTTTCAAATTTTATAAATCTAGTTTATAATCGAACCAGGCCTTAAATGATATTTTTCCTTGCACAACTCTAATTGGCAGTCTGTTTAATAGAAAAATTGCAGTGTTTATAACTTCTGCCTAAAGATTCTTTAGCAAATCCTTTTCATGAAGTATACACTTCACCATCTCCATAATGCTTTGATTTTTTCTCTCACTTACACTGTTCTGTTATTGAGTATAAGGTGTTGTGAATTGGTGGTCAATACTTGATTCTTCGTAAAACTTGTTAAAGGTTTTCTTTATGTACTATTTTCCATTGTCTGACTTTATTATGCGTAGCCCACAATCACTTTAATTCTCTACCCAAACTTTAAACTTCTAGAATATATTGGCAACCTTAGGTTTAGATTTGAGAAAATAACTCTAGCAAAATCTAGTATAATCATTGATAAAGATAATATAGTATTTATTACCATTCAAGGATGGAGTTGCTTGAGGTCTTCCAACATTGGTATGTATAAGTTGGAACTTATGTAATGC
Source organism: Xylocarpus granatum (assembly GCA_019650275.1). Lineage (NCBI taxonomy): Eukaryota > Viridiplantae > Streptophyta > Magnoliopsida > Sapindales > Meliaceae > Xylocarpus > Xylocarpus granatum. The sequence goes on from BNST01000985.1 coordinate 236,181, forward strand.
TTTTTAGGCTGATTGAGGAAATGCATTTTTAACTTGCTTTCTATATTCACAAGTCACAGGATTAGCTAGTTTATCCTCTAACACGGGTACACCCTTTACAAAGTTATTTTTCTGCATACACGACATGATGAAAGTGCCCAAATCTTTTGTGCCAAATTCTGTATTACTTACATGACTTGCAAGCTTTGTTTGCTTATTCTCCATTAAATTCAAAGCAAAACTCTTATCTCTCATCTTCACTTTAAACATATTTTTGCCCCTTGCATCTTTGATCAAAAAGCACTTGTCTTCAAAAACAACTTTGAAGCCTTTTTCAACTAGATGTCCCACAATAAGCAAGTTTTGATGAATGTCAGGCACATATAAAATATTAATAATGTGCTTTAAACCTGTCAAACTTTCAATAGTTACTATTCCTTTTTCCCTTGACTAAGATAAACTCATCATTTTAATTTTTACTTTAAAAATTAAAGTTTTATTAATCTTTATAAAAAAAGCTTGATCATTAGTCATGTGGTTGGTACAGCTGCTGTTTATCAACCAAGAATCACTTGAGCTGTTGGTGGTGGCGAAACAAGTTGCCATGATGAGTTGTTCTTTCTCTTGTAATTCTGTAGATACTTTTACTATTTCAAGTCGTTGTGATTTGCAGACCCTCGCCATATATCCCATATTACCACACTTTTTGCACTTAATATCAACCCTTCACCAACACCTTTTTGGTACATGGTTTGACTTCTTGCAATAAGGGCAATGTAAATTCACATAATTACTGTTGTCATTGCTTGACTTGCTACTTTTCTTTTTTCTCTTGATTTTTATTATCTTTGCCTTCTTTTAGAATTTTTTGATTTGACTTTGAAAGCATCCTCCACAATTTCTTTTTTTCTCATCATTCTTCTTTGTTCTTGAGCCTACAAACAATTAACTAACTCTATTAATGATATGCTTGACAAATCTTTAAACTCCTCCAAAGAAGAAATTTTAGACTCATATTTTTCAGATAAAGTGACAAAAAATTTTTGGACAATTCTTTCATCAGAAAAATCCTTACCCAACAATCTTACTTTATTAACAATGCCCAATAACTTGTCAGAATAATCTTTAATCATTTCTAACTCCTTCATCTTCACCATCTCAAACTCTTTGATTAAATTGAGCACTTGCATGTTCTTAGTTCTTTTCATTGCCTTGGTATTCTTTTTTGAGGTAGTCTTTATGTTTTTGGCTGATTCCAAGTTTCATGATCCTGGTAAATATGATGCTTGAAATGGAAGAGATAAGACATACTTTGGCCTTTGATTTTCTTGTCTTTCTCTCCTTATGATATTTTATTTGTGCCATTGTTGGATTTACTGGCAGCGGTTGAACATTGTAATCTTCTTCTATAGCCTCCCAAAGATCCAATGCTTGGAGATAGACTGTCATCCTAACAGCCCATACTTGATAATTTTGGCCATAAAAAATTGGAGCTGAAAGATAATTGTGTATCGGTCTTCATTGTGAAAGTTTGTATTTATATCACACAATTTTACAAGTCTCTCAAGATAAATGGCTTTGATATTAATTTGTAGTTAAACATATGATATAAAAGAAGAAACATTAATATTAAAACTAAAAGAGTATTAGACAAAAGAGACTGACTTTTACATTTTTAAAATTCAAAGATTATAAAGTATTTTTAAGGTTAAATAATTACAGAGAATTTTAAATATAAAAAATTTCTAAATATAATTAATATTTAAATTAATGTTTATTTAAACTAATTTCCTAAAATCTAGTAACAAATAATAATCATAACAATAATTTTAAAGATAATTTCTGCAACTACTTCATATTATCAACACATACTCCAACCGCCGGTTTCCATGCTGACCAAATCACAATTCTTGCAACCTTTGGGTGAGAATGTGCCTCTCTCAGTACTTGCTTCAGGTATTGTGCCTGCTCACGTAACCCACAGAAAGTGAACAAGCTTAACATTTTTCACAGAAACCCTACAGTAATTATTTTTTAACCTTCTAAACTCTTACCTGATTGGGGTCGCTTTTAATATCAACTTCTGTAAGCCAAATGGGTGATCCTGTGGCAGCAAGAGTATCGATGGAAGATCTCATGTAAGGGATATTTGGTTTCCCGAAATGACCCCGTAGCCCAATGCCAATCTTGATGTTGTTGTTACCAGGTAATTGCTGATTTCTCTCATCTTTTGTATGTAATTAGCAGGCGTCGACGCGACATCTCCACTATTTTCTATGGTATTGAATTTATTCATGAACAATGTGGTTGCTCCATCTAATCTCTGGGCTGTGTTGAAGAAAATGCTGGGAGCATTTTGCCCAAGCTTACTTTCAAAGAATGAAAAATGCAAATTCTGGTTAACAACATCCCAAGCGGTAACTTGACCCTTGTATCTTGACATTACTGAATTTATCCTCTTATCAGCTGCCTTAGAAAGATATCTGGGAGAGAGTGAAATGACCCGCGAGGGTTGATACTTCCGGTTGTCCCAAAAAATGTTGTGGCCTCGGAGTGCTATGTTGTTTTTCTTGGCAAATTGAAGCATGGCATCGGCAGCTGAGTAGCCTTCATGGCCAGGTTTATATTCAGTGCTATACCACTTCATTTCATCTTCAAATGTTGTGACCCCAAACCTTGAGGTGAACCAATTTGAAATGCTGTATTGTTGAGGATGTTCTTGTTTATTGCACAGCCAAATGGAAACTTATCCTCTTCTGTTCTATGGAGATTTTCGCATGCCGCAGGGAATTGCCTTGCTCATCAACTGCTTGAATTATAACATTACTTTTCGTGTCTGCCAGATTTTATCATAATCAATACTGAAGAATATGTAGAACTTAATGTATAAAAGAATGTAAGTTGAAGAGAAATGGGGGGCTTTTATGCCTTCTCAATGCTTTGATATTGCTGAGAACTCCACTGTTCTTGAGTGAATGGCGGTAAAGAAATACTATCGACCCAAATCTCAACCGAGGTGTTCTTGCTCTGGAATGGTTAGGAATTATTAAAAGCTAAGACAAACAGATTTCAGACTGCATGATCAGGAAAAAATAAAAAATGCAAAGAAATTTTTTCACAAGGCATCAATGTTATTTACCCCATGTATACTCAAGTAGAAGCAAGTTATAGAAAAAGAAGTAAAGATGAAATAGGACATGGAATTAGAAACCAAAAATTTATGTAACGATGTGTTCGACTCGTTGAAATTAAAGTAGAAGAGTTTTGGATAGGAGAGAAGTAGAATTAATCCAGGAGAAGATATACCTCAAAATAGAGCTCAGTAATGCCTGATGCATCAGCTGTGAGACCACCCTTAAGCATGGACCAGCATTTGGACATAATAATTTAATGTTAAACATATTTTGTGTGCATTAAAACTACCAATATGTTCATCATTTTTGCATATATTTGATGTAGTGGGTTCTGATTTCATTAATGTGAATTGGTTTCTCTTTCTCGTTTTGAGCAATTGATGAAGGGTTTATGGATAAGCCAACGCAAACCGGTTCATATATGCCATCAAACACAGATTGCTAGCTCATATCGGAGCAACTGTTAAACCCATTTGTTTCTATTGAAATTGGTTTCTGTTTGGAGTTCATATATGTGGGTTCAATGATAGACTATTAGATATAAGCAAGAACTGACATTTAATTTGACATCTAAACATTTATATAAATATTGAGGTCTAATTGATGTTTAGTATTGTCATGTTCATGACAATGAAAGAACTGCTTCAAATCCATATGTAGCAAAAGAGATGTATTACTGATTTGATGGTAATACTTGCTCAGGGTACTGCCACATTAGGCATCTGGAGAGCAGTTTTTGATCATTTATTCTGTTTACATTCTCAATTAAAGGAGATTAGATGCTCGAAATTTAAGAAGATTATTGAGGCTTAAGACAACTACGCAGAAACTTGGACAAGTATTGGTGTTGTCTGAGAAGCATCTGTTGGAGCCAATTTAAAGCTTTGAGCAGTGGAAAAGTTCTTAGCGGTTTGGTGATTGACCCTCACTTCATAGTCTCCATGGAAAAGGGAGGCGTCGAAGAAACCATCAGCATCGGTCTTGCCTTCCAAAATCTTTGAACCCCATTGTTTCAGTAGCTTGTCCACAACATCCCCAGGGGGTAAATTCTTAAAGTTGTTGTCAGTTAAACACATAGTGGAACATCCCGATGGTTCCCATGTTGACCAAATCACAATTCCTGCAACCTTTGGGTGAGAATGTGCCTCCCTCAGTACTTGCTCCAAGTACTGTGCCTGCTCACATAAATCACAGAAAGTAAAACAAGCTTATCATTTTCACAGAAAACCCTATAATAATGATTTTCACCTCCTAAACTGTTACCTGATTTGGGTTGCTTTTAACATCAACTTCTGTAAGCCAAACGGGAGATCCTGTGGCAGCAAGTGTATCGATAGAAGATCTCATGTAAGGGATATTTGGTGTCCCGAAATGACCCTCTAGCCCAATTCCAATCTTGATGTTGTTGTTACCAGGAAATTGGTTGATCTCTTTCAGCTTTTGTAGGTACTTAGCTGGTGTTGACGTCCCATCTCCACTATCTTCTATGGTATTGAATTCATTCATGAACAATGTGGCTGCTCCATCTAATCTCTGAGCTGTGTTGAAGAAAACGCCGGAAGCATTTTGCCCAAGCTTACTTTCAAAGAATGAAAAATGCAAATTCTCATTGACAACATCCCAAGCGATGAGTTGGCCCTTGTATTTCGACATAACTGAATTTATCCTCTTATCAGCTGCCTTAGAAAGATCCCTGGGAGAGAGTGAAGTGACCCACCAGGGTTGATACTTCGGATCGTCCCAAAAGATGTTGTGGCCTCGGACTGCTATGTTGTTTTTTTTGGCAAATTGAAGCATGGCATCGGCGACCGAGTAATCTTCATGGCCAGGGGTATTTTCAGTGCTGTACCACTTCATTTCGTTTGCAAATGTTGTGACCCCAAACCTGGGGGTGAACCAATTTTGATATGCTGTATTGTTGAGGATGTTCTTGTTTATTGCACAGCCAAACGGGAAACTTACTCTCTTCTGCTCTATGGAGATTTTCGCATGCGGTAGGGGATTGCCTTGTTCATCAACTGCTTGAATTCTAACATTACCTTTTCGCGTCTGCCAGATTTCATGATAATCAATATTGAAGAACATATTCAACTTAATTTACAAAAGAAGGGTAAATAAAGAGAAAATGAGGGTTTATATACCTTCTCAATGCTTTGATATTGCTGGGAACTCCACTGTTCTTGAGTGAATGGTTGTAAAGAAATGCTATCGACCCAAATTTCGACCGAGGTGTTATTGCTCTGGAAAGGTTAGGATAAACAGATTTCAGAATGCATGATTAGTTACGAATAAAAAATGCAATGAAATTTTTTCGCTAGGCATCAATAATGATTCTCCCATAAATGAATATCTTATTTAACTTGAAGCAAGGTAAAATACCCATGGAAATAGAACCCCAAAATTTGTAGAGCAAATGTGTTACTCATTCAAATTGAAGTAGAAGTGTTTGGGGTAGGGGAGAAGTTAATCCAGAAGAAGATATACCTCGAAATAGAGCTCGGCAAAGCCTGATGCATCAGCTGTGAGACCACCCTTAAGCATGGACCAGCATTTTGTTTCGGCAACAATTCCACCAGCGTGTTTGAATCCAGTTCTCGTTTTTAAAATGGCTGTTACCGGAACACTCCCCTCACTCACTTGAATCCAAGCTGGTGTAACACAAAGCAAATGTTACGAATAGTTTCGTCTAAAACAATTTCCATCCTATGGACTAGTCTATGAAGTCCAAAAATTGAATGAAATACCAGAAAGTGTGTAGAGTTTGTTCTTTTCCAAGTAAATTTTCTGTGACATGCTATCATACGGCTGGCTTCTGCTATGAGCCACCAAGAATTTATTGCCTCCTGATTCTCTATGTTCTAGTTTTGCGTTTCCAAATGCGGACCATCCTCCCAAGCCGTGATTCAACTCTGGGTTCTTGATGATTCCTCCAGCGTACTGAGGTTTGTGAGGGCTTGCCAGACACTGGAAATTGGTAGAGAAGAAAAAACAAAGTATACGCGGAAGATATTCTTAGATTAGTGATAAATTATTGGATACACTTCTTGAAAACAGTTCTAGAATGAAAAATAAAAGATGAATTACAGAAAGAACTTGCCTCAATGCTGGCCGTGTAATCATAAGACAAAGCGTTGGCTTTAAATCCTGCAAAACAACGGCAGATGAAGTCTTTTAGACGTAGGCTCACAGGATTCGGATCCTAAGATGTCATTTTAGGCTCTTTAGTTGCGGCAACTGTCATCTATTGTCCGAAAGTACTGCGACTAACCCCAAGTAATTTTTTCAAAGTAAAATAACTGCTTTCTTAAACGCAAACTACATGCCTTAGTTTTCTGCAAAATGCAAAGAACATTAATCGGCAGCAAAACTATGGCGAAAACACTGCAGTCGGAAAGGAGAGTACTGAGTGTTGCAAATCATGAACAAAAATTTAGAGGGCAAACCTGCAAGAAGGAGAGTACACAGCAGAGGCAACAGTAGCAGCGGATTGTTTTTGTCTCCAAAACTTATCGAGTATTTTCCCATCATCATGGAAAAACAATGCACGAGGGTGCAGAGAGGAAGAAGGAAAGACAACACAGAGAGATGAATGATCAACAAACACCGGGAATAGAGGATTAGGAGAAACCTGTCAATGACAAGCAAATTATTCCCATATTTATACATGGAAAACGCGTATATTACGGAAAAAAAAGTGCCTTAAAAGGCAAATTTTCCTGCAATTTCTACTCTAGTACCATAACAATAATAACTCGTTTATTGAGATACCATGCTAGCTTTAATGGAAAACACATTTTGGCAGCAAACCTGTCCTAATTATATATAGTTAAACTCACCATAAAAGAGCATGGTCATAAATGGTAGGAATACATTAAATAGCATCGGTCATCATACTACTGTAATTACATAATGTCATGTATACTTTTATTACTAAAAATCATCATGAATACATCAAGAATACATCAAGAATACATGGTAATATATATTTACGAACTCCAATATAATAACATGACGCTCCATCTAAAGCTTTCTTCTATATATACACGATGTTCCTTAAGTTTTATGTCAACTTTTAAAGTTGAGATCTTGCAAGTTATTGATTTTTTTTGTAAGCATATAATATTAAAATATACTAAAAAAACAAAAATTAAATTCTAGAAGTTATGGATAACCAATTTCTCGTTATTACTTTTCTTGACGGCCAAAACTCTTTAAACTTTCTAAATTCTCTCAAAATGATGTTTAATAAAAATTTTGAACTTAAAAACCTTTACAAAATAAAACACTTTCTAATTTATAAAAAAATTTTCACACTTCATAGAGGTATTATGACCACTTAATATTGCAATTACAAGTTTTGAATTTGAATTTTAAGTTACGAAAATATAATAAAGAATTAAAGACCATAATTTTGAATGTTATAAATTCATGATTTGTAACTTACATTTTTCTCACTTGGCCTACAAACTTCAAAGTGTTATATACAAGAAACAACGTACATGAATCATGACAATATATTATCAAAATTAATAACTTCTATTTCATGTATTACAAATGTATGATGCTTTCTACTGCAACCTTAATGTAGTAATCTTATTGAATAAATCCTATATTTATTCTTGGTCTAGCATAATGTCTTTAACCTAATGAATAAATCTTATGTTTATTCTAGGTTTAATACAAATTTATTTTCTTTCAAATAAATGTGTACATTTTATTAGAAGACAAATAATCAGAGTTTTATAAATAATAATAATATACATATTAGAACCAAGTCTGGTCCTTAAATCTTGATAGTGGCATAACTTTTGTTAAAGGATCTGTAATCATTAATTCAGTGCTAATATACTCAATGACCTATTTATTTTTTTTAATATATTCTCTAATGGTTAAGTACTTAATGTTAATGTGTTTACTTCGACTCTCACTTTTATTATTTTTAGCCAAAAATACAACTAAATTATCACAATATGTTCTTAATGGCCTAGAAATTGAATCCATAAGGCTAAGCCTAGATATGAAACTCTTTAACCAAACTCTATGAGAGGTGATCTCAAAATATAAAACGACCTCAGCCTTCATAGTGGAAGTTACAATCAGTGATTGCTTAGCGCTTTTCTAAGCTATGGCTCCACCAGTTAAAATACAAATGTATCTAAATGTTGATTTTCTTGAATCATCACAACAAGCGAAGTTAGAATTTGAGTAGCCAATTACTTCCAAATTGTTAGTGCATCTATTCATCAACATATAATCTTTGGTCCTTTGAAGGTACTTTAGAACTTTCGTTGTAGCTTTTTAGTGGTCCATTCCTAGGTTACTCTGATATCGTCCTAACATTCCAACTACGAAAGTCATGTCAGGTCTTGTACAAACTTGAGCATATATAATGCTTTATACAGCTGAAGCGTATGGCTATTTTTCATTTATTCCTTTTCAAGATCATTTTTAAGATATTGGTTCAAATTGAACTTATCTCCTTTAACTATTAGTGTTACATTTAGAGAATAATCTTTCATTCAAAATCTTTCTAGAACTTTCTTGATATAAGTTGTCTAAAATATACCTAAAATACTTCTATGTTTATCTTTATGTATCTTAATGCCAATGACATAAGATATTTCACCTATATCTTTCATATCAAAATTTTTAGAAAGAAATTATTTCACCTCATGTAGAAATTCTTTATTATTAATTGCAAGTAATATATCATTCACATATAGAATAAAAAATCAAATTTTACTCTCATTAACCTTCTAGTATATACATTGATTCATGATATTTTCTTCAAAATCAAATGAAAAAATAATTTCATGGAATTTTAAATACCACTATCGAAGGCTTGTTTCAATCTATATATAGATTTCTTAAGTTTGCAAATCAAATGTTCACCATCGCTGGAAGAAAACTCTTCAGGTTATTTTATATAAACCTTTTCTTCCATATCTCCATTAAAGAATGCTATTTTTACATCCATTTGATGTAACTCTAAATCAAAATGAGCTATTAATTCCATCATCATACGGAAAGAATCTTGTTTAGACACGAGAAAAAATATTTTTGTGTAATCAATTCCCTTTTTTTTTAGTAAATCGTTTGGTAGCAAGTCTAACCTTGTATCTTTCAATGTCGCCTAATAAATCCCTTTTGGTTTTAAATATCCATTTTATATCTTATAGGTCTAAATTCTTTAGGCAACTCAATAAGATTCCAAACTTCATTGATATAGGATTCATCTAATCTTTTATGGCATCATACTATAAGTTAGATTGTTGACAACTTACGGTTTATAAAAACATTTTTGGATAATTTACGACTCTAATATTATAGTATGACACTTATAAATACACAATATAATCAATGAAAATTAGTGATCTTTTTACTCTAATAGATCTTCTTAATGTTGTTTCAACATTTTCTTGAGAAGTATGTTGCACAACTAGTTGTTTAATAACTTGATCTACTAAAATATCATTAGTTGGTGAAATTTGATTATCATTTGGTTGAATATCAACCATTATTTGATCAACATTCATTTGTAGTAGAGGAATGTTATTGATGGCAATCACTTTAGTACTTAAAGTAAATGATTCTGAATGATCATTCTCAAAAACTATGTTTTGAGATTAATCCGTCCCACTAATAAAGTCATTCTTAAGAAACTTAGTATTTCTTGTGTCCACAAATTTATTGTGATATGATAGACCATAAAATTTGTATCCTTTATACCTTTTTGAATATCTAACAAAATATCCATTAATAATTCTAGGATCTAATTTCTTTTCTTATGCATTATAATCTCTTACTTTAGAAAGACAACCCTAAATATGTACATGTTGCAAACTCGATTTCCATCCTTTCCATAACTCAAATAATATTTTTGAAACAATCTTAATTGGAACCTAATTTAATGTGTACATAGTTGTTTTAAGAGTTTCTGTCCACAAGGACTTAGTAAGTTTCAAGTTGCTAACCATACTTCGCACCATGTTCAAAAATGTTTGGTTTCTTCTTTTTGCTACACCAATTTGGTCTGGAAAACCAGGCATAATGCATTGGGCAACAATCCTGTGTTTTTAAAAAAATCTCACAAATGGTCTAACTGCTTATCCATCATCTATGTATTTACCATAGTATTTACCACCTTCATCAGATCTCATGATTCTTATTTGCTTATTACATTATTTCTCTACTTTAGTTTTGAATATTTTAAAACCATATAATACTTCATCCTTAGTATTCAGCAAGTAGAGATATATAAATTGTGAATAATCATCAATAAAAGTGATAAAATACTGATAACTATTTGTATGTATGATTTTTAATAAGTTTGAATTCCTCTTGGTACCTTTCTTTGATTTATTGATCTGCGTACTCTTTATATAGTTTATACAAGTCTTAAAATCAGTAAAATTTAAAGCACTAATCACTTTATTATTTACTAAATATTTGATTCTTCTTTTGAGAATATGTCATAATCTTCGATGCCACGATGTAAAAGAATTTTTATTCACAACACTTCTTTTTATATTAGTATGAGTATGCATTATATTATAATAAACATTGTTTTATAAATTAATATAGAAAAGGCGTTCGAACAATGTACCATTTCCAACAATATTAGATTTATAAAAAATTTTCATAAAAGAATTTAAAAAGTTAAGAAATATTTATAGGGTACAAGTTTAAAAATAAAAATTAAATTCCTAGAAAAATTAAGAATATAAAAGGTTTTTTCCAAATTTATTACAAAACTACTATTGAGAATTAAAATACATGTCTCAATAGCCTTTACAGTTGAGTTTATCTTTTTTTCAGAATAGATAAAACACTCTGTTCCCATTAGTTTTCTCAGGTTTTACAAGCCTTACAAAACGTTCGTAATAAAAATTGTAGTACCAAAGTCAATTCATCACATGTTATGAAAAACTTCAGTTATATTAGATTTATAACTTATAAAAGAAAATTTCTTAATAAGCCATTACTGAAACTTAATGCAATCCTTCTTTATATATATATATATATATAATATAATTTTTTCATACAAAAGAAACATTTGGTTTCTTTCTTTATTTTAGCTTGAACAAGTATATTTTACTTTTACTTTTTCCTTTTCTTCTTAATTATTCCCTTTGTTGCCAAATGTACACTTTAAATGTTTACTCCCATTTCTGAAATCAACCTCCCTTTTTCTTGAACACACATGATCATTAATTCATTAATAAATTACTTATCTTTATGTGTGTTATAAGAAATTTTGAAGGGTCCATATAGTTGAGAAAATGAATTCAAAATATAATATACATGGTTTAGGCATTGTCACACTCAAGTTTTTAATTGAGCCACAACATCTCTTATCTTCATGATTTGCTCTCGTATAATAGTGATAGTATAAGTTTCATGGAAGAGAATTGTATAATAAAGGTATTAGCTAGTGCTTTATCTGGTGACTCAAATTGTTCATCAATAGCCTATATCAAAGCACAAATATCATTATGCTGAGCGATTGAACCACGTATACTAGTAGAAATTTTAGTCTTTATGAACATTACTTTAAAGCGATTAAATCACTCATAACGTTTATAAAATTTAATTTGTGCTGAAGTGCTAATATCAGTAATAGGTAGTGATTCATCTTTCTGTATAACATAATCTATATCATACTACTTTAAATATAACAATGCTTTCTCTTTCAAGTTCTTATAATTATCTTTACTAATTCAAGAACATTTAAGTTGATATTAAATATATTTATACACTGTGATGTTATAAAATATATATTTACGATGAATTTTATTGAGATTTAAACATTATCATATTTTATCAATATAAAATATGCATAAAATATGAATCACATGACATAAAATACTATTTGCGAGTTACGTATCTTATTCAAATAAATTCACATTTTATTGATAAAACTATTATATTATATCTAATTTTTTAACTCTTGCAAGTAAATTAAGAAAAATAATATAATATTTTATCATAATTAATTATATAGACATAATAAAATTTTTTTGAAATATAAAATTTATCATATTTAGTATGATTAATTATAATTAATATTTTAAATTATAATGTGATCCTAAGTTAATATAAAGTTTCATTTAATTTAGGTATGTTTGTAACTACTTTTTAATGTATTAAACTTTTATGAATCACTAAGATATTTTGATGAATATATTTTAATATTTATGCCTCTATAGAAATTTTTATCAAAAATATTTCTATTTTTATTGTATATGTAAAATAATATATTTTGCTAATAATCACAGTAAGTCAATTTTTAAAAAAGATTGGAGGGATCACAAGTAGTTCTACTTAAAACACAATCTACTTAGATCGAATTTTTTCAACATGTAATTATATAGGGTTAGAGAAAGTCCAGCAATAACATCTACCCAACTATACCTACCAATAAATACATTAATATAACATTTCTCCTGTTGGTTTTAAATTTTATGCATTTTTTTAATGTATTTGCATACTAACTACTATTTCAAATAAAAATAAAATTTATGAAAATAAAAATATAAAATACATAATCCAGCAAATTATACTATAAAATGCATATATAAAACATAAATTATAGTGCTTAAAATGATTTAAATTCAAACTATGCATATAACATAACATAAATAATAAGTATATATTCATCTTCATGTTCACATTTAATTTCACATTCTCTCGCGTCTGTCTGTTTAATTACAAAAGGATATTTAAAATCATACGACAAATATATACTTGTAGACCACACAAACAGCATCATGTAACGCAAACATGTAAAGTGCTATATTTAGACCACAAAAACATCATAATACTCAAACAACATTCGGTATATTATATATATAGGTATATGTGTGAACAATTGGAAATGTTGCATACACCTAATATATTCACTATAACCCCTTGCTGTCCCTACAACCTTAAAAAATCAAACTGCAAAGCATCCCGATTAGGTATGAGGCAACTTGAGACCGTTCGGTACCCAGCCAGGTCGAGTAAATATAGACCCTAGGACTCCATTCGGATGAAAAAAAAATAGAGTGAACACAAGTGCAGAAAAGCCCCATTTGTCGTCACCGTAGACCCCCAATGGTGAGACCGATAAAGACACTATATGAATGAAGTACGCATATAATAAGGTATTCCACAAGCACTTGGGTAATTAAGTAGAAATTATATAATAATATTAAAAGCTACATGAGTATTGGGCCACTTGGACACTCCTACTACGACCAAACATAATAAACAATAATAAAAATTTAATAATTAATAATAATTACATAATAAAAATAATAAAAAATAATAATAAAATAATTAAAAATTAATACTAAAAAAATTAAATAATAATAATAATAAATATGAAAAAGCAGACACACTAATATTAATAATATGTGACCACCCATGGCGACAATAAGTGTGGTGTAGTAGCTGACGTACCCCTGTCGCATGGAAACCATGGCTAGCTATGATGTCCTGAGGGTTTGTAGGACACCCGAAGATTTTCAGATTACCAATATGACCGATAATAAAGACCCATCACAGTGCGCGAGAGTTAGATATGTCCTTGAGACTTGGGTCGTTTAAAAAATTCGGCCTAAATATTGGGACCAAGATTGTCCACCGTGGGCAGCCCATGAGACCACAATTGGGCCAATGGGTCCCATCCCCCGGCACCCCCACACATCACCCCCCCACCCCCCTACACGGACCCTCACGCCGCGCGCACCCCCCGAACAAGCACAAGGACACAGCCCACCCCACCTCACTAAGCGCCACCAACACCCCACAACGAGTAGCGTGAGCCTGGAAAGGGTCTCCTCGGCTCTGCCACTATAGAGACTACAGGTCTGATAAACAAAACAACACCGTAATGCAAGGGATGTATTTTTTCAACTTGAGCATCGGCGATCATTGGAGAAGTCAACCGTTAGTGAATACTTAGCCACCGATGGCCCAATCGGAACATAATTATACCAGGAGGTCGACCAACTTATGGGGGACCTGACTTACCACTGGGAACCCGCAGCGAGAAAGCACCACCAACTAGGTAGATCACCGATGAAAACACCATGGGCCGCCTAAAGACCTTGGGCAGCATGTATTCTATATAGAACTCCATGGGTAAGTTAGAGAAAAGGCGATCGAGCGGGAGTATTGAAGGCCTGAGTGGTCCATGAAGGCGACCGAGTGGTGCCCCAGATCTTACAATGTATCCCAATTAAAGGGAGCTGAAGTACCCTCGCCAGGATACACCATTAGTCACAAAGCAATGGTCCTGCGTAACCCGATTGATTACAAGGGACCGCAATTAGAATTGACCTCCAGAGAGGTAGATGATTCAACTGATTGCCATGTGGGCTGCAGGTTGTAAAGGAAATTCTTCTCTATATATCTCTGGAGAGACCTGCAAATCGCGAACGGAGCTATCCCAGGGCCCAAAGTTGCGCAGGCATGGGTACACGAAGTAGCGATAGTCCCGGGAAAGAGCAATCGGGATCACACTTAACGACTAACCACAGTATCACTAGAGAGAAATCACGATCTACAAGTGATAATTCACTGTGCTTCTTCGGGCGTCAGGTTGGAACGTTGAACGTGAGTGATATAGAAGATTTTGTTGGGCAGTATTTCTTAGTAGAGTTGAGTTTAATGGCTTTTTGCAGACTACGTTTACCCGTCGGCCAAACAACAGAGTTATCGAAATTTGGACCTGGCTCACTACGGTGAGAGCCCAAGGCAGAAATAAGCACACATATCGGTCGCCGATGAACCATAGAGGGCGCGATTAAAGACCTCAGAGGCGCGAGTGCGTTCGTATTCATGCGCCTGGGTAATTAGAAAATTCGGCTTAAGCCAGAGATCACAGAATTAGAGGCCCTTTTGAAGTAGGCAAAAAGAGTGACACTATAGAGTACCACTCTGAAGGCAAATATGGAGAGAACGAGAGAAAAGAAGCAACTAGGTGGAAGAACAATAAAGACAATAGGATAGTGATTGATGCAAATGTCATCCTCAGGCCGAACATCTCATGGCGTAGACGATGGTCCACAACATGCCAGTACCCCGATGAACAGCAAGCGCAAAGACGACCTCGCGTGTTGGTGAGGAAGAGCGTGATGTATTTATTAACCCCCCCTCTTTTTTCTTCTTCAAGACTGTAACACCACATTTTGTTTGGCTATATACTGGCGAATTCCCCTACCAGCGATATATGGTTTGTGCATATTAACACAGCCGCATTATTTTAATTCTAAAATAATTTTTTTAATATTTTTTTATATTTTATCATCTATATAATTACTAATATCATGAGCCTTGGGCTCTTAAGTATACAACTCGCGTTCCTCGTTTGTAGCTTTAGTTGTTTATTAAAGATCAATCTCAATCCCTAAATATTAGGGCCACAGCATTCTCCCGTGGCCCCACCCACGCCGAGGCCTACACTATGATTGATGAGACAGTGGTCCTCCGCCAGTACAGCGAAGACCTGGACAAGGCCTGGAACGCAAGACCGAAAGAAGATCTTTTATCACAGAGCTAAGATTAAAACGACGTAATACAACTCTAAGAGTGTATCCTAACTATCACGTGTCAAAAATTGGCAAGATAATGAGCTGTCTATCTTGAGTCAAGGAGGAAAAGATAACAATAGTTATCTACTTAGAAGAGCTTAGACAGAGCCCGTTGTTGAGACACCTCGCGCACCAATACTCAGGTCGAAATTTGAACTGAGTTGCCTGATACTGGAGAAAAGCCGCTATAAGCACTTAGATCCAAGCCCCCTTGAAGTACGCCTGTAGAACCCCCTTAGTGTTACGAAAATAGGTGGGAACCGCATAAAGACGATGTTGCGGCAGCGCAAAGTTATGTGTATTTTGTCACACGCACTTGGGTAGATTACGAAATGTACGGCACTGCAGTATTTGGAGCCCTTGGTCATGGCACCCAGGCCGAATTTGGGAGCTGAGTCCTCAGGAAATACCAGCAGCAATGAGTCCGTGCTGGTCACCGAGAACCAAGCTGTGGATGAAGAAAGAATGAATGACCTCGCTGGGAAGCTTGATATTCCTGAGCCTTGGGCTTGTTTAAAAAATTCGGCCTGGGTACTTGGGGGCCCATGCCCCAATTTGGGCACCCAGGCCCAAATTGGGGCGTAGGGTCGCCGAGTAGCGAGCGCTGGAAAGGCCCTGGGACGCCAAGAACACAGACTGAAAAAATGAGAAAACTCGTCTACAAAAGTGATTATTCACGGGCTCGTGCGTTCTTGGAAAAGTTCAATCTTAGGTATTGAGCCTGTTGGCCCATCGTACCACCAGAGTCGAAATTTGGAGCCTGACTCCACGGGTAAGAACCCAAGGCATGAGACAACCCCCGTTGGCATCGCCGAGAACCATGGCCGATAGACCTTTGGGCGCATGGTATTCACATGCCTGGGTAATTAGAAAATTCGGCCTGAGTATTGGGCCCTTGGTCCTTGGCCACCCAGGCCCAAATTGGGAGCTGAGTCCTCGGGAAAACCAGGCAGCAATGGTCCTGGGTCCCGAGAACCAAGGCCGAAAAAGACCTCCGGGAGCGTGATATTCCTGAGCCTTGGGCTCGTTTAAAAAATTCGGCCTAAATATTGGGCCCAAGATCCCCGGGCACCCAGGCCCAAATTGGGGCATGGGTCCCCGAGTAGCGAGCCTGGAAAGGCCCTGGGTCCCCAAGAACACAGGCTAAAAAACACGTCTACAAAGGTGATATTCACGCGCTCGGGCGTCATTGGAAAGTTCAACCTAGGTATTGAGCCTTGGTCCTCGGCCAACCAGGTCGAAATATGACCTGACTCCACGGGAACCCAGGCAGAAAAGCCCCTTGGTCGCTCGAGAACCATGGCCGATAAAGACCTTTGGGCGCATGGTATTCACACGCCTTGGGTAATTAGAAAATTCGGCCTGAGTATTGGGCCCTTGGTCCTTGGCCACCCAGGCCCAAATTGGGAGCTGAGTCCTCGGGAAACCAGGCAGCAATGGTCCTGGGTCCCCGAGAACCAAGCCGAAAAAGACCTCCGGGAGCGTGATATTCCTGAGCCTTGGGCTCGTTTAAAAAATTCGGCCTAAATATTGGGCCCAAGATCCCCGGGCACCCAGGCCCAAATTGGGGCATGGGTCCCCGAGTAGCGAGCCTGGAAAGGCCCTGGGGTCCCCAAGAACACAGGCTAAAAAAACGTCTACAAAGGTGATATTCACGCGCTCTGGGCGTCATTGGAAAATTCGTCCTAGGTATTGGGCCCTTGGTCCACGGGTTCGGCCTTGGGTCCCAAAGCACTTAGGCCAAAATAAAGACAAGGGTTCCCGGGCACCTAAACTGAAACAGCCCTTGGGTCCCGAGAAACCCATGGCCGATAAAAGACCTTTGGGCGCATGGTATTCACGATGCCTGGGGTAATTAGAAATTTCGGCCTGAGTATTGGGCCCTTGGTCCTTGGCCACCCAGGCCCAAATTGGGAGCTGAGTCCTCGGGAAACCAGGCAGCAAATGGTCCTTGGGTCCCCGAGAACCAAGGCCGAAAAAGACCTCCGGGAGCGTGATATTCCTGAGCCTTGGGGTCGTTTAAAAAATTCGGCCTAGGTATTGGGCCCAAGGTCCCCGGGCACCCAGGCCGAAATTGGGGCATGGGTCCCCGAGTAGCGAGCCTGGAAAGGCCCTGGGTCCCCAAGAACACAGGCTAAAAAACACGTCTACAAAGGTGATATTCACGCGCTCGGGCGTCATTGGAAAGTTCAACCTAGGTATTGGGCCCTTGGTCCTCGGCCAACCAGGCCGAAATATGGACCTGAGTCCACGGGAACCCAGGCAGAAAAGGCCCTTGGTCCCCGAGAACCATGGCCGATAAAGACCTTTGGGCGCATGGTATTCACACGCCTGGGGTAATTAGAAAATTCGGCCTGAGTATTGGGCCCTTGGTCCTTGGCCACCCAGGCCCAAATTGGGAGCTGAGTCCTCGGGAAACCAGGCAGCAATGGTCCTGGGTCCCCGAGAACCAAGGCCGAAAAAGACCTCCGGGAGCGTGATATTCCTGAGCCTTGGGCTCGTTTAAAAAATTCGGCCTAAATATTGGGCCCAAGATCCCCGGGCACCCAGGCCGAAATTGGGGCATGGGTCCCCGAGTAGCGAGCCTGGAAAGGCCCTGGGTCCCCAAGAACACAGGCTAAAAAACACGTCTACAAAGGTGATATTCACGCGCTCGGGCGTCATTGGAAAGTTCAACCTAGGTATTGGGCCCTTGGTCCTCGGCCAACCAGGTCGAAATATGGACCTGACTCCACGGGAACCCAGGCAGAAAAGCCCCTTGGTCGCCGAGAACCATGGCCGATAAAGACCTTTGGGCGCATGGTATTCACACGCCTGGGTAATTAGAAAATTCGGCCTGAGTATTGGGCCCTTGGTCCTTGGCCACCCAGGCCCAAATTGGGAGCTGAGTCCTCGGGAAACCAGGCAGCAATGGTCCTGGGTCCCCGAGAACCAAGGCCGAAAAAGACCTCCGGGAGCGTGATATTCCTGAGCCTTGGGCTCGTTTAAAAAATTCGGCCTAAATATTGGGCCCAAGATCCCCGGGCACCCAGGCCCAAATTGGGGCATGGGTCCCCGAGTAGCGAGCCTGGAAAGGCCCTGGGTCCCCAAGAACACAGGCTAAAAAACACGTCTACAAAGGTGATATTCACGCGCTCGGGCGTCATTGGAAAGTTCAACCTAGGTATTGAGCCCTTGGTCCTCGGCCAACCAGGTCGAAATATGGACCTGACTCCACGGGAACCCAGGCAGAAAAGCCCCTTGGTCGCCGAGAACCATGGCCGATAAAGACCTTTGGGCGCATGGTATTCACACGCCTGGGGTAATTAGAAAATTCGGCCTGAGTATTGGGCCCTTGGTCCTTGGCCACCCAGGCCCAAATTGGGAGCTGAGTCCTCGGGAAACCAGGCAGCAATGGTCCTGGGTCCCCGAGAACCAAGGCCGAAAAAGACCTCCGGGAGCGTGATATTCCTGAGCCTTGGGCTCGTTTAAAAAATTCGGCCTAAATATTGGGCCCAAGATCCCCGGGCACCCAGGCCGAAATTGGGGCATGGGTCCCCGAGTAGCGAGCCTGGAAAGGCCCTGGGTCCCCAAGAACACAGGCTAAAAAACACGTCTACAAAGGTGATATTCACGCGCTCGGGCGTCATTGGAAAGTTCAACCTAGGTATTGAGCCGTTGGCCCTCGGCCAACCAGTTTTTGGTCGAAAGTATGTGAACCTGGACTCTACACACATGGTGAACGTCCAGGCGTGTTTTAAAAGCCCCCTAATTAGGTCGCTACTGTAGAGAGAACAAGAAGAACCCGATAAAGACCTTATTTGGAAGCATGGTATTCGACACGCCTTAGGGTAAGT